>LZPO01027365.1:1125996-1169026 GCA_001675575.1 Neotoma lepida
TATGAACTTTCATCATGTCCCATAAGTTTGCATATGTTGTGTATTAATTATGGAATTCTAGAAAGTCTTTAATTTCTTTATTTCTTTCTTGAGCCATTTTTCATACAGTAGAAAGTTATTCAGTTTCCAAAAATTTGTAGGATTTCTATTGTTTCTGCTGTTGAAATCTAGCTTTTATCTATGGTGTTCTGATAGGATGCAGGGAATTATTTCAATTTTCTTGTATCTATTGAGACTTTCTTTGTATCTGAATATGAGGTCAATTTTGGAGAATGTTCCATGAGGTGCAGAGTAGGAGATACATACTTTTGGGTTTGGATGGAATGTTCTATAAGTATCTGTTAGATTCTCTTGGTTTATAATGTCAGTTAGCTCTGGCATTTCTGTTTAGTTTTTGTCTGGATGACTTGTTCATCAATGAGAGTAGGGTATTGAAGTTTCCCACTATCAGTGTATTAGAGTCAACATGTGATTTAAGGTGTTGTAGTGTTTCTGTTACACAAGTGAGTGCCCTTGTGTTTGGGGTATATACATTAAGAATTGAAATGTCATCTTGAAGGATTTTTCCTTTAGTGAATATGTAGTGTATTTCCCCATTTCTTTTGATTATTTGGTTGGAAGTCTATTTTGTTAGATATTAAAATGGCTACATCATCTTGCTTCTTAATTCCATTTGCTTGAAACATCTTTTTCCAACCAGTTACCCTGAGGTAATGACTATCCTTGATGGTGAGGTGTGCTTTTTGGGAGGCATCAGAAGAACAGATTCTGTTTTATCATCCACTTTGTTAATCTGTTTTTTCTATTGTGGAATTGAGGTCACTGATATTAAGCAATATCAATAACTCTGAGGATTTCGTCTAGGGGAACCGGAAGTGTGAAGAAGGTATGTGGGCAGCCTATCTGGTCTTCTGCCAGGCTTGGCCTTTATTTGAGCAGGGGGTGTCTGCCCACATTGGGGGCTAAGGTACAGCAAGGAGGGGGTGCAAAGAGGCCAGGGAGAAATGATCTCTTGGATCCTCAAGAGGTGTGGACAAGGGGAGAGGAATCTGGCAGATATGGCCTCTGTTGACAGTTTTTCTAACTAATTTATTTCTAGCATGAACTTCAGTATTTGTCATTATTTTACCCAAGTTAAAGATAATAAACATGAAAAGCAGAAGGTAAGAAGCTAAAAGTTAATGGAAGTAAAATACAAAATAACTGCATTTAAGTCTGGTTACTTCAGAAATTCTCTCCATGTCTCTCATCTTTTTATTTCTTTATAGTGTTTGCTTTGTGAAAGCCAAGGTCCTTTTCACTAGTTTTAGTTTGTTTTAGTGGTTAACTAAGTTTTACCTGAGAATTTCACTTAACATTCATATTGCCTTAGTGGTCAATGATGTTTTTCAATATAAAAGTTTTATACTAGTTTATTATGTGACCTTTCCCACTTGATAGTTGTAAACTCTCTTGAAAGCATTATGTATGGATTTAGTATTACTTCATTTTCATACATTCTATAATAGTTATGGCTATTTTTTCTCTTTTTGGCCATATGTATGTGTGTACACCTATGTATATGTGTGTGGTGGTGCACATGCATAAGTGTATGCAAATATTTACAGGCCAGAAGTTGACATCAGGTGTCTTCCTAACCCTTATATATTGACACAGGGTCTCTCCAAACTTGGAGCTCAATGTCTCCCTAGTCTGGCTAACTACTTTGCTTTGAGTATTCCCATGAGTTGGGACTACAGATTGCTACCACAATCACCTGGCTTTTTTCTGGGAATCTGAACTCCACTCCTCATGCTTGTAAAGCAAATGCTTTATTACTAAGCCCTCTCCACTGGCACTGGTTATTCATATTTTATAGTCAATGTTTGTAATGCACTTATCTTCAAATTTAGTAATTTCTTTTTCATAATTGCTTCTTTTGTTACCATTTGTTCATTTATTTGTAGTCCTGTAATTTAAGGGCAGAGACACATACTACCTAGCCTAGGCAATCATTGTAACAATAAGCTATATATCTAGGAATGCACTGCTTCTTTTTAAAAATAGATTTTTAGAGGTGTAATTTCTGTTTTATATTGTATAATCTAATGATGTTTTGTATTTCACAAGTAATTGCAACTATCATCAAAAATCTAATGTGAAAATATGTATGATAACAAAAAATTCCTCAGAAATATTACAGAACAGTTTTTCACTCCATAATCTCCATCCCTGAACAACCACTGATCTATTTTATACTTTTATGGATTTATCAATTTGGCATACTTATTAAAAATGGAATAATACAATATTTAGTTTGTGATTGGTCTCAATCAATTAGCAAAACCCTTCAAGGACTCATTTATACCTCAACATACATCAATATTTTGCAAATTTTATAAGGTAGTTTTTATTAAATAATTATGCTCATTTTGTTTTCTCCAAGCAGAGTTCAAGGGACACTGAAATTTACCATCCTGAGATATTGTGAACCCTAAAATTAATATGAAATGATAGAAGTACCCCAACAAACAAAAGTGTGTCAATCCAAAAGAACAAAGCAGAAAACATTATATTGCCTGACTGTAAGATATATTCCGTTGTTGTTGTCATGAAGACAGCATGGTACTGTCATTGATGTAGATATAGAGATGAACAGAAGCAATCTCAAACATTTGACATATACTTATTTTCAGCAAAGTTGTTAAGAACAAGCATTTAATAAGTAGAGTATTTTTTTCTTCAATAAATGATTCCTAGAAAATTGGATAGCCACACATGGAAAAATGAAACTGGAAAAACTATTACCAGTTTGAAAAAAAATCAACCCTAAGTTGAATAAGGGTTTAAATACAAGAGCCAAACATATAAAAGTGTAAGAAAGAAATGATTCAGGAAAATGGAATAGGTAACAGTATTAGAAACATTCCCCAAAATGCATAAATTAAAAGCAAAAACAGACGAATAGGATTTTTTCATATTTAATATCTGTATCAAAAAAGAATAACACATAGAATAAAATAAAATAATATATTCACAAAGTATTCATCTGACAAACTGTTGCAAGCTAGAATATACTTATAAATTNAATCATGGCACTATCAAAAAATAGCTAATGAAATGGCTGGTTAAAATGGGTGACAGAAATAGAGACTTGTCAATATAAAATAGAAAGTGATCAAAATACATGAAGATTATTCAACATGGTTAACAATGAGAAGAATGCAAATCAAAACCAAAGGGAGACATCACCTCATCCAGTATGAGTTATTTACATTTTTTATATTAAAAATCATTGAATATATAGTTTGAAATGCATTCTCTCATTTTGTAAGTTTTCTTTGTCTTTTAGTGATTGCTTCCTTTCATGTTTAGAAACTTTTTATGATATCGTCCCAATAGTTTATTTTTACTTTTGNTGCTTGTGTCTTGATACCACATACAAAAAATAATTTCTTTTACCAATGTTATAGAACCAACTAACTCACTACTTCCTTACATATTATCATGAATTGTACACATTCAATATAACACTTATGTGTTTAATACATTGATTATATTAATGCTTGTGTTGTAAAGTAAGAATCTAATTTTTCTCTTTGATGTATATGTATATCAAGATTTCCTAAAACCATTGAGTGAAGTGAATGCCTTAACTGTTAGATTTTTCTGGTGAACATGAACATTGTCAAACTAAAGCTCACTGAAATGTCACTGATACTTTTTTTGTTAGTGTATATTAATTGTACAAAGGGATTTCATTTTGATGTTTTCGTATATACACACAACACACCGTATTTACATCCACTACCTCTGTCAGTGTTTCTTATCTGTCTCATTCTCATTCCTTTCTCTTTTTCTTCCCATGACCATAGTATTTTCCTTTTTCCACCTCCTAGTTTCCAAATATGAGAAAAAAATATCTTGCTGGAACTGTCTTATTTCATTTCAGTCATTATGATAATTTCTGATTTCATCCATTTTTCTACAAATGACACAATTTTGTTTTATTTAATGTACAAATATAACTCCATTGTATATAGGTCCTGGTTTCATTATCCATTCTCCCATTGATGACCATCTCCATTGATTCTGTGATCTGCCTACTATGAATAGTGCCACTTTAAACATGTTCATAACTCTATAATTAACTAAACATGCATTATTTGGTGTATACCCAGAGGCATTAGGTGTAGGTGCTATGAAAGTGCTATTTAGAAATTTTATTTATTTATTTTAACAATCTCCATTCTGATTTCCATAGTAGCTGAGCTAATTTATATTCCAACAATCAGTGGAGAATTTTTCACTTTCTTTTGTATTCTCTTTAATATTTGTTACTTATTTTCTTGATGATAGGTATTCTGACCTGAGTGATGTAAAACCTCAATTTTGTTCTAATTTACATTCCTCTGATGGCTAAGGATATTCACCATTTCATGTATTTATTGGACATTTGTCATTCTTTTTTTGTTTGTTTGTTTTTGTTTTTCGAGACAGGGTTTCTCTGTGTAGCTTTGGCGCCTTTCCTGGAACTCAATTGGTAGCCCAGGCTGGCCTCGAACTCACAGAGATCCGCCTGCCTCTGCCTCCCGAGTGCTGAGATTAAAGGCATGTGCCACTACCGCCCGGCGACATTTGTTATTCTTAAATATATGTATTAGTCAGGGTTCTGTAGAGTTACAGAACTTATGGGATATATATACATATATATGTATATATATATGTATATATATGTATATATATATGAATTATTATTGTGTATAAATTTATTGGAATGACTTACAAGGTGCAGTTCAACTAATCCAACAATGGTTAATTGTGAATGGAAAGTCCAAGAATCTAGTAGCTGCTCAGTCCCATGAGGCTGGGTGTCTCAGCTGGTTTTCTGTATATGCTGGAATCCCAAAGAAGTAGGCTCCAATATAGAATGGATGTGCTGGCAAGGTGAAGTCAAGCAGGCAAATAAGGAAACATTCCTTCTTCCATTGTCCTTATATAAGCTTCCAGTAGAAGGTGTGGCCCGGATTAAAGGTGTGTCTTCCAGCCGCAAGATCCCAACCACAGGTGTGGCCTCCATTTCTGTACTGTAGTTCTTTCCAGATATAGCCAGGTTGACAAGCAAGAAGAGCCATCACAGTATGTTTAGTTCATTTGCCATTTTATTGATTAAACTATGTCTTAGTTTATCTTTTATTGTGATGATAAACAGCAAGACAAAAAGCAGCTTGGGGAAGAAGGAGCATATTTCAGTTTACAGCTTCCAGTTCACCATGAAGGGAAGTCAGGGCAGGAGCTCACGGCAGAAATCTGGAGGCAGGGACTGAATGAAGCAGACGTCATAGAGCAAGCTTCTTGTCTCCTAGCTTCTCATGGCTTTCTCAGTTTGCTTTTCTTTATGCCCCAGGATCATCTGCACAAGTGTATCACTACCTACAGGGGTCCTGGGCCCTTCCGCATAACACATCAATCAAGGAAATGTGCCATAGAATTTTCTATGCGACTCTTTGATGGAGGCATTTTCTCAATGGAGGTTCCTCTCTCCCAGATGACTAGTGTCAAATTGACAAAATTACCAACCCCGATCCTACCTCCATTCTCTAGGGACTCCACATAACCTTGGCATAGACTCCACATAACCTTCCTCCTTCCTGTGGACCTCACAGTCCTCCCTTCTAGCGCATTCTCATTCCTTTGTGTCAGCCATAGATTCCTAGAAACACACATTCAATCCAGGACACTTAGTGACAACACCAGGCAATTTTCATGCTCTGTTGATTCCTGTGTTAGATCCCTCCAGTCTCACTCCATACTCACGATGAGACAATGTGCAGAGAGTGAGAGACTTTAGAACACTCATTCTTAAGTGGGATGTCTTCATCAAACCTCTCCCCTCAGGCTTCATGGACTGTATGGAAGATGAAGTGGAAAGACTGTAGGAGACAGAGAAGTTGAATGACACCAAAGAAACAGTGTCTTCCAGGCACAACAGGACCGATAGCATACATGAACTCAATGAGATGGCAGCATGCACAGGATCTGCACAAGTTCAAGCCAGATAGGGTCCTAGCCTGGAGAGGGGGAAGTGGACATGATCTCCTATCCCTAACCAAGAAACTATCCGATGGACAACTCTTTGCAAAGAAAAAAAATCATTTTTTTCCACTGGTGTTTCACTGGGTATATAAACTACGCTTAAGGGTAAGTCCATGCTTAGCAGTAGATGGACAATACAAAATGAACCCAATGGTGTTTTTATATATATTCTTTTTCTCATAATCCCATATTGCTCTGTTTAGGCTTTTTGAAAATCTTATTGGTCTTTTACTGGTATGTTACATTTCCTGATTGTTTTATGGGTTTTGTTTGCATTCGTGTGGTGTGTGTATGTGTGTGTGTGTGTGTGTGTGTGTGTGTGTGTGTGTGTGTGTGTCGTGTGTCTGATAATTTTTTGCTGTTCTTGTTTGGGTTTTTTTTTGGTCCTGGATTGTTTGCTTTTTTATTTGTCTGTTTGTTTTTGAGGGTGGGGAAGAATTTGATGAGTTGAATGGGTGGGGAGGTAGAAAGGATCTGGAAGGAGAAACCATGACCAGAATTTATTGTATGAATTTTCAATAATAATAAAACATCAACTAGCACAGGCCATTTGCTGTTTTGGTGTTTAATATTTTGAGTTTGTTTCACATTCTGCATATAATGTCTTGTTGAATGAGTATATGTCAATGAGGTTCTCCTGTTGCATAAACTGTTGCTACACTGTGTTGATTGATTCTTTTGCTATGCAGAAGAATTTTACTTTGCCACAGTTTCATTTATTAATTTTTTTGCTCATATTTGCTGAGATATTGGAGTCCTCTAAATAAAGTAATTATGTATGCTTTCAGAATTTGAAGAATTTCCTTTATTTTCTTCCAGTGGTTTCAAAGTTTCAAGAACAATATTACCACTTATGATCTGCTTGTGTTGGTTTCTTTATAAGGAGAAAAATAGGGATATAATTTCAGTGTTCCATATGTGTATATCCAGTTTTACCAGTGCCCCTATTGCTGAGGACATCACATATTTAGGCCCATGACTCACGTGACTTGATCAGGATCTAACCTGAAATCTTGTTTTCTGAAGTCTAGCTTCCATGGCTCCAGAAAACACTATGCAAATCACCAAGGGAGGAAAACAGTTACACAGTCCTACCCAGCTGCAATGCCTATTAACTGCTACAATGATCAACATGGCAAGATATCTGTAAAGTTACCATAAGTGACATTCATACTTTAGTGGTAACCAACAGGTATCTAACTGTACTTAACACCCACTCAATAGGAGGGAAATCATGTCTGGTACTTGAAACCTAGCTAGCTTCCAGGGGCTAATGAGTTCTTGAACCTTAGGAAAAGGTCTGCTAACACCAGTTTGCTAGACTAGCAAGATTCCTACTACATTCTAATTTTTGTCTTTGTATCCATAGATAATTGTGGCTACCACTCCTCATCAAAGAAACCCCTCTTTACAGTAAATTCAGATAATCACAAAAAACCACACCTGGACACAAAGAAAAGATTAATGGATTGTGGAGAGCCAAGCTCCACTGGATACATCAGTATCACAACTCCTGTATCTATGGCCTAGGGGACACCAAAGAAGGCAAGGTGGAATGGTTATAAGCGCTAGAATACAAGAAATCTGATGTGAAACAGTGTCTCTTAGAAATGGCTGCATTAACTAGGCCTGAACAGTGACAATGTCAAGGAACTTGCTAAGGAGGAAGGGGCAATTTTCTCAGGGCTCCATACCTAGACAAAGACCTGTAGAAAAATAATGACCACTGGGAAAAGGAGAATTAGTCTTTCCCAGGTATGAGCTCCCTTGTAGGTTCTCCGATGCAGAGTGATCAGCATTGAAATCATATCCACACAAACAAACAAACAAACAAATAAACACACAGAAAAAAAGACTGTCTTAATTAGGGTTTATACTGCTGTGAAGAGACACCATGACCATGGCAACTCTTAGAAAGGATTACATTTAATTGGGTCTGGCTTATAGTTCAGAGATTGAATTCATTGTCATCATGGCAGGAAGTACAGAGCCATGCATGCAGGCATGCAGACAGAGATGGTACTGGAGAGGAGCTAAGATTTCTACATCCAGATCAACAGGCAACAGGAAGCGAAAGCATCACTTGGCCTGGTTTGGGCTTCTGAAACTCACCCTCACTGACACACTTTCTTCAACAAGGCCACACCTATTCCAACGAGGCCACACCTCCCAATAGTGCCAATCTCTATGAACCCATAGGGGCCGTTTTCATTCAAACCACTGCATGTGCTCAGCAGGTTGTACTTATATATTTGTGCACACTATATACACACATATGTATGTAGCAATAATAATCAAATAAAAAGAAATAATCAACTTGAGATGGGGAGACATGGGTGGGCTTGGAGGGAAGGTACCTGGGACAGATGAAAGAAGAAGAGGGAGTGGGGAAAGTGATGTCTATTTCAATTAAACACATATTTTAAATGTTTATTCCAAAACATTTTGTGTGATCCATGCAATTTTAAGTGGAGTTCCTCTCTTAACTTCATTTTCACATATTATGTTATTGATTCATAGAAGTTTTTTTTATTTTTCATTTTTTAGGTTGATTTGGTATCCTATAAAGTTGCTGAATTTACTAGTTCTTAAAAAAAAAACAGTGCCAAATGGTCAGCCCTGAAAACCTATATACAAGTAACATTATACAAACTGAACATGTTATATTTAAGAATATATGTATATACACATGCGATAGCAATTAGTGAAAAGGAGACCGTGAATTTGAAGTTGAGTTGGGAGGGGTACACAGGAGGATTTGGAGTGAGGAAACATGTTTAAATTAAATTATAATCTCAAAAATATAAAAATAATAAAACTAGTATATGTATTTATTTCAGCTATAAATAAATCATAAAATCTAGCTATCTGCAAAGAGACAATTTTATTCATTTCTTTTGGATATTTTAGTGACTAGATCCCCTAAATATATTTTGTTATCCAATAATTCTAATTAGGACTTCCAGTAAGTTGTTGAATAACAGTGACAAAACTTATTATCCTTATCACATTCCTGATATCTGAATAATGGCTTTAATTTGTTAAACCACTTTAGATGCTGTAATTGTATGTTTGTGATATATGACCTTAATTTTGTTAAAGTCCATTTATTTTATACCTAGAATACTGAGCATTTTTTTCATGAAAGGATATCTGTGCTAAATTTTTGTCTACATTTTTGGAGGATATATTTTGAGACACTGTCATTCTATATAGCCCTGGATTATCTGATATTCATTAAAGTGCCCATGCTCACTTTGAGCTGAGACTTGTGGCACTATTTCCGCCTCATCTATATGCTCAATCTTGTCTGCGAGTGTTCAAATAATCTTATGTCAGCCCCTTGTTTTGTTAACATGGAATTATCAGTCATTGATTTGTGTATGCTCTTCTAGTCTTGCATTTATGGGTTAAATACTTGTTGATTAGAGCTCATGATTTTTTAAGTGTTAGATATTTATTCTGCTTGAGAGTTATTTTGTGAAGATTTTACATCTATGCTCAATCCTCAGAGATACCAGTTTGCAATTTTCATTTGTTGCAGTGTCAGAGTTTGGCTTTGGTATTAGACAAATGATGGCCCTCATGAAGTTGGTTCATAACATTTCCATAATTTTCAAATTGGGGGATGAGTTTCTAAAGTGATGCTACCAGATCCTAGTGGATTTATGATAAGATTTATGATTCATTTATGATAAGATTTTTAAGATTGTCAATTCATTCACCTTATTTATTCCTGACTGGAATCTTTAAATGCTTTATAACTGTTTTTGTTTTTTGGAAATTATCTATTTTTTCTAAGTTTTCTAATTAGTTAGTATATACTCATTTATTTTAGTTTTTTGTGATTCTTTTGAAATAATTACTTGAGATTTTCTATATGAATATAATACATGACTCTGCTTCATTTTCCCTTCCCTATCACTTTCCCAATGCCTCTTGTTTCCCCCCAATAACCTATTTTCTATTTATGCCCTCTTATAATTATTTTTATCTACACACACACACACACACACATACACACACAAAACAGTAGCAGCTTTTCCTCTTTATTCTATGACCTTACAGCCACAGATTCTTGGCTTAGATTACAGTACTAGGCATGAGTTCTCTTTTATTGATCAGGCCTTAAATACAATTAGACAATTATTGTACCACCAAGATTAATAATATCCCCAAGACTAGAAGGTTATCTGTCTGTCTATCTATCTATCTATCTATCTATCTATCTATCTATCTATCTATCTATCTATGTATCATCTACATATCTCTATCATCTATCTATCTATTTATCTACAGATACATAGATATAGACATTGCAATTAGTACTGCTCCTACTTGAATATGTTTAAGGATGACCACTTAGGATTAGGGTTTGTATGGTAGTTTGAATGTAATTAGCCCCATAATCTCAGAGAATGACACTATTAGAAAGTAGTACACCTTGTTGAAGTAGGTGTAGTTTTGTTGGAGGAAGTGTATCACTGTGGGGGCAGGCTTTGAGGTCTCTTTTGCTCAAGCTTCCCTCAGTGTGACTTTCGGTCAATTTCCTGTTGCCTGCAAGATATAGGACTCTCAGCTACTTCTCCAGCACCATTTCTGTCTGCACGTCACCATACTCCCAGCTGTCATGCGCTCCATCATGATGATAATGGACTGAACCTCTGAAATGTAAGCGAGCCACCTGATAAATTGTTTTCCTTATAAGATTTGCCATGTTCATGGTGTCTCTTCACAGCAATAGGAACCCTAACTAAGACAGTTTGTCCCTCCATCAACAACCATTTACTTCTCATAGCTCTGCTCTTCATCTAAGAATGGGGCCTTGATACATTTTTCTCCATCCATATTTGCATATTGATTAGTGTTGCCATTATATGGGTATTGTTTATGCAATCATATTATTGTGGTTTCATGGGTACAGCATCCCTGCCATGTCTAGAAGACATTATCTCACAACATATATGCTAGTCCTGTAGCTTTTACACTGTTTCTTCTCCCTCATCCATGACATTACCAGAGCCTTATGTGTAATTGTGCTGTGGATGTATTAATTAAGGTGAGCACCCTATGATCACTTACTCTCTCCATTTTCACCAGTTATATATCTCTGTAATAGTCTCTATATTTTACAAAAAGAAACTTCTTTAAGGAGGTTGAGAACTACACTTATCCATTCATATAAGGATAAGTATTTAGAGTGCAATTAGAAATTATAGTAGTTTATGAAAAATTATATTGGTTTAAGTTCATCTCTATGGTCTATGACCTCTCCATCTGTAGTTATTTTGCGAGGTTTACATGGCAAGAACATTCCTTGTGTTGAACAAGTCTTAAGTCAAATTAGACAACTCTTGATTATGCTCAAGATAAATAAGTCTTGTAATAATTGTACTTATTCTTAAAAATTACATTCCTTGGATTAAAACCACTGACTGACTCAAGTATAAAATTATTTCAGCATAATGCTTGAATTTTCTTTGATATCGTTTCTTTTATATATTTGTGTTTATAAACATAGACTATGTAGATACATATTATTCTTGTAGTATCTTTGTCTAGATTTTAATACCATGGTAATTTTGTCACATAAGATACACTGAGAAATTTTTGATACTTCCTCATTTTCTACATTTGGAAGAGGTTCTAAAAGATGAGTGATATTATTTTAAACTTTTGTAATATATATCAGTGAAGACTTCTAAACCTTTATATCTCATTTCCAGATTGTTAATTGTAGTGGTTTGTAAGAAAATGATCCCCCAAAGGGAGTGGCAATATTAGGATGTATGGCCTTGTTGGAGTAGATGCAGCCTTGTTGGAGGAAGTGTGTCTTTGTGGAGGTGGGCTTTGAAGTCTCCTATGCTCACACTATGCCCAGTGTCACAGTTCACTTCTTGTTGCCTACTGATCAAGATGTTGGACTCTCAGGTCCTTCTCCAGCACCATGTCTGCCTGCACACTGTCATGTACTGCCATGTTGATAATGGACTAAACCTCTGAACTGTAAGCCATCCCAATTAAATGTTTTCCTTTATAGGAGTTGTTGTGGTCATGGTGTCTCTTCACAGCAGCAGAAACCCTAATTAAGACATAAATTCAAATTCTTTATCTACCATAGGTATACACAATGTTATGTTTCTTATTTAGCCAGTTTCAGTATTTTTATTTATTTGAACAAATTTGTCTAAATGTCTAATAAATACACAAAAACATTATTTAACATCTTTGGCTATCAGGGCAATGAAAATCAAAATTACATGGAAATTCCATCTCATTTCAACTATAATGGCCACATTTTTAAAAAGGAGAGAAAAGATTCTCAGTGGTAATATGGGAGGAAAAGAGTCCTTACTCACTGTCAAGGATGCAAACTATTGCAGCCATGATGAAAATTAGGATAGAGGCTCTTAAAAAATAAACATTGAACTACTCTATGACCAAGTTATTCCATTTCTGGGTATATACCACCAAAATCAAAGCCACATTACAAAAAATTCTATACAGCCAGGCACGGTAGCACACATTTTTAACTCCAATATCCAAAAAGTACAGGGAAGCAGATTTATAAATTCAAGGCTAGTGTTTTCTACTTACTATGTTCCAAGCCAGCCAGACCTACATAGTGAGACTGTCTCAAATAGCAACAAAATATTTATACAACAGTGCCTATGTCCATACTATTCACCATAGCCAACTCATGGAGTCATCCTTCTATTGATAATAGATAATGAAATGTAATATAGATACATAATAGCATTTCTATGCTAGTTTCTGTAAGACGAACTTCTAACCAGTCTTATTAATAAACACACAGAACAAGAAATAAGGGTGAAAATCTGACAGAGATCAGAGGAATTAGGAGCAAGCCACCACTCACCTCACCTCACCAACGCTGCCTCTACTTCCAAGGGGTGAAGCAAAGAGAAGAGAGCGACTTCCAGTCTAACCTGGCTTTTTATGCCTGTCCATCTGCTAACTCATTTCCTATTCTCACCAAGCTACATCACTTCCTGTCTTGTCTGCATGGACCTTCAGAACTCTAAGGTTGATGCTGGGATTAAAAGCGTGTGCCACCACCTCCTACTGCTAGTTCCCCATGTGACCTTGGAGTCACAGAGAACCAAATGGATTAAGGACATGTGCTAACTTGTAAGACTATTGTTTTACTACTAGTGGCTGGCAGCCCCGTTTTTCCTCTGATCCTCAGATAAATTTTATTGGGGAACACAGATAAAATATCACCACAAGTTTCTATTTAAGGGTGATTATGATGATGATAATGATGATGATGATGATGATATATATGTGTCTGTGTGCACACATGCATATACAGAGTTCAGAGGAGGACATGTTCTGTCCTACTTTATCATTCTCTGCCTTATTCCTTTGAGACAGGATTTCTAACTGAAGCCAGAGCTAGTCTGATAGTGGCCAGCAAGTCCCAGTAATTCTCCTGTCTCCAGCTCCCACAAAACTGGGTTACAGGTGCATGCAGCTGCATTTGGTATTCTACATGAGTACCGGGTATTTAAACTTAGGTGCACCAGGCATTCTTACCTGCTGAACCATTGCCCCAGCCACAATAATATTATATCAGTCATAAGGAGATGAAATTATATGGTTTTCAAGAAACTGGATGGACTTTGGATCATGACACTAAGCAACATATTCATGACCCACAAATATAAGCATATGTTTTTTTTCTTCTGTGAAGTTTTCGTTTTAAATAAATGCATTGAAAGCAAATGATAATGACTAATAGAGATGTGCCAGAGGATATGAAGCTTGGGGTATGAGGATAAGAATGGGTTCAAAAGAAAAAGTTCTAGAATATGATTGAAATGTGGTATATCCTTCTATAAAATATAACAATAAACCCATTATTTTGTAAATTTAATACATAGTAATCAAATAAAATATAAGAAGGAAAGAGTGAGTTAATCATACCTAATCCTGAAATATGCTATAAAGCTGTGGTATACAAAACAGTGTGTTATTGAATAAAGAGAGCCATGGAGGTCATTTAAAATCAAATTTGAATAGTTCAAAGTAAACTGATTAATAAACATGTGATATTTTAGTAACTGATTATGAATAAGTGTAAATTGAATATAGATTTAAAACTTATAACACATACAAATTTAATAGAATATATTAGAAGTCTACATATAAAGAATAAAACTGTGAAACTTGTGAAAGATAGTATGAGTAAAGATCTCTGACTAAATTTCAAAGAATAGTGAGGTTACCAGAAGTATTCTACATGGAAGAAAAAAATATATATTGGCTTATCTGTGACTAAATATTTTTCTCTATAAAAGAAACTGAAATGAATAAAAAGGTAAGAAATACACTGGAATAAAGCCTTTCTAAATAGCATATCCAGCAAAGACAATCACCCTGACTAACAGAGGACCCTGAAAACTAATAATGTCTCGTAAAGAAAAATCACTGATGAGATGAGTAAAAGGCTGAAACAAGAACTTCACCAAAGAAGATAAAAAATGCCCAATAGGACCAATAACCTAATTAGCTACTTGAGAAATTAACACTTCAGATCATATTAGATGTTTCTACATATTTATTACAGTGATTGACTGTTTTAAATGATGGCAAAAGAAGCATAACCAAAAATTTGGAGTAAATAGAAGCCATGTATATTGCTTGTGAAGACGAAAAACTGCACTGACACTCTAAAATAGTGGAATTGTTTATTACAAAACACATGGTTGCTATACACCTTAGTGATTCTAACACAGAGCATTAACTTGTAAAGGAAAAAGTTATATTAACAAAAAAAGAGTTGCATAAATGCTCCTGAAATCCCTATTCATAAATATAAAATCTGTAAGCAAAACACTACATTGATGGATGACTATATACTACATGTTTTTGCTACAATTTTTTTCATATATTTTCTCTGCATTGTGATATTACTTGACAATAAAAACTAACTCCTGATATATTGTGTTTAAATCTCAAAAACTTTTTGAGTGAAAGAAATTTTAAAATAGAAACTTCTGAAAGACAAACTTCTAGTGCAGAGACTGGATTCATGCTTGCCAGAAGTTACCACTAGGAAAGAAGATTTGCCAGAAGCCATGGCTTCATAAGGTCAATAAGTAGAAAATTTTGCTATCAAGGTCTTTAGTTTGAAATTTTCCCACCCAGGTATGACAGTGTAACATTTATTCAAACATTGGGAAATTCCTGTGGGGAGTAAATTTATCTCTGGTTAAATATACCTATCTCAAAGGGAATTTTTTCAGAGTGATGCTATTGTTCTATATTTAACTTTGAAACTCTATCAGAAAGGGAAAGGCTGGGTAAATATTCTGGGATTGTATCACTTTCTGTATCTGAGTTGTTATGGTGATTATGTACATAAAACATACATTTATTGTTTTTCTCCAAAGGGAAAATACATGGACAGTGTGACTAGGGGTCACATTTTTTTTAAAAAAAGAAAACTCCATTAGCAATGTATTTTCACTTTCCCTTTTATGACAGGCATTATTGAGGTTAAGAGAAAAAATTCACATCTTTGGAGATACCAAAATCAAACCTGAACCATCTGTGACTATGGGAAAATATACTGGCTTACATGTGTTCCTGTTGCAAAAAGGTATAAATGCTGCACGTGGCTAATCATTAGTGAATGAAGGTAAGCTTTTATTGCCAGCTTTTTGTTTTGGAGGTGCAACCATTGAATTAGAATTATATTATTTTGGATTTCTTATTTTGTTTTGTGTTTGGTTTTTTGCTTGTATGTTTGTTGTATGTGTGTATGCTGATTGCTTTGTTTCTTTTTTATTGAAAATAGATTCCTCTCTTATACAATACATGTCAACCATAGTTTCCCCTCTTTCCACTCCACCCAGCTACTCCTGCACCTTTCCTCTCCCCCAGATCCACTCCTCATTCATGTTCCTTCAGAAAAGAGCAGAACAACAAAACAAGATACAATTAGACAAGGTAAATACCCTCATATTGAGGCTGGAAAAGGCAACCCAATACGAGGAAAAGAGTCTCAAGAGTAGGCAAAAGAGTCAGAAACTGACACCCTCTCACTGTTAAGAGTACCAAAACCCACCAAGCTAACAGCCATAACATATACACAAAGGACCAGATATAGACCCATGCACCAAGTGTTTTCCACTTCAGTTTCTGTGAGCCCATATGAGCCTTGCTTAGTTGATTCATTGGACCATGTTCTTGTGGTGTCTTCCATACACTCTAATTCCTACAATCTTTCTTTCCCTTCTTGTGCATGGTTCCCCAAACTCTGAGGGAAAGGATCTGATAGAGACCTTCAATTTAGACATTCCTTCTGTATAATTTCTGTCTGTGGGTCTCTGTATCTGCTCCCATCTGTTGCTGGAGAAAGCATCTCTGACAGGGAATGGCTAAGGTACAGATCTATGAGTATAGAAGAATATAATCAGGAATTATTTCATTGGGTTTTCTTTGACCAATCATGTTTGGTGCTATCCTGAGTCTCTCTGGGCTATAGAGTCTCTGGTTCCTGGCTAACCAGGTAGTGTAGAGCATGGACTCTGTCTCATGGTATGGGCTTCAAGTTAAATCATACAGTGTTTGCCCACTCCCACAAGTTTGCAGCACCGTTGCCCCAGGACATTTTGTTATATGACACAATTACTATTACATTTCATTCTAAAATTCCTCATTGTCTGTCCTTTTATGCAATTATAAAGGACTGTGATGCTTTCACAGCATGCCTTGGTCTTTGGTTGGATATGATCTTGAAACAGTTTTTAAAATTATTGATTCTACTTCTCTTAAGTTTTCAGCCTTAACCAGGTTTTACCTCCTCTCCTACTATTCTCTTCTAAGCTCAACAACTTTATCACTGAATTCTTATAGTTCATTAAATGAGAAATATCAGTTCATTTTGTCTCTCCTCAATTATAAATTACATACCACCTGAAAGTGTTATTAATAACACAATTCAATATATCATACTCAAAGTCAATGCTGCCCCTTTTTAAACAAATGATAGCAATAGATGCAGGAAGGAAATAGAGTTGTGAAGACTTAGTTGAACAACAGCAGTAGTCATTTGGATCTACTTTAATAAAATCACTTACTGTATAGATAGATTTTTATTAAATGTTAATCTCAGGTTCTACCTTTTTTTTTAGCAGTGACATGTGTTCTGCAAATGCAGTCCCATCCAAAGACTGATCATAACCCAGTTACCCAGGCTTTAGTTCTCTAGTATAATTTTGCTGTGCATTCCTCCTGTTGGAGGAAGCAGAGAGTAATGAATTCAGTTTCCTTCCCCCTTTTTATGCCATCCAGAATCCCAGCCCTGATAATGGTGCCATCCATAGTAGTCAGGTCTTCCTATCTCAACCAACCTAATCAGGGAATTTTCCACAAGCTTAACCAGAGCCTTGTCTTCTAGGTGACTCTGGATATAAATAAGTTGACTTGACAGTTGAGATGAACATCACAATAGGTACTAGATAAACTTCAGACAAAATCCTTCATTAACCTCTTAAAGTGTATCGGCACTGCTATCTTTGTATGCAGACAAGATAATTCCAATGGAAAGTATCTTGAAAATTTGATCTCATAATAAAAAAATAGCCAAAGGCAGAGGGCAGACATCAAGGGCTGAGGGTGGATACGAAGGGAGAGGGAAATGAATGGGATGGAGATGCATGATGTAAAAGACACAAAGAATAAATAAAAATAAAGTAAAAAAAAATAGGGAATTTTTGTTGTTAAAGCTAATGGTTCTTGGAAAGATGACTAGAAAGAATCATATTGGTCAAGCCCAGAAGCCCCAGAATTAAGTGGGTATTCTACGGGAAGAATCATTTTTATTTGGACTCATTAACATAAAATGTAAGGTTTCAATAAAATATGAACCTACTTTATGATCCAAAATTACTGATAAAATTAAGTGTGAATATTAGAGTGATTGTCATTCATTTGTAATTTTTAAATAATCTGTGCTAAGATAATGACCTAAGAGAATTATAATTATGAAGCACCATGTATAGGTTGCTTAATACTTTTAAACAAATTACACAGGAAACAGTTAAAACTTGGCAATTTAATTCAATTTTATATTGAATTTCAATTCTTTTATGCAGTAGGAAAGTTGGAAAGGTCTATACCTATATAAAACCTAGAGACAATACAATATCCTCATTAATACAAATTACAAAAGGCTGTATCTGAATATTTGTGGTTTTGTCACTTTTACAAGGAGAACTAGTAATGAAAAGTTAACCAAGGTGGCTGAAGATCAAAACCAGACTTGAGAAAAGTCATGTAGGCAAGCATATATTTACATGGGACTGAACATCAAGTAAAAGGTAGGAAACTTGTGCTATTAATGTTCTATAATATATAGAATAAGTTAATAATATCTCTGAGTCTCATTTTGTCATCCTTAACATTTATAAATAATCTGTCATTTCTTTTTCTTTGAAATTAACTGAAATATAAGCATATAAAGTGTGTAAATTTATACCATGTGACGCTTCTAGTATATGCATATATCACAGGGTTCTTGTGATAATCAAATGAAATCAAATATATGAATAGACTCAGTAATTCTTGCAGAACAGTTTATATTTTGAGCAAGCAGTCTTGAATTGCCCTCTTTTTGTCTTTGCATTCAATAAGTCTAACTTGTCATTATAATTCTCTTGGTTTTGATTTAAATATGTTACATTAAGTAAAACAAATTTTATCGTTGAAGCTATTGGAAACATGATTTCAAATGAATTGTGATACATTACTATGTGGACAACTATTTACACATATAGTTTAAAGGTGACAAGTGATCATTTATTTTCTGTCAACTACTCACTAGCAGTTTTCTGTTTAAATGTTTATGTGTTTGAAATATTTGATCTTTATAAGTGCCTGATTTGATTTAACTATTTTATTTGCTACCTATAAAAGTATCTATCATTCAGTAATCAAGTAAGTTTAGGGAATTAGCTGGTAGACATTAGATTAGAAAGAACAGATGGAATTTGTTTGCAGGGTAAATAAGAGAATGAAATGCACATCAATTAGTTAGAAGGATTGAGGGTGGGCTGGGCCATGAGAACGCCTGGATAGCAGGAAAGCAGAATGAAGGCTTTCACTTCTTGGTGGCTGGGTTGATGTGGGCTGGGGAGGGCAGACCAGGGCATTGAAAGATAAGATGGAAAGCATGGAAAACAAAAGTTTTTCTATTCCCAATATCTTTCATCCTAAACCTGCTTCAGAAATTTCTGAAAGTAGACATTTGCATCAACAAAGCTTTTATTAGACAAAAAGGTCATATTACACATTCAAACCATTGAGAAAACCAAAGAATTTAGCAAGTGTCCCCACCTACAAAGGTCCTTCAAATGCAGTGTTTTCCTGTTAGCCTAATCGGATTGTGCAACTTTAGCTGGAAATAGCAAGGAGAAAAAGCTCATAAAACTGCTTTTGTAAACCAAACAATCCAGGGTCCACTTAAGGTAGTGCCGATCTTATAACCTACAAATTCCCATTTCATTAGTCTACTAGGGAAAATAGTGCCAAAGTGCCCTTTCAGTGACACTGGAGCTGTGAGGGGTTTCCTGACTTGATTGCAGACCTTTCTGTTAATTATTAGTAAAGAGCTTTCCTCACAAAGGCTGCTGGCCAGCTGGCCAGGCTGAGGAGCTTAGGCAGTTTGGATAGAAGAGCTCTCCCCAATTGGAAGCGCTTACTTCAAACATCTCATTCAAGGTTTAGAATCTTTTGTTGCTAGGTAGGAAGGGTCTCTGAGCTCAATGTGGAAAGACTATCATGAACTCAAGAGCATGAGGTTTTTAGAATTAAAGCTCAGAGCTCCATCTGGCTCACATCGTGGTGAGAAGTTTCTTTTAACCCTCCCTGTATCTTCCAATTCGGTTTAGCATTATCTTTTCAGTTAAATGACAGATTTTTGTCTCTCACACACTTAGCATTATTTTACTATGTTGTTCAAAGGATACCAAAAGAAAAGTACTTTTAAATTTAATAGTATTCAACACAATTGGAAAATATAAAGAACAAATAAATAGAAAAAAATCAAATTTTCTCAACACATATATGATGTAGCTGTGAGAAAATAACTTTTATAAATTTTTTTTCATAGTTTTGTGCCTATAACACATACATTACTTCTCTGTAAACAATGATGTCTAGACACATACCTACCTTGGCATAGTTGTATATTATTAGAAAATTTAATCCCAATGTCATCAGTTGACTAAGTTTTTAAACCATAATGAACGTGTTTGAATAACTAAATATTCATTCAACATTGGCGAATACCTTTTTGCAAGGTGTTTTTGGTTTCTTTATATTATATGAAAGTTACCAGTAATCACACTATGTGGCTCTTGTAGTTCTGATCTTCATTTATAAGGTTAGTATTTTTCCTACATTTCTTGTTCAACACTAAAATTGTGAATATTTCCTATCTGTCTAGTTAGAATGTCCCGCCTAACCTTATTCTGCCTCACCATCGGCCAAACAGCTTTATTTATCAACCAATCAGAGCAACACATATTCACAGCATACAGAACAACATCTCCATCCAGAGAAATTGAATATGCAACCGAAAAAATTATAATTTGATGTTATAATATTCTACAAGATAAAGAAAACATGAGATTAATAAAAGTGTTTGTGCCAGCTATTTCTTTTTTTTATTAAAAAGATTTTCCACTCCTTTTACATACCAACCTCAGATCCCCCCTCTTCTCTCCTCCCGCACTGCCAACTCCCCCACTCAATCCACCCCCCATTCCCACCCCCTCCAAGACAAGGTCTCCCTTGGAGAGTCTCTGGAACCTGGCACACTCTGCCGAGGCAGGACAAGACCCTCCTCCTTGCGCCAAGACTGCGCCAGGTGTCCCACCACAGGCACTGGGCTCCAAAAAGGCAGCCCCTGAACCAGGGATGGACCCCAATCCCACTGCCTGGGGGCCCCCAAACAGTTCAAGCCAAACAACTGTCTCAAGCTTCCAGAGAGCCCAGTCCAGCACCATGGGGGCTCCACAGTTATTGCTCCACAGTTCATGCATTTCCACCAGCCTGGCTGGCCGTCTCTGTACATTTTCCCCTCATGATCTCGATGTCCCTTGTTAATAAGAATCTTTCCTCTTTCTCATCAGTTGTACTCCTGGAGCTCTGCTGGCACCTAGCTGTGGATCTCTGCATCTGCTTCCATCTCCGGATGAGGGCTCATGGGGGCTCCTCATCTATGGGTCCATAGTTCATGTGTCTCCACTAGTTTGGCTGGCCGTCTCTGTACACCCTCCATCATGATCTCGTTGTCCCTTGCTCATAGAAGGCCCCCTGTCTTCCATCGATTGGGCTCCTGGAGCTCAGGCTGGTGCCCGGCCATGGATCTCTGCATCTCACCTGTCTCTTATACACATCTAGATGTGTATAAGAGACAGGAGTAGGCCAGTTCAGGCACCCTCTCGATTATTTCCAGTGGTCTAAGATTGGGTCATTCCTGTGGACTTCCAGGAACTTCCCTAGCACTCTATTTCTCTCTATTCCCATGATTTCTTCATTTATCATGTTATCTCCTTCCTTGCTCTCCCATTCTATCCCTGTCCTAGCTCAAACCTCCCACCCCCTTACACTCTCATCCTCCATCCCTCATCCCCCATTTCCTCCCCCTCACTCCTAGTCAGCCCATGTAGATCTCATCCATTTTTCCCTCAATGGGTGAGCCATGTGTCCCTCCTAGGTTCCTCCCTGGAGCTGTGGGTTATAGTCTGGTTATCCTTTGCATTACATCTAGTATCCACTTATCAGTGAGTACATACCATGTTTGACCTTCTGGGTCTGGGTTACCTCACTCAGGATGATATTTTCTAGTTCCATCCATTTGCCTACAAATTTCATATGGTCATTGTTTTTCTCTGCTGAGTAGTACTCCATTGTGTATATGTACCACATTTTTCTTGATCCATTCTTCAGTTGATGGGCATCTAGGTTGTTTTCAGGTTCTGGTTATTACAAATAATGCTGCTATGAACATAGTTGAGCATGTGCCCCTGTGGTATGATTGAGCATTCCTTGGGTATATGCCCAAGAGTGGTATAGCGGGGTCTTGAGGAAGATTGATTTCCAGTTTTCTGAGAAACTGCCATACTGATTTCCAAAGTGGCTGTACAAGATTGCACTGCCACCAACAGTGGAGGAGTGTTCCCCTTGCTTCACATCCTCTCCAACCTAAGCTGTCCTCAGTGTTTTTGATCTTAGCCATTCTGACAGGTGTAAGATGGTATCTCAGAGTCATTTTGATTTGCATTTCCCTGATAACTAGGAATGTTGAGCAATTCCTCAAATGCCTCTCGGCCATTGTGCTAGCTATTTCTTTGTCAGTTTGACACAAGCCACATTTACCTGTAAAGAGGAATCTTGGTTAAAAAATATTTTATTGATTAATTATTGATGTACAAGATCCCAGTCTATGGTTGGTGGTGTCATCCCTTGGCAGTTAGTCCTGCAAGTATTCCAAAAACATAATGACATAAATATTTCTCAGTGGAAACTTTAAAGGCCAGAGAGCCTAAAGCAATGCATTCTAAGTCCTAAAAGACTAGACTACTATATCCAGCAGAACTATCCACCAAAATTGAAGGTGGAAGAAAAATATTATGAACAGTCTAAAACTGTATATCCAGCAAATGAAATCTAAAGAAAACACAGGAAGCAACATCTCAGGCTGAATAGAAAAATGAACATAGTAGAGAGGCCAGGGAAAAAGATATGAAGCCATAATTATTATTAAAACACAAATTATCAATGAGAATAAAAACAACACCAAATTTCAACAAAACAATGACCACAATTAACACACACACTTCTATAGCATCTTTAAATACCAATGGCCTCAATTAGCCAATAAAACAATACTAATTGACTGATCCATCAAGAAACAAAATTCACCTATCTGTTTTCTATAGGAACACTTCTTAGCTTTAAAGATAGTTCCAACTTTGAGTGAGTGAGTAGACAAAAATACTCTAATCAAATGGGAATAGGAATCAAACAGACATCTCTATTCTAATAGCTAACTAAAAAGACTTCAAACTGAAACTAAGCAGAAGAAATAAGGGACATTTCATTCTAATCAAAGGAGTAGTTAACCAAAAAGACATCACTATCCTAAATATACATGCATTGAACTCTGATATAGCCAATTTCATAAAAAAATGTACTACTTGATTTAATCACCCAGATTAACATCAATCCATTAATTATGGGTGGCTTCAATACCTCACGTTCTCCAATAGACAGATCTTCTGGACAAAAAATAAACAGATATATCAGAATTAATTGACATCATCTATTAAATGGAATTAATAGATATCTACAGAATATTCCACTGAAGCACCAAAGAATGCACATTCTACTTAGCAGCAAAGGAAAGTTTTTATAAAATAAACCATATCCTGGGACACAAAGCAAATCTTTACAAATTCAGAAAGACTGAACTAACTCTTTACATTTTATCTAATCACAATTAAATAAATGTCACAATTGACACCAAACAAATCTCTAGTAATACACAAACTCATGGAGATTATAAAACTTATTACTGAATTATTAATGTGGCAAAGAAGATGCAAAGAATAAAATTTAATGAATCATAGAAAAAACAAAAACGAAAACAAAATATAAAAAACAAACAAACAAAATAAACCTTTGGAACACATTGAAAGCAGTTCTCAACTTAATAAAAGCTATGTATGGAAAAAAATCCACAGCCAAAGTTATCCTAAATTGAGAAAAGCTTGAGGTAATCCCATTGAAGTCAGAAGTGAGACAGTATGCACTATCCCCAGTCCTTTGCAATATTGTGTTCAAAGTACTAGCTGGGGTAATAAGGCAAGAGAAATGAATTAAATGGATATAAAGAGGGAAAGAAGAACCCAAAATATCCTTATTTGCAAATAGCATGATACTATACATTACAGATCCGAAAAGTTGTACCAGAAAATTTCTGGAAATGATAAAAAAAAATTCAACAATGTTTCAGGATACAGAATCAATTTGCATAAATCAATAGCTTTTCTATACTCCAACAATAAACATAAAGAGAAAGATATCATTGATGCACTCCCATTAACAACAGTATCAAATAAAATTAAATTTAAAAAAATAGGAATAACCTAACCAGGGAAGTGAAGAGCCTCTCCAATGAAAACTTTAAACCTTTGAGGAAAGTGATAGAAAAGACACTAGAAAAGGTCTACAATGGAGAAGGGAATGTAAGACACTGAGAACAAAGTCCTCCTCAGTCCCCCATGCATCCTTAAGGCTCCGGGACTGGAAGCTGAAGGATTATGAGATTGCTCAGCTCAAGAAGAGTGTGGACACACTGTGGGACATCCAGAAAGACCTAAAAGACCTATGACTGCCAGGTTGTAGGCTGTAGGAATCAAACCTCCAATGTGACTAACCATGAGCCTTTTAGTGTTTAGCCTTGTATGCAGGTCACAGTTTGCTTTTTCCCTGACATGTGATATGACCTCACAGACCAAAGGGCAAGCTTGTTTGATGTTTGTATTAGGAGCTCTTGAACAAATAAACTTAGTTAAGCAGTGTAAAGAAAATCATTCATGCTGCTTGTTGGTCTGGTGTTTGAGGCTTGCTCAGCTTGCTTTTTTTATGCAACTTGCTAGCACCATCCCAGGATTGGATTGAATTTTCCCCATTAATCATTAATAAAGAAAATGCCCCCAAAGACTTGCCTACAGGCAATCTGATGGGGATATTTTCTCAACTGAGTTCCCTCTTCCCAGATAAATCTATCTTGTGTCAAGTTGAAAAAAAAAAACCTACCTTGCACAAACACCCATCTTATTAATCGCAGATAAAAAATGAGAAGTCATTAAACCTGAAAAAAAAAGCAAAAATTGATGATAGATTTCAGAAATAAATGTCAGAAACAAAGAGAAGGGAATTAAATCATTTAAAAAGGGTCAGTTCCTGAAGAAAATATAACAATTATGAAGATGTACACACCAAACTTTAGAACTGAAAATATGTGATGCAAGAATCAATGGGAATTTAAGAAACCAACAAGCAAATAATAATAATTAGAGATTTTGAGAGCTCAATTGCAATAATTGATAGAACAGATAATCAGAAAGTCAGTAAAGATTTGAAAGAAATTGGGTACACCGTCAAACAAATGTACCTAATTCATATTGATAGAACACTTTGCTGATCAACAACAACAGTACCTATGGATTTATTGTCAACACATATCATATCTGAGTCATGAAATAACATCAACAAATGAACCATGAAATAAGCATCAGCAAATATAAAGGAATTCAATTCACATAAAATGTAGTATATAGTGGCAATGAAATTAAAAAGGAACTTAATAACTGGGAAGATACAGAAAATTTCTAAGTTTTGGGAGGTTTTAAGGAGGGACAAGATCTCAATCTCTCTATGTTGCCTTGGCTGGCCTGGAACTCAATATGTAGACCTTGTAGATCTTGAACTCACATATCTGTCTGCCTCTACCTCCCAGTGCTGGGATCAAAAACACGTGACACCACATCCATCCAAGAAGCACACTTTTAAAATATCTATGGATAAAAGCAGAATTTTCAAGGTAAAGGAATTATAGTTCACTGAATGATAACACATTATACTAAAAAGTGTTTAATGTATCTTTAAAAGCGCCGAGAGTTTATAGTAGAAAATAAATATCAATTCTATAATCTGAGCTATCATTTTAAAAATACTAGATAAAGTATACAATAACTATTAAGCAAGTGAAACTAACATAACTATAGAATTTAATGACAGAAAAACATAAATATATATAAAAAAGAAATCCAATGAATTGAAAAGCTAGTTCTTTGAAAAATCAACAAAATTCAAGGTAGGCTGATAAAAATGAGAAATAAATGACTGACATTTTCCATAGAGCAGTCTCTCATTATAGGTGCTGCAGACAAAAAAAATCAAAAGAATAATATAGTGATTCTTATTTAAACATATATGACAGTTTAGGTAAAACAGATAAATTCCTTAAAAAGTACAATCTACCAAAATCCACTCAATATGAAACATAACAAAGAGTTCCTTTACAGTTTAGGAAATGGATTTAATAATAAAGTAAAAATTCCAAAATTATTCCACTGGGAATTTTTACACAATATTTAAAGAATTAACAAGCATTCCACAAAATTTTCAGAAAATAAAGAAGAAAAGCACCATTCCTAAATCATTTCATAAGCCTAAAATTACTTTATTGCAAAATCAGACAAGAATGAAAAGGAGAAAATGCAGCTGCATATATTTTTTGATAAAGATGTGAAAGTTATAAGCCAAATAAGAGGACAAATGTTTGTTAATACAAAATAATTAATATGCAGTGTAATCAAGTAACTACTTCAGGTATAATAGATCTGTATCTTCTCTCAACCTGCAGTTATAGTCATGCCTAGCCCTCAGTCCTTGGTTCTAACCATCGATAAAGATCTCCTTGAGCCATAAACCCACCACACTACTTCAAATAAAGTAAGTCTATGTCTTCTCCTAACATTCTGTTGTTAGTATATAAAAGTTTATTTACGTGTTAACACACAAGGTTTATGTCAGGTATGAAATGATGATTAAGAAAATATAACATATTAGAATATTGTCCAAATGAGAGCTTCACACTAACAACCAGGTTAATAAAACTCAATAGCAGGACTGGGGATATAGAACAGGTGGCAGAGTGCTTGCCTAGTACACAACAATCTCTGAGATGGATACTTATCACCAAAAATCATACATATCTGTAATAACCTCAGTTCTCAGCAGGTAGAGGAAAGAGGATCAGGAGTTCAAAGTCATCCTTGGCTACATAGTAGTAAGTTCAAGGCTTTTATTTAATATAAGAGATCTAATCTCATCAAATAAATAAATAAATAAATAATCAAACTAAACCAACCAAACAAACAAAAACTCAATTTAACAGAAGCAGAAAGTCCAGGGCAATGAGAAGATAAGTCACAATTTAATAATATTAAAAACATAGTCACATAGGAGATACTTAATAATCAGCTGAAGTCAATTAAAAGGTTGCTACCAAGAATACTTATGTGGCAACATTCATGAGAATAACAGGTAAAAAGAGTATATATACAGGATTTATTTCTCAGTGTTATAACAATTTATAGATTCCTGTTTTATAACTAAAACAAGATATCTCGACAATATTTCAAATAGGAAGAATGAAAGCTACTGTCACTGGAAAAATCAAATATTCATCAATATCACAACTTTCTATTTGAAACAAAAGACGATTAAATATGTAGGCAATCTTCACTCTTGTCACTCTCCTCTAAATCAAATCCCCCAGTTTTGTGGCAGACTGCCTACTCCAGCTTCTCCTTGCTCTAGTTAATCCCACAGAGTGAGGAGAAAGACCAGCAACCCAAATTATGGCCAAATTAAATCATGCTTTATTGTGCACACCAGCATGGTTGATTACTGAGAGAAGTCATTGCAAAGCAAGGTTTTTTAAAATAAAGGAATAATAAAAAGTTACACCTAAAATCTATTAATTTTTAATATGAAGCCTGGTAGCAAGGCAAACTTGCGTGTGAATTTGCCTTTTCCAGCAGGAGACTGAACAGCTCTAGAAAAGCAAGGCCTGATTTTCATATATGAAATGCATTGACTACCCAGCTGTAGCTTTGGGGGAGCAGCTGGGTGCCTGTTGTTAAATTGATAAAGCTACAGTTATCTGTCAACAACTTCAGAGCTCTGAGAAGGATAAAAGATAGCAAGAAGTATAATCCAAATGGCCTATGTATCAATTAAAATGGCAGTTACTGTAGGCTCCTATGGTTTTGATGGCTTCATTGGGGACAGCAGTGATAGATCTTTGGATGTCACACAAGATACCAATGGCTACACAGGACAGCATAGGCCTTTGGCTTCCACACCCAGAAGGTCTGAGAAATTTTCCTGTGGCAGAGGACTTGGAAAAACTGTCCTACCACAAGGAAGCAGAGGACAGTCATCCCAACAGTGTCCACACTTAGGGCAGGGGTCCTGGTGATGGGTGAGGCATGGGGCAGCTCTTTGCCCAGTGCTTAGTATTACCATAATCCTGGTGGAGTTGTCTGTGTTCCATTGTTTTCTTCAGGTGTTACTTCTAAGAGTTGGCATTTTGTGAAGCTTTTACCATTAAACATTTTAAATGCCATATTCAGCAGATCTCTGAAAAATTTTGAGGGCCATCTATTAAGTACATTTGATTTTAAATAAACTTTACTTGTTTTTAGTTATTTGCTTTAGGCTTGATCTTGAAAATACATACAGAAGGCCAAATAAAACTTATTTCTGTAAATAAATTAGATTTGTATTTAGCATGGCTACAAGTATAGCTCTGAACACATTAATTTTTTTTTACTTTTAAAGTAACTATTAAATTTCATATCTTAATTATTTTTTAACAATTTATAACTAGTTAGCAAGTTTTATAAGATTAGGATTTGCATTTTTGTCCCTGCTAAACTCACTCTTAGAAAATTATAAGTTTTTAACTGAAGGTGTTTTAGTATCAAAATAAAACTTTCAACCATAAATGTACAAATAAAATAGAGAAACTGAAAACTTTATTTTCCTGGTCCTTTTACTACAGAATATCAGTTTCTTGTGATTCAGTTTATCAAAATAGTTAAATCTTAACAAAGTTAGCAAAGATAAGTAAGCTATATATATATTCTTAAGTCACTCTCTATTAGCCTGAATTTGATAAGGAGAGACATTCCATAGGCTTTTTGCCATACTGCTTAGATCATTATCTTGCTGCATCATGAGATAGGATTATTACAGTTTCTGGTGTTTAGTGTTTGGTGCTCATAGCTGTGGCCCTAATTTTTTAGCTTTTTTCTTTTTCCTTTTGTTACTTATTAATAAAGACATCATAATATAAAACATTTATAAACCTAAAAAGTCACATAGCGTTATAAATTTAAATATTTTCAAGATTGTTTCTTTTTAAAACAGAAAATCCAGTTTTTTTTAAAGTTTTTGTAAAACTCCAAAATTTCCTGATTACAAAATGGAAATAGGCTTGCTTTTCACTCTCTGTTCCCATTCCAGGGGATCACACAGATCTTTTACAGTCTTGCTCCACCACCCCATCATTTTATCTCAGTCAGAAGCATACCAGAGGCATTGCTTAGAAACTCACTGGCTATGCCAGCCAGGAAATCTGGTAGGTAATTTTCACTTCCCCTCCTGCCTTTCAATTCTAATCCTCCATTCTTATCCATAGCTTTGTTGCAGACCACCTTTGTGTCCTTTCTTTCCTCTCTCCCCACTACCAAGAGTTTACTCAGATCTTGGTGCCAGACCAGATATACTCTCTCCAGTTGACCTTATGAGACCCCCTTCTAGTTCAGCCCTAGTCCTTAGTATCAGTTCCCAACACCTAGAAACAAGTTCTACAAGTTCTACAGGGACTTCCAGTGGCAGGATCTCAGAAGAATTCCTTACCAGGCAACCCATAGCCACTACATTCTCCTAAAGAATCAGAGAGGGCAACAGAAACCAAGGAATAAAACACCGACCAAATGCTAGGCAGTGGTGGCACAGGCCTTTAATCCCAGCACTCATAGAGGTGGATCTCTGTGAGTTCCACGACAGGCAGCCAGAGCTGTTACATAGAGAAAACCTGTCTTGAAAAACCAAAACAAACAAACAAAAACCAAATTAAAAAACAAACAAATAAAAACAAAAAACACCCACCAAACAAGATGAGAGCAGGCATCACCACCTAGAATTATAATCATCCCAAACTCAGATGCCTAGTTGCCAATATAAAAACATAATCAATAATAATCAATAAAAGTCAAGACAAAATGTCTCCACTAGAGCTCATCAACCCTACTCAAGTCAAACCAGAGAATGGTAATATAGTTGAACTACAAAGCACGTACCTCAAAATAGCTATTATGAAGATGCTCAAGGACCTTAAAGAAGATACAAATGACTCCATCAAGGAAATCTATGAAAACACAATCAGTGGAATAAAATTTAGAAAACAGCTCAAGACATGAAAGTGGAAATAGAATTACTAAATAAAACCCAAACTGAGGCATAACAGGAACTTAAAAACTTAGGAATGAAAATAGGAAGGTTAGAGGAAGCCACACCAACAGCACAATACAAGAGATAGAGGAGGGAATATTGTGCATTGGAGACAAGAGAGAAGAAATAGGTATAGTCAGTCAAAGAAAATATTAAATTAAAAAAATCCAGGCACAAAGCAAACCCCCCATGAAATCTATGACATTATGAAAAAATACCAATAATAGAAATAGAGAAAGGAGAAGAAGTCCAGGCCAGAGTCAAATACAATATTTTCAACAAAATCAAAGAAGGAAATTTCCCTAAGCTAAAGAAGAAGAGGCCTATACAGGTAAAAGAAGTATACAAAGAAACAAATGGGTTCAACCAGAAAAGAAATTCCCCTCAGCACAGAATGAAGATACTAAATATACAGATCAAAGAAAGAATATTAAATGCTGCAAGAGAAAAAGACCAAGTGACATATAAAGGCAGACAGATGGCAGCCCAGACTTCTATACCCAGCTAAACTTTCAATCACCATAGTTGGAGAAAACAAGATATTCCATGATAAAATCAAATTTAAGCATTGTGCTGGCTAGTTTTTATGTTAACTTGACATATAAATAAGAATTATATCAAAGGAGGTAACCTTAATTGAGCTTTAACCATAAGATTTAGCTATAAAGCATTTTCTGAATTAGTGATAGATGGGGGATGGCCCTGCCAATTGTGGGTGGTGCCATCCCTTGGCTGGTAGTACTGAGTTCTATAAGAAGGCAGACTGAACAAAACCATGGGGAAGCAAGCCAGTAATTATCACCCCTCCATGGCTTCTGCATCAACTCTTGCCTCCATGATCTTGCCCTGCCTGAGTTCCTATCCTGACTTCCTTCAATGATGAACAGTGCTGTGGAAGTGTAAGCAGAATAAACCCTTTCCTCCCCAACTTGCTTTTTGATCATGGTGTTTCATCACAGCAATAGAAACCCTAACTAAGACAAACAATGTTTATCTACAAATCCAGGCCCTACAGAAGGTACTAGTAGGAAAACTCCAACCTAAGGAGGTTAACCATACCCAATAAAATACAAGTAATAAATAATCTCAAAACAGATAATCAAAAGATGGATAAAAAACCTACAGCATAACAACAAAATAATGGAGATCAACAAATACTGCTAATGAATCACTCTCAAATTAAATAGTCTCAGTTTCCCAATTAAAAAAAAGTAAGCTAACATATTGGATTTGAAATCATGGTCCATTCTTCTACTGCATTTAAGATATACACCTTAACATCAAGGATAGACATCATCTAGGGTAAATGATGGAAAAAGATATTACAAGCAAATGGAATTAACAAGCAAACTGGTATAGTCTACTCAGTATCTCAATAAATACACTTCAAACCAAAACTAATAAGGATAGGGAAGGAAGCTACATACTTATGAAAGGAAAAGTGCAAGAAGAGGATATTGTAATTCTTAACATTTATACATAAAATGCAAGGGCATCCAAATTCACAAAAGAAACACTACTACAACTTAAATCATATATTGATGCTCATACACTAATAGTGGGTCACGTCAATACTCTACTATTGCCAATAGACAGACTAACCAAACAAAAGCTAAACAGAGACATGCTGGAGCTAACTGACGTTAAAAATCAAATGGGCCTAACCGATATTTACAAAGCATATCACCCAAACACCTTCTTCTTAGAAGTTCATGAAACTTTCTCCAAAGTAGGCCGCATACTTAAATACAAAGCAAGTCTCAACAGATACAAGAATATTGAAACAACATCCTGCATCCTATCTGACCATCACGGATTAAAACTGGATAACAACAACGAAAACAACACAAAGCTTACAAACTCATGGAAACTGAACAACTCACTACTGAATGAAAAAAAGGGTCAAAGCAGAAATCCAACTTGTTTTGCTTTTTTTTTTTAGAATAGAATGAAAATAAACCTCAACATACTCAAACTCATGGGACACAATGAAAGTGGTTCTAAGAGGCAAGGTCATAGCACTAAGAGCCTACATAAAAACATTAGACAGATCTCATATTTAGTAACTTAATGGCATACCTGAAATCTCTAGAACAAAAAGAAGAAATAATGCCCCAAAGGAGTAGATGGCAAGAAATAATCAAACTTAGGGCTAAAATGAACAAAGTGAAAAACAAAGAAAAAACAATATAAAGAATCAATGAAAGAAAGAAAGGTTTGATTCTTTGAGAAAATCAATAAAATTGACAAACTCACAGATCAGGTTACAAAACTGTCACCCTTGGACAGCCTTATCCTTTCTGAGGAGTCGAATGGGGGTTGGTTGGGGGAGGTGTGGAGAAGTAGGAGAAGGAAAAAAGAAAAGAAAAATAAAAACAAAAAACAAAATGAAAGATCAAAATGAGGATACATTTAATCAGATCAACCGGGGGAAAAAAGATTGACAAACTCTTATTCAAATTAACTAAAAGACAAAGAGAGAATATCCAAATTAACAAAATTAGAAACAAATGGAGGGGCATAACAGACACTGAGGAAATGCAGAGAATCATAAGGACATACTTTAAAAACCTTATCTTCCCTATGCTCACATCCTCCATCTTGTTGCTTTCTATTCCTCCCCCTCACCCCCAGGCTGCCCATGTGGATTTCATCTAGTTCTCCCTCACTGGGCAGTCTATGCGTCCTTCCTAGGGTCCTCCGTGGAGCTGTGGATTGCAGTCTGGTTATCCTTTGCTTTACATCTAGTATCCACTTATGAGTGAGTAGGAGGTTCGAGTAGGAACAGAGACGCAGTAAGATAGGAAGACATCATGGGAATAGGGAGAAACAGAATGCTAGGGAGGTTCCCAGGAATATGCAAGGATGACCCCACCTTAGACTAAGGGAAGTAATCGAGAGGGAGCCTGTACTGACATACTCCAATGAGTATTCACATGGATGAACACCCTATCTGTCAACACAGAGCCCTGATCCAGAGACCGATGGAGGCAGATGTGGAGATCCACAGCGGGACTCCAGGCCGAGCTCCAGGAGTCCAGTTGATAGAAGAGAGAGGGGCTTCTGTGAGCAAGGGACAATGGGATCATGATGGGAAGATATACAGAGATGGCTAGACAAACTAGTTGAGACGCATGAACTGTCAACCAATAGCTGAGGAGCCCCCAGGAGCCCTCTCCCAGAGACATATGGAAACAGATTCAGAGATCCACAACCAGGTGCCAACCCGAGCCCCAGGAGTCCAGTTGTGAGAGAGGAAAAATTGTATGCACAAGGGACATGGAGAACTTAACTGGAAAATGTACTGAAATGGCCTGTCAAACTAGTGGAAACACATGAACTATGGACCAATAGCAGTGGAGTTCCCCATGGTACTGGACTGGGCTCTCTGGATACTGGAGACAGGGGTTTAGCTTGAACAGTTTAGGGGGCCCCCAGGTGGTGGGATCGGGATCCATCCCTAGTGCATGAGCTGGTTTCTCTTTTTTCTTTTTTTGGAGTGCAATGCCTATGGTGGGACACCTGGTGCAACCTAGGCACAGGGAGGAGGGTCTTGGACCCGCCTCAAGTGAAAGCACCAGGCTCTGGGGACTCTGCATGGGAGACCTTGTGTGGGAGGAGGTGGGTTTGGTTGTGGGTTTGTTGAGGGGCAAGGCTGGGGTCAGGAGGAGGGAGGAGGGAGTAGGGAGGAGAGGGGGTTCTGTGGTTGGTATGTAAAATAAGAAAATCTTTTAATTAAAAAAATAAAATAAAATAAATTGCTAAAAAAAAACCTTATCTTCATTTCCAGCTAAAGCAGTATCAAAGCACATTTTTAAGGATTAATATATGGACAAGTGCAAAGATAATATTTCCAGAGAATTAAAATACTTGTGTATTTCATATGACAATTTTCTCTTGAGGGATGATAATATTAGCAGTCATTTTGGTTGATATCCATTAGATAATAGAAGTAATGCCAGTATCTACTTGTGGCAAGCACAAATAGGAATGAACACCTATATTAATGCACCCTCTAAAGGCATTTCAGCTAAAACCTTTGAAAAAAGATCTGAACATGTCCAGTATTCCTCTGTGAAATCTTTAGGAAGTAAGTGAGTAATCCCAGAGAGTTCCCAACTGTCATCATTCTGACTCAAGATTCATGCCTAGACTCCAGGGTGTTTCTGTCTTCTATTTTAAGCTTTCCAACATGTACTGCATGACATTGAGAAAAGCATACTCAGGAATGTTCACTGCATCTTTCCTTCTTGATCGATGATCTTAAACCAAGTAAGTTTAATAATGAACACCTTAATCCTAGCATGCTCAGGTATGTGCCCCTCCCCCAATTTTTCCCATGTACATATATATCTGCCTCATGGATAAAATTTCCTGCTTTCTTGGTTGCAGAAAGGCACTGATTTTAGAATAACTCCAGATCTCTTCCCACACAATTCAGGTAATTATTCTTTCTCCATTGCTTTTATGTTCTGGTTGTGCTTATTGGGCTTTTATTCAGCAAAAGAGCTCATTTTATTTGATTATGATTATAATATTCTTTCTTACATATAAACTTAGTTTTGACTCCAATTGGTTTTCTTTTTCTATTTTTAAAAGGTATATTTAAAGCCTCAATTAATTTACAAACCAAAGTAGGATATTCAATAAGAAAATTTTCAGTTAAAACTGATATATCACAATGTTAAGTAACCTATGTTCATTGGGTATAAATTTTCTAAAGTTAGGAGGTAAAGTTCTGATTATACCTTCTCATGCAGCAGTAAATCAGAAGATGAATGGGTATATCCACCTCAAGCCTTCAGCATTGTAATTCTGTAAAAGATTGAACATCTGGGCCCAGATTTTATTTATATACAAATTTGTTTACAATAAGGGAGATTCTTTGGAACACCTGTTAGGAAATAGGCATAATTGGTGTATATATGTGTCATAGTGAGATAGAAAGTTCCTAAGTAAAAAAAAAAAAGAGCCAAATTAATTTCCATCTTCTTCAGTTGTGATCAGTTTTATAGTCTAATTAACGCTGGCTCTGAATTTTATTATTATTTTTTCATGTTTTTGCAGTAATTCTCTCTCTCATTCTTCCCCTATCCTGCATTTCATATTTAAAATTTATTTAACCCAACATAAGATCAAACTTCCAACTGTTTTTTAAAAGTTTTACATTTACACAGCCTAAAATATCTCTTTACTTTTGTGAACTTCCATACCTAGTTCCTCACTTATCTTGAGTAGCACACTGTATACAACAATATTATATTGTGATCATTTGTATACATACCTACTTCCCCTATTAAATCATAGTCTCTATAAGCCAGTATTTGTAATTTTGCATTGCAGTCTACACTGTAGCCTATATTGTGTGCCAACACATATTCAAGTGAACAAATTACTCTTTATGTGCATATTTACATGTGTTGAAAACAGGAGCAAATGGGTCCATTTGCACACACTGTCAGTAACAGCCCCTCAATTTGCATCCAATAAAGCTTTAACATTTACCTCTCTGCTTGTTTTACAATGACTACTGACATGCCTGGCTGGCAAATTTATTGGAGGCAGAGAAATATTTGATATGAGGTGGCATGCTGCGAGTTCTGTTCTTCATAGAAACTCCATTTCATCGCATGTATGGTTTCAATTTTATCTCTGAAATTTAGATCAAACACGGCTGTCAACACACATTTTCTCTTTTTAAACTCCATTTCTTGATCTTTGACCTTTTTGATAGCCCATATCTTATGGCCTATCTTTTTCTGGTTTATATAAATTACCTCATAAGTAATGAGGTGTACATCCTAGGTATATACAATGTCTGTCCTACACATTCATATTTGTCAATAATTCAATCACTGTGGCTAGAACAGTCATCAAGTGGCAGCTCAGGTAGGAGAATGCATGTGGCATGAAAGCAAAATGGGGACTACTGTGGGAAGGAAGTGATGGTTCCTGAGGAGGGCATAGGGATGGGAAAGAGGAGTAAGAGAGGAAAATTATCATAAGAAAATATCATGATGAAACTTATTACTACACATACTGCTGTGGGATGTCTTTCTGTATATTGTGAATATGTGTTGTTCTGATTGGTTGATAAATAAAGTTGCATTGGCCTAAGGCAGGGCAGGATGGAGCCAGGTGGGAAAATCCAAGATAGATAGTGAAAGGAGAAAGGAAAGTAAGGGGAGATGCCAAACCACCGTCCAAGAAGCACCATGTAATGGGACACAGGTAAAGCCACGGAACATGTGGCAATACATAGATTAATAGAAATGGGTTAATTTAAGATGAAAGAGATAGCAAACAAGAAGCCTGCCATAGGCCATACAGTTGGTAATTAATATAAGCCTCTGAGTGATTATTTTATAAGTGGCTATGGGACCTCAGGGCCAGGTGGGACACAGGAAAACTTCTAGCTACGCACATACTAGTTTTTGAAAAGCAATAAAAATAAAAACCTAAAAAATAATTTTAATAAATAATACTATGAAGATGAAAATAAATTTTAGAATTATGTGTAGATGAAAGTTTGTCCAGTTTCCCCACCTAGCTCCCACGGCCCGCTTAGACCTAAATAAACACACAGAGGCTTATATCATTTTAAAACTATGGCCCTGGCAGGCTTGTCGCTAGCTAGCTCTTACATCTTAAATTAACCCATTTTATAAATCTNTGTCGCCACGTGTTCCACGTGGCTTTACCTGTGTGCCGTTACATGTTGTTGCTTTCTAGATGGCAGAATGGCGTCTCCCCCACTCTGCTCTCTGCTTCTCTTCCCCTAGTTCGAATGTCCCGCCTAACCTTATTCTGCCTCACCATTGGCCAAACAGCTTTATGTCTGAAATACTCTGTATTGTTATTTTCTGTTATTGAAGTATGCTTTTATAATAAATTTTATATTAACATACTTTATAATAACAAATATTCATTTTGAAAAGTCCAACTGAGCATAAAGAGGAAAATAACAATAATACTAGAATCTCACAACTATAAAAAAACCTGTTAACACTTTGATAGATTCCTTTTCACTGTTTTTTAGTTAAATAAATAAATAGTTATATTTATAAGTGAGGGTTTATGTAAGAATTTTTTTCATACTTTGATATCATATATTAATATTTTAATTCCTCTCGATCATTGAAAACTTTTTAATTATTGGACACTGTGCCTTTATATTAATTTAACCATTTCTCTCTTGATTTTACTTTTTCAGTGTGCCACAAATATTTCAACAAGAAATACTTGTCCATGAATTGTTTCTTTGATATGAAAATACTGAGGCTTTTCAATGTTTATTTAGAAAATACTGTACCAATTTTTTTGTCTCTTGATTGGACTAGTAAATATGGTGTGCTTTTTAAATGAGTATTTTTATTATTGTAGTTTTAAATTTGTTGAACACAAAAGATATTAGAACTTAGATTTGTAACAGTTTTCAAGGCTTCAAACATCTGCTACTAAAGTTGTGAAAATTTATGTTTATTTCATTAATATTATACCTTACATAAAATTGACTTTAAGCCGGGCAGTGGTGGCACACGCCTTTAATCCCAGCACTCGGGAGGCAGAGGCAGGCGGATCTCTGTGAGTTCGAGGCCAGCCTGGGCTACCGAGTGAGTTCCAGGAAAGGCGCCAAAGCTACACANACAGAGAAACCCTGTCTCGAAAAAAAACCAAAAGAAGAACCAAAAAAAAAAATTGACTTTATCTAATCATATAATAAAAGTATATTTGATGTTATGTTAGTATAACAGAATATTTTAAACAGAGTGGCTTATAAACAGCTGAATACTCAAGAGACAAGATGATGTTGGGTGTTCAAGGATATTCTGGCTAACATTGATCATTATAGGCTAGCTAGAACTATACAGGAAACCCTATTTTCCAAAACAGCAAGCACATAGAAGAAATATATTTCTTATAATCCTGGATGCTAGGAATAGCTTCATCTTGTAGGGAACAGCACAAGTGAATTGTAGTGGTTCATGGTTTGCAACTATTTTTTGTTTTTCATATTGCACAAAGAGAACTAGAACTAGTGTAAGCCATTTCTTATAAGGGACCGTAATTTCATCTATGAAGTTTCTACCATCCTTGCCTGAAGTATAACCCAAAGTCTCTATCTTTTAATACCATCACATATAGTTACGATTTAACACATGAATTTTTGAGTGATATAAACAAGTTCAACCATGATACAGCTTCCAAGACATCTCAGAAGTAGTAAAACTATACAATGATGAAACTTACTTATAAAAATATTACATTTATTTTTATTATTTACTTTGTGAGTTTGGGTATGAGTGCATGATTGTGTCTGTGTGTGTGTTTGGAGGTAGATGAACAATTTTCTTGAATCTGGTCTTTCCCTCTTTCATATAGATCCCAGAGACTGAACTCAAGTCTCCAGTCTTCAGGCTTAGTGGCAAGTGTATTTACTAACTGGGCCATCTTGCCAGATACATGATTAAATTTTTATACATTTTATTTTGATCTTCTCACTAATGCAGACAGTTAAATGTTACTATCCTCTTAAATAAATGTAAGAAGCTTAGATTTAAAAACCTATGTAGCTTCATCAATATAAAATTAAAGAGCAAAATAAAACTATTTCCACATTGATACATTAATATTAATATTAATATAACAGAGCACAGAGCCTATAAGTGTCTGAACCAGGACTTCTGCATATATATTGTACTTATTAGCTTAGTATTTTTATCAGGTGGGTGTCTGACTTCTATGCCTGTTCTTTTTTCCTTCTGTTGGGTTGGTGTGTCTAACTTCAATATGGTAGTTTTTCTTCATTTTACTATATTTTATTTTGTCATATCTGGTTGTTATCTCTTAGAAGCCTGTTATATTAATATATAATATGTGTTATAAATTTTCTCTTCACTAGTAAAAATATTTGTAAAATAATGGTAGAGGTACGATTTTGTCATAAATGTCCTTACTATAAAAAGTAATCAAGTTATAATTTTATGGTTAGAAATATCAAAATTGTGTGTTGTATCACTTAAATATATCCAAGTAAAAAGTGAACAGAATATAATAACAATAAATACATTCTTGGATTTTGTTTTCTAATTCTATAGACACAATTAGACATTGATGTTGTGTTCCTCTTGATTGTTTCCAGAAAAGTATATATAATATCTCTCTATAGGTATGTTTTTCTTTTGTGTCTATACTATTAGACTTAAATATAAATGTTATGTTTTACATCCATGGCTCATTTTAATCTTGTGTTGAAACACAAAAATATTACCTCATTCTTTTAAAATCTTGACATTACTCCTGCTGTGCAATTATACCATAAGCTATCTTCAAAAATCATTTATTAATTTCATTCTGCTTGTTTCTGTGGTTGGAAACTTACTAAGTAAATATCTCTTTGTAAATTAGTATATGGCAGAAAGCTCAGTGATAACCATATTTCAGAATGCAAACAATGAAATACCTCAGTAAAAGATGATAGTGTAAAATGGTTACACAGCATTAATTACCCAATTAATAGTCTGAAGAGCATCAATAATATATTAAAAATTTGGGAACAACATCAGTAAAAAGAAAATCATGTCATTTAAGTTTTGACTTTAAGGTGTACCATACCTGGTTGGGATGCTGGAGAGTTACAGAAACAATATACTACCGCTCCTGGACCCAGATCCTCAGTCCTATATCTCATGTGAAAGCCCAGGATGCTGAGCTTCACCATGTCCTAAGAGTGGCAACAGAACACAGCATACCCAAGGGCTTAGGGTCTGTGGCTTCAACTGTCCCTGGGATCTCTAGGCAAGTCTATTGTGTAGGACCCAAGGTGATAAGGGAGGTAAGAAGCAGAGTTGGCTGGCATGGTGAATGCTAGGGCTTATGGGTGAGCTCACTGAGGGGACAGCTGGAAAGCCAAGGGCATACCATCAAATATGTCTGTACTCTAAAGACAATAAAGAATTTCTATGTACCCTATGATGTACAGAAGTTTCTTCCAAAATTAACTTCTTCACTAAAACAGAATGTTGGACACTGAGCACAGACATTGATACAGTTCTTCAGTCTTATTCAGAATTCATAAGTTCTACCTGCACATAATTGTAAATTTCACCTAAATTACCATCTGCATAAATTTCTTGGCCCAAAATTAATATCACAATACAGAATTGCTTGTCACTACCTGAATCCTGTTAGAGGTCATTGATAATAGAAAATAATTTATGCACCATTCACAATTTATAACTCTTGAGTGACAATACCATTTCTATCATTTTCCCACTCCAATATATCACTAAAATGAAATTATAAATGTGGTTTGGGAATTTTTTCAAGCAGTATAATTTTCTGGAGGATTTCCTCTAATGTTGATTGTTTCAATACTTTGTTAAATTTTATTGCTAATTAAATAGTATTTTATGATATAATATACTCATTTCTTTAACTATATAGGGCATCTGTAGTATTACAAGCTTTAGTTGTAGTATATATATATATATATATATATATATATATATTATATGAACATGAATGTAATAATTTGAATGAGCATATATTTCCTCTTCTCTGGGGAATGACAAGTTGTCTTTAGGTGAACGTATGGTAATTTCATGTTAACATTTGAAAGAAACTGCCAAATGTTTTTCATAGTGGATGTTCCATTTTGAGTTCCAACCAGCAATGTGTGTGAGTAACATAATTTTTCTCTACCTCTGCCAAGATTTAAGAATGTTACTTCCTTTTTTAAAATTACAATGGCAATTGTGGTAGTTTGAATGTATTTGGCACCCATAAGCTCATTGGGAGTGGCATTATTAGGAGGTGTGGCTTTCTTGAAGTAGGTATAGCCTTGTTGGAGGAAGTGTGTCACTGTGGGGGCGGGTTTTGAGGTTTTATTTCCTCAAGCTTTCCTCAGTGTGATTGTCAGTTGATTTCCTATTGCCTACGTAGCCCCCTTAATTAAATGTTTTCTTTATAAGAGTTGCCATGGTCGTGGTGTCTCTTCAGAGCAATAGTAAACCCTAACTAAGACAGTAATAAAGTTGAACATCTTTGTTGGGTTATTTTATATTTTATTCTCTTCACTTAATATCTGTTTAACTTTGTTTAGGTTTCAACACATTATTAGAATTTCTTATTGATGTTTATTATTGAATTAAGTTTTTACTAACCATATATATTTGAGGGATATCAGTGTGATGTTTTATACTTCCTGTAATTGCCTCATGTACATTATATCATGTATATTACTTGTAAATTACATCAAATAATGTACATTATACTAAAATAATTAGCATATGTATCACCTTAATCATTTATCTTCTTTTATGAAACATTAATAATCCTGTTTGATAACTATTTTTGCAGTACAAAAAGCATTACTGTTAGCTATATTTACTTTTCTTCATATTTTTATGAGAATATAAATTATTACAACCATTACAGAAAGTTTTGTGGATATGACCCCAAATCTTTAAAAATAGAAATACCACATAGTCCAGTAACCCCACCATTGACTGTCTATAAAAATGAAAGGAAATCAGCACACCAAAAAGATATCTGAACTCCATTTATGGCTACATCAGTCACAGAAATCAATATGCAAGATAAATACAAAACATAAATGCCCAAATGGACATATTATTAAGAAAGATAATTATTATTATCTTTCTTATTATTATATTATTATATTAAGAAAGATAATTAACATTATATTATATTAACTATTCACATGTTATCTTATAATATTGATGTCACAGAAGTTTAAAGTATAATAGTTAATTTATGAATCTGGAGAGAGTGAGATATTATTTTGGGTGTCTTGGTTTGAATAAGATGTGCCCCATATTGCTGGGCATCAGAATACTTTGTCCCAGTTGGGTAGATTTAGGAGGCATTACCTTGCTAGATTGTGGAGGCCCACAAAGGTTTCCTAGTGAGATCCGAGCTTGCTTTACCCAGCAGGGCTGCATTAGAGGACTGCTTGACCATGTGTATGGTTACTAGGTGATTGGAAGGGTCTACACTTAGCTGAGCTAGGGGGAGGCCTTTTGCTCCGCCCCTTGGCATTCCTATAAACAGTCCTTTAGAAGAGACAGAAGGGACCGGTGGATAAGGATCCAGGCCCTCCCAAGGCTATCCTGTGTTTCTATCTGTTTCTATTCTGTCTATCCTTCTATCTAAATATTTCTTGCTTCACCCTCCTCATGAGTACCCTGGGGGAAAGAAGTGGGAGCAGGTCTCCTACAGTTGGTGCCAGGAACAGGGACCAGGGAGTTGGTGAAAGGAATGTTTAGGGCCCTGCAGGAAGTTTGGGCATGTCCAACTTGTTGTAAAATTAAGGCGGGGGTATTCTACTTTCAGGAGTGAAAGTAAAGCGGCTGAAAGGTGCTCAAGTGAAAAGTGAGGCTGCAGCAAATATTTCTTTCTCTATTTAGGTTTCTTTCTTTTTCTCACTCTTTTAATTTCTATCTAAAAAAATTAAGGAAAAATATAAAAAATATAAGGTAGAATGTAGGAATATAGTGTAGAAAAAACTTAGGATAAGAAGGAAAAAGCATAAGGTATATCCTCGCCAGAATCCCCTGTAGCTAGAACCTAGTGAGAGATAGATGTCTGGGAAGGCACAGGTGGAGAGCCAAGCAGGGACAACATCCCCAGGGTGGAAGGGCAGCTGAGGAGAGGCTGTTGACATGAAGGCAGCAGAGGAGGCTTTGAAATCTTACCTGCGATGAGAGAGGCAAGGTCTAAGTTCTAGCAATAGTGACAGCACAAGAAAAGCTGAGACAAAATTTGGTCATACAAACAAGGCTGGCAAGAATGGCGA
>LZPO01027365.1:1170076-1185756 GCA_001675575.1 Neotoma lepida
AATAATTCAATTAAGAAATCTCTTCTATATGTTTGCTAATAGTTTCCTTTTAATAGAAGTTTGTAAAAGAGTTCTATAGAGTTTCCTTTTGAATATAAGTTTGGTAAATAGTCATTTTAAGAAATCTCTTCTAGATATATGCTAAAGGCAGGGTGGATCAGCATGGCTCTCTGGTTTTGCCATGCATGATTCCTATGACCCCCTGAGGTGATGCAGGCCACAGATACCAACATTTATCCCAGTTGTAGCAGGACCAGGGACCTAAAGATGGCCCCGGGCAACAACCAAGGATGTTGCTTGGACCCAGCCAATACCCTGGCTCTGAATGGAAGAATAGGCCACTCAGATCAGGATGGCTCTGGTGGAGGTATGTCCCCAGACACCAACAAGGCCACAGGTTGTGGCCCCAACCCCGGCCTTCTGTGTAACCTTTGGTGGCAAAATGGGCTTCAGACTTTATCATAGACTCCGGCTATGGCAGGACCACAGACCCAGACATGGTCCTCAGCAGTAGCTGTGTCTGGATGTCACGATTGCCCCAAGTGGTAGTGCAGGCCACTCAGATTGTCCTGGCCCCAGCAGCAGCATGGCCCTAGGACACTAACATGGTCTCAGATCTTGGACATCTCACATGGCCTTCTTTGGTGGCAGAAACCTCAGACATCAACACAGACATTGGTTGCAGTAGGGCCACAGAACCAGATATGGCCCTCAGCTGCAGCTCTGACCTGGAAGTCACCATGATATCTGATAGCAGTGCAGGCCACTCAGATCTGCATGGCCCCAGCTGCAACATGACCCTAGGCCACCAATACAGATTCAGCTGGCTGACCTGACCCCAGGTATCCACATGGCCCTCAGTGGGAACATGGGCCACGGACTTCAACACAGACTGTGTCTGTGGTAAATCAACGGAGACCCTGGCTGCAGTAGGGACATGGAGGGACAGGGAGTCTTAACTAGCCATCTCTTGTCTCCAGGTGAGGCTTCCACTGGTGGCAATGGATTGCATTCAATTGAGTTTTTGGCCAAGGGAGTCCCATGGAAATTCTCAAACAACCCAAGCTGTGGCTAACGCAAAGGGTTGCTCTCCAAAAACTGATAGCCAGGCCCCATTGTCAGAGACAACACCTACACAACTCACTGAACATGGAGAAATTGAGCAGGTGCCTACATCCCTAAGCTCTAGTCTTTTTGGTGGGGGAAAGTATTCTGAAGCATATTGAAAAAGAAATGTGGACACCAACCCAGCCACAAATCGTTCGACCTACAATCTGTCCTGCCTGCAAAATATGCGAGGGCAATGGTGACACAGAACTTGTGGGAGTAGCAAACCAATGTCTGATTTGACTTAAGGCCCACTCCATGAGAGTGCCTGATACTGCTTCAGTAACCAAGAATCAGAAACTAGATAGTCCAGAGACCCAAACTACTGGTCTAAACCAATCAATAAAGTATAAATAAAAGGATTCTCAATGATAGTCTGCTATACTCTCAGACCAGTGCCTTATCCAGAGGTCATCAGACAGGCTTCCTCCAGTGGCAGATGGGAACAGATGCAGAGACCCACCGCCAGATGTTATGCCTCCTCAGCCTAAATCGGAGGTCTTCAAATCCCTCCCCTCAGCACTCAGGGAATCCCTCAGGAGAGGAAGCAGAAAAATTTTAAGAGCCAGAGAGAATGGAGGACATCAGAAGAACAAGGCCCTCCGAATCGACTAAGCAAGGTACATATGAGCTCACAGAGATTGAAGTAGCAAGCACAGAGACTATAAGTGTCTGCACCAGGACTTCTGCATATATATCGTACTTATTAGCTTAGTATTTTTATCAGACTCCTGACTGGGTCTTCTATGCCTGTTCTTTTTTCCTTGTTGGATTGGTGTGTCTAACTTCAATATGGTAGTTTTTCTTCATTTTACTATATTTTATTTTGTCATATCTGGTTGTTATCTCTTAGAAGCCTGTTATTTTCTAATGAGAATCAGGAAGGGTGTGTAGGTGGGGAGAAATTGGAAGGGATAGAGGGTGGGTAAACTGTAATCAGAATACATTGTATGAGAAAATCTATTTTAAATAAAAGAAAAAATGAAAAATATAGTCATCTAAGATAATTTGAAGAGTTTATTAGAAATTTTGTGAGTAATTTTACTAACCTGTATTATACATGCGAAGATTGTGAATAAGTTGTTGATCTGTGTTTTTCATTTGTAGTGTCCTATTTATTTGTTGTTTTTCTTAGCTATTAATGTATGTATTGCATTTTAATGGTGGTGTGATTAAAAATAGAATGATTGTGGTAGTTAATCTTGAATTTCAACTTAACTGGATCTGGAACAACTAACAGATAAGCTGATGGGCACATTTGTGAGGGATTGATCTGGTTATTTGAAGTGGGAAGATTCACCCAAAGTGTGGGTAGCACCTTCTGGTGACAGGCAAGATAAAAGGAGGTCTGTGGTGATATTTTGTTTGTATTCTAACAAATAAAACTTATCTGGGAATCAGAGAACAGAACAGCCACTAGATTAGACATAGAGGCCAGACAGTGGTGACACACATGCCTTAAATCCTATTACTCAGGAGGCCGAGATCCATGTGGATCTCTGTGACTTCAAGGCCACACTGGGAACAGAGCCAGGCATGGTGGAATACACCTTTAATCCCAACACTTGAGATCTCATGCCTTTTCTTAGGAAGGACACATGCCTTTATTCCCAGGAAGTGATGGCAGGAAGCAGAAAGATATATAAGGAGTGAGAACCAGGAACCAGAAGCTTTACAGCAGCAGTTCAACTGAGACCCTCAGGGATGAGGACTCAGAGGCTTTCAGTCTGAGGAAACAAGATCAACTGAGATCTGTGTAAGACAGATTTTCTAAATGGTCTTATTAAATAAAACACGGAGGCAGAGATAGGGGTGAAAGTCTGACAGAGATTGGAGGAATTAGGAACAGCTACCAGCCTCACCTTAGACTGCCGCTGTCGCTCCCTAAATGGAGAGTATCCAACTTCCTTATACCTCCACGTCTATATCCCTTTCTGTTCTGTTCTCCCATTGGCTCTTTCAGCCTAACTACATCACTTCCTCGTATCGAGCATCTCTGTCACTTCCTGCCTGTCTGTATAGACCTCTAGAATTCTATGGTTGATGCTGGGATTAAAGGCATGTGTCTCCACGCTTGACTGTTCCTAGTGTAACCTGGAACTCACAGGGACCAGACAGACCCTGCTTGCTAAGTGATAGGATTAAGGGAGTGTGTTAATTTTGCAAGGCTAGTGGCTGACCTTGTTCCTCTGATCCTCAGATAAATTTTATTGGGGGACATAGATAAAATACCACCACAGCAAGGTGAGGTAGGCTGTGGCTTGTTCTGCTTCTCTGATCATTCAGCATACATCCCAATATTTGGCTCTGGGTTTTTATTAATAAGACCTTTTGAGACTCGTCCTACAGAGGTCCTTCCTAGGAAAAAAGTTTTTCTTCCATTCACTGCCTTTGCATCTTGCTGACAAGTTCATTCATCCTGTTTTTGCCTCACTGTTGCTTCTTCCACTGCTGATACATTCTTTTGCTGATGATAGGAGACAACTTCTTCATGATTCCTCTCCAGGAATCTTCTAGGCCTTTGGTGCCTTATTGGGACTGCTGAGACATCTAGCCTCATGTGCTTAGCAGCTACCAGATTCTTAGACTTTCCAGTATGAAGACAGCAATTATTGGACTACTATATTGGACTATACTGTGCAAGCCAGTCTAATAAATTGCCTTTTAGTATATACTCATTCTGTTCATTCTGTTTCCTAGAGAATCCTAAGTAATATAGTATTCTTTTATTTTTTTTGTTTCTTTAAAAAGATTTATTTATTATGCGTACAGTGTTCTGTTTGCATATATCCTTGCAGGCCAGAAGAGGGCTCCAGATCTCATTACAGATAGTTGGGAGCCACCATGTTGTTGCTGGGAATTGAACTCAGGACCTCTGGAAGAACAGCCAGTGCTCTTAACTGCTGAGCTATCTCTCGAGCCCCATAATATAGTACTCTTAATTGAATCTTTTACTTGAAAAATCCTAATACTGAACATCTGGACAATCAATTGTCTTATTCCTGTTTGATAGCCTGCATTTATTCCTTCTAGTTCAAGTTTGTCATGTTTCTATCCTGTTTCTATAGACTTTCTATGCAGATTGCATTTATTAGCTTCTTTGTCCATGGATTAGATAATACTAGTTCAAAACTTAGAGGATTGGAAGCACAGTGAAGTCAAATGTTTGTTCTTGTGGCTCTCACTTTAAAGCTTTTTTTTTTCAAATGGAGAAATGACCTTCTAAAAAGCACAGCTCATCAAGCATACAATCAAACTCTTGTATGATTCTTTCCCCAAATTTAATGCATTTAATTTATTTTATCATTTCATAGATGATGGTGCTGGCAGCTATTCTACAATTACAGTACTATCACTTGTGCTTTATACACACTCAACTCATATTTTGGGAGAAAGTATTGACCCTCTTAAATTATCCTAATATTCTAAATATTGTGAGGATTTCCTCTTCTTCCTTCAGAGGTCATGATTCTTATTTCCCCAAATGAGTATTATCTCTCTTGCTCATTCCACCCATATCAGCAGTAGTCAATGCACCAGAGAGCCAGTTATTGGCTACAACTATAGAAATCTGTCTGGCAAAATATTGCTTTAACCTCCCATTCACTTTAAGCTCTTGTCTTTACTCATTGGAAAACTAAAAATACTTTCTGTCTTTATATTCTCTTTTTCCTTTAAATATTTTTACTTCTTTATTTTTATCCACCCTCATTTGTTTCATGAGATAAGAACTGAAAGCTACAAAATGTTACTAATCATATGGCTATATCAAGAAAAAAAGGTTATAAGGATTGAAATGATATACTGAGCCATTCTTCACACACCATAAAATATGTCCATTCAAAATATGCACTACAAAGATTGTCATTACATTTGTAGAGTTGTGTAGACTAAACTGCAATGGAATTTAGAACATTGTATTGCCCACAGTACAAATTTCATACTAATTAGTCATCAGTATTAATCTTTTCTGTAGTAAAACTCTCCACTGTACTGCTCATCAAGCTAAAGCAACAGTTACATGTTGCCTTACACATTTGTATCTGTTAGATATTTCCTATAAACAGCATTCAATATGATGTCATTGTCTTAGGGTTTTAATGCAGTGAAGAGACACCATGACCATGGTAACTTTTCTAAAAGAAAACATTTAATTGGGACTACCTTTTTAAATTTTTTTTTTAATTTTACCTGTATGGATGTTTTGCCTGCTTGTATGTCTATGTGCCACATGTGTCTCTGGTGCCCACAGAGCACAAAAGAGGACAGCAGATTCCTAGGACTGAAATTATAGGCAGTTATGAGTAATCATGTGGGTGCTGGGAATTGAACCCAGGCCCCTCTGCAAGAGAAGCCAGTGCTCTTAACTACTGAGCCATCTCCCTAGCCCCTGAATTGGGACTCTCTTATAGTTCAGAAGGTTAGTCCATTACTATCATGATGGAAAGCATGGTGGCAGGCAGGCAGACATGGTACTAGTGAGGTAGCTGAGCATTTACATCTGGATTGTCAGACAGTGGGAACAAAATGCCATTTGGCCTGGCTTGGGCTTCTGAAATCCCAAAGCCCACTCCCAGTGACATACTTCCTTCAACAAGGCCACACCTATTCAAAGAAGTCAATACTTCCAAATAGTGCCCCTCTCCATGAAAAATGGTGGGTATTTTCATTCAAGTTACCACATTCCACTCCCTGGCACCCATAGGCTTGTAGCCATATCACAATGCAAAAATCATTCAGTACAGCTTCAAAAGTCCCCATAGTCTATTGCAGTCTCAACACTGTTTAAAAGTCCAAAGGCCAAAGACTCTTCTGAGGCTCATGGCAATCTCATGACTTAAAGTTTTATGCCTAATTAACCTTTTATCAAAATTAAGGAAAACTTTAAGTAATTATTTAGTCTTTAGTCTTTAGCCCCATCAAAGACCCCAGAAGGGTATAATGGCAGGGACATATGGCTGCCTGGACAGTCACACCATGTTTCTCTGTAATGTTGGAGGATCCATCTTTGGCCTACAGGTCTAGAATATCTGACAGACATTTCTGGGAAGCAGGAGATTTTGAAGACTGTCCTATCCTGTCTTGGCAAAGTTTGGCAGTTGCTTTATTTTCCATCCTGCTGGTCCAGTTTGGACAGTATAATGTCAGCAATTGAGGCAAAGGCAGCTTTGTCCAGTGTCTAGCTTTTGCCACAAAAAAAGAAAACTCTATATGGAGTTTCTTTGATGCCTATCATCTTCTCTGAAGTAAATTGGTGCTTCCAGTAGCAGACATGTCTCACTGTCAAGAAAAGCCTTATATTATTAAAACATTTTAAATGACATATTCTATAGATCTTTGAAGTGTTTGAAGATCACTTATTTAAATATATTTGTTTAACCTTGAAAACATACCTAGTATGATACAAGTTTGATTATTATATATAACTACTAACCTATATTTCTTAATTATACATTACATTTTAAAATGATTTGCATATGCACAACACCCCAAACAAGAGTAGAAACATACATATAGTATAACAAAAATAACTTAAATTTGTAGCAATAAACCAAAACCCGTACCAATGTAAAATATTTTGAAATTAATAGTTGCTCTTTGGATTAAAGTAGATTCAATAATCTATACTTTTATCTCATGGTTTCTATATTATATCCTCCTTTTTTCTTTAGAAAAAGATCTTTGAATTTAACTCCTTTGTTTAGCTTTTTTCCTGACCATGACCAATAACAACTTGTAAACATCACCCCCCAAATGATGACAAACATTCATAACCCATCTTTTAGGAATGTGAGTATTGTTTTCTCTATAAGGCTTCATGTTGTCTGGGGGCTCTGGCATCATTGTGGGAACCTTGAGAAAATCAGAATAATGATTAAGTCTTGACTGGAGTAGGCTGTGAGGCTGGACCATCTCAGCCAGCAGCCTTGAGGCTGCTCTGGATGCAGAACTCTGAGGAAAGTGCAACAGAGGTGCTCTGAGATGTTGGATCACCTGGACCATTCATTTTTATTGGTGTCTGGCCCCCTTGATTTGAAAATACATAAACTTTCAAAAGTAGCATACATATCTGCATTAATAAAAGTATTGACAGTGTGTTATACACAAGCTATCCAAAGATAATGTTTTTTGTTTTGTTTGAGTAGGTAAAACATATGTTATGTGTCTTGTAGTTTTTCTAGGTTTATTTCATTATGTCTGTAGCCAGGATTATCAGGGAGTTTTCTTCAGTTAAACTTAATCATCTGTAACCTTGAATGAATCCATAGCCTTTGTTTTCTGTGGAAACAAAAGCACAACTTCTTCCCTGAAGCAACACATCTTTTGATGTACATTTTGAAGTCAAAACACTTTTAAAATATGTAGGTTTTTTTTAAATACAGCAGCCTTCACAATCCAGTGTCTCTTAGCAGCAATCACTCACTCATCAGCAATCAAAAAATTTAAAGACAACACAATAACATATAGGATCCAGACTTTCCATGTATTTTCCAACTGTACATGGCTTTTATTTTTTTATTATTATTATTTTACTTCTTTCTTTAAAGGCTTTATCATTTTTAAACTATATTTTTCTATGACTGTCTATATCCTTTCTCTTTTCTCTCCAAAGCCTATGTATATTTTTAAACACACTGTAACTTGTTTAGAGGGTTTTTTTTTCTGTCTGTATCAGTTTTTACTGTGTATCTGTAACATTTTTTGTCTTCATGAGCAAAACCTTAAACCTGCACATTGCTTAGCTCAGGGTGCACTGATGGAGCTCATGCTGGTGGCTCAAGCTGGCAGGCAGCGGCTGGGAGATGAGTCTCTCTACCATGACCAGCATGACAGACATGAGACTAGGAAGCCACATTTGGCTCTGTTTTTCAAACTTCTTTTTATACCATTCTCAGGCCTTATATAGATATTGGTGATGGATATTGGGCACCAATTTGTTGGTGGAGTTGTCTGTCCCACTATCCAGCTCCCACATAACCACACAGAGACTTATTATTAATTATAAGTGCTTGGCCAATAGCTTAGGCTTATTACTAACTAGCTCTTACAATTTAAATTAACCCATATTTCTTATCTACACTCTACCAGGTGGTGATACCTTTGTTCAGCGTGGCATATTCATCTCCTGCTTCCTCTGTTTCTGGCTATTGACTCCACCCTCCTTCTTCTCAGAGTTAGTCTGGCTCTCCTGCCTAACCAATTCCTGCCTAGCTCTTGGCCAGTTGGCTCTTTATTAAACCAATGAGAGTAATACATATTTACAGTGTACAAAAGGATTATTCCATAGCACTGGACCTCCATACAAGAACACTTCTGACGTATGCCTGGCCTCAGCAGCTTTTCTAGGTCACAGAGGGAGATTCTATAGCTCCTTTCTTCTATTCTTGACTCTGTACCCAGAACCATGTGGCTGAAGCTGGTAAGTTCTTCTGCTTGCTGGGGATGAAACATGGTCCCCTTTTCCACTAGCTTTTTTCACTAGTTTCTTGTTTTCATTGGTTTCTTTTACTGTCTAGGCTTGGCTGTCCTGGAACTCAATCTGTAGTGCAGACTGGCCTCTAACTCAGAGATCACCCTATATCTGACTTCTGAGTACTGGAATTAAAGGTATGCACCAACATGCCTAGCCCTAAGCTTTTCTTTAATTTATGTGCAATTTTATTTAATTGCTTTTCACAAGTTGGAAGCTTAGCTTGGAGGGGTCTTGCTCTGAGGTCACCATCCCCCTTTATTTCTATTAGCTTTAGGTTTTCCCTTAATCTGTTCACACTTTCTAGTGACCCATTTCTCAACAAACTACATTTTTAAATTTTCCGTATTCAGCTTGTTCCTTTTCATTTTAGATCTGCATGAGTCTGCCCACTTATACCTGCAAGACATAGTCAAACCAGGTTATTTTGAATTCTCTTCTCACAAAGCTGTTAGTCCACAACTCTTCAATTTAGTCTCAGGCAGGTTTTTGAATAAGAACAGAAAGCATCCACATTCTTTGCCAAATATCATAAGCATGGTCTCTAGGTGATATAATAAAGATCTTCTCCTCGAAAACTCTTGAGCCAGGCCCCCACAGTTCAAATAATCCTCAATACAACTGTCTTCCATGCTCCTACTAGAATAGCCCATTAAGCCCCATGTAAAGCATTCATCTGCTTTTTTAAACCAAAGTCCCAAACTCTATATTCCTCCAAATAAAGAGCATAGTCAGCCAATCAGAGCTGTACCTGACTCCTGGTACTGTCTTAGTTAAGGTTTTATTGCTGTGAAGAAATACCATGACCATGATAACTCTTATGATGGAAAACACGTAACTGGGGCTGGCTTGCAGTTCAGCGGTTTAGTCTATTATCATCATAGCAGGAAGCATGGCAGCATGTTGGCAGACATGGTGCTGGAAAGGTAGCTGAAATTTCTGCATCCAGATCAGCAGGCAGCAAGAAAAGAGAGTGCCACTAGCTTATGCTTCTGAAACCACAAAGCTCACCTCCAGTAACACACTTCCTCTACCATGCCATGACTACTCCAACAATGCCACATCTCCTAATCCCTGTCAAGTAGTGCCACTCCCTAATGACCAAGCATACCTACCAATAGTGCCACTCCCTATGAGCCTATGCGGGTCATTTCCATTCAAACCATCACAGTCATCTTATGGTTGATATCCTTCATTTAGCAGAATGTCTTTAGGTTTCCTATATAGTACATCATTTATCAATAATTCCTTCCATTTAATTGAATGATGCTCTGTTTAATTAATCTACCACAATTTATTTATCCATTTCTTCTTCATTTGAAATGTTTCTTCTTTTTATATCATAAACAACACTACTGTATCTGTAAACAAATGTTTTTGTGGATATGTGTCTTCGTTTCTGTTGTGACTATACCTAGAAGTAGAATTGGCATGTCAAATGGTAACTGTATAAATTTGAAAAAGTAGTAGGAAGTATAAGTGTGGCTTCTCCAGTTGAACTTCCATCAGAAATTCACCAATTTGTTTCTATTCACTATTGGCCCTGCATTATTTTCATCTTTATAATAGCTATCTTATTACATATGTTTTGATATCTTAGCATTTAAGATTTAGCTTCTGATGACTAGTGATGCTTAGCCATCTTTCCATTGGCTGTGTGGCCTTTCACATATCTTGTTTAAATACATTTTGTTCAGATTAGTTGACTTTTAAAAATTAAGTCTGTTTTTATTATTAGATGGTCAGAATTCCTTATATATTTCAGCTTTGAGCCCAATAGATTTGCAACTACTTTCTCTCATTTTATGAGTTATTTTCTTACTTTCTTCATAGAATAACTCTGTCCTTCCTTTGACAAGTAACACTTTTTATGTTTATTTAAGTCAAATTTCTGTTTTCTACTTGTGTTTTTGCCACTTTCCATAATCTACTCCTATTTTCAAGGATGTAGATTTTTTTCATATGAACTGCATAATTTTATCTTTACATTCATATATTTGACTCATTTTGAGTTAATGTTTGCATAGAGTCAAATAAACTTGCAACTTAATTCTTTCACATGTTCTAGCCCACTAAATCTTGTGGATGACATTCTGCATTTGCCTGTTGAATTGTATTGGCTCTTTTGACAAAAACTGACTATTGATACATCAAGTATTTCTGGCCGTTCATTATAACCTTTTCTATTTAGATGTCTGTACACAGATCATTGTTACCCTTTCTTGTTTAGAATTGCTTTGTTTTAACACTTAAAGTCAGGAAGTTTGAGTCCTCAGTTTTCCTTTTAGAGTATTTGTTTTGCTATTCTATAACTTTTTATGTTCATATAAATTTTAGTAACTAACATTTAAAAAATTTTGTGAAAGTTATTTGATATCCTAAAAATCTGTGTCAAATTTATATAATAGCTTGAAGATGAATGCTAGCTGAAAAATATTTAATCTTTTGTATTAGAAAGTATGATATATTTTTATAATTTCTGGTATTATTTAATTTCATTATAGTCTAAGTATATTTGCATTGTCAATAAAACCTTACATCTGTAAAATCAATATAATTTTACAAATTAGAGACAGGAAAAGACATTTCAGTTTGCAAGGGCATGGATTTCATGAACATGTACTTAATGTTCTTCTTACAAGTATTTTAATGGGAAGACATTTTAAGGTCTCTTTTACAATGCTGATACTTTTTATTCCATTTTATGAGCTACATATACTAAAAAAAACTCCATTACAATATTGACAAAATATTTTGAAAATGGATATCTTTTTCATCTTTGGAGTTATGAAAGTCATAACTTTTATCTTTTTTTTTTTTTTGAGACAGGGTTTCTCTTTGTAGCTTTGGCGCCTTTCCTGGAACTCACTTGGTAGCTCAGGCTGGCCTCGAACTCACAAAGATCCACCTGCCTCTGCCTCCCGAGTGCTGGGATTAAAGGCGTGCACCACCACCGCCCGGCATAACTTTCATCTTTGAGTTATATGGAATATCTGATTATTTGCACTGAAGAACATGTATAAAATAATTAATAATCACAAATGCATTTAAGTAATGATTCACCTATTTTAATTTTTATTATATATTAGTGTTTATCTAGCATATATGAAAGTTCACCACTTTTGTGTCTAATGCCATAGAAGTCAGAAGAGAGTATCAGATCTTCTGGAACTGGAGTTATGAAAAGTTGTAAGCTGCCATGTAGGTTCTGTGAACCAAACCAGGGTCCTCTGTAAAGCAGCAAGTTGTCATACCCAATGAACCATCTCTCTAACCTCTCATACATGCTTTTGATTAAGACACAGAAGGATTCTTTTACTTCTAATTTTATGAGTGATTTTAGTGTAAAAGTGGTACATTTGTAAAGCTACACTTTGGTATTTATTAAAGCAGCCATGTGTTTTTGTTTGTTTTATATTTACACAGTCCATTTCAGTCATATAATTTGAGATATTAAAACAACTTTTAATCACTGGGGTAATTGTTGTATAATCTTTATATGTGGTTATTAACTTTAGTCAAGAAAAAATGAACAAGCAATAAAAATTTCAGTAACAGGAATGAAAACATTAAAAGACCAGGTAATAACCATCAAACAGAAGAGTGGAATAGTTGAACTGGAAAATTTGGTAGACTTCAACAGCAGATACAAATCAAACAAATAAAATGATCACTTGCTGTGATGAAAAGTCACTGGATATAGTTCAGTAAGAAAGACATTTTATTAAAAGAATGAAACTGAGGAAAGGAAGATTAAAGGATTTATAGGATACCATCATATATATCTGTCATACTATTAATTTTAAACTTGAAAGAATATATAATCACTTGAGAGATACTTCTGTATTTTAGATGTGGCCCTGATTGTAGCTGCTTGAAGCTACCATTGCCTTGATTTCACCACCATAATGGACTATATTCTCAAGCTGTCACTCAGAATAAACCATTTCTCCTTTAAGTTACTTTATTCAGAGTATTTTATCACAGAAATAGAAAAATTAATTGAGGCAGAAAAATAGTACCAGGAGTGGGGTCATTATTGTGCTAAATTTGGGTATGGGGTTCTACTTGGTTCTTAGACTATTGGAACTGATTTGTGGGAGAAATATGGAAGAGTTTAGAACTTTAGGTTACAAAAGTTCTTGAATGTTGTAAACAGAGCATAATAGGCCATTATGATGGAAGCTTAGAAGACAAGAATGCTAAAATAAATGAAGACAGTAGAGGCCTGACTGACTAGGTTTGGAGGTGGAAAGGTATTCTATCAGGAACTGAGATAGAGGACATTCCTGTTGTATTTTGGCCAAACATCTAATTTCATTCTACTTATGTTCTTAGAACTTGAATTAAGTTGAATTTAAAGACAATGGATTAATTTCTTGGGTACAGAAACACTGTGTGAGCAAAGTAACAATTTTAGACAAAGTATAATGAAACAGTTGTAATTGTTAAAGAGATTAGCACCATTAAAGAGAAATTTAACATTCAGCATTGGGAAAATAGGATATAACCATTTATAGAAAGGCCATGCCCACAATAGGCTTCAACTTGTAAAGAGGCAAATGTATGTGAAAGGAAAAAGCTTCAACTGAGAATATCACTAAACACCTTCCTGATCCTCGAAAGCAACTTCCTAGAAGAGTGCTTCCCCAAGGTGAACACATAGATGCTAATGCAACCATGATACAAAGGAATCTATTCCTTGCTGGCAGCAGAAATTGACATTGTTGTCCACATGATGTTAGTTTTGGAGCCATGAAAGACACAAGATTGAGAAAATCAAGGAATCTTGCACTATGACTCCAAAGAGCTGTTGAAGTTACGGAATGTGTGGCATGGTCAGGGTTTCTGCAGGGGGCCCTTTAAGGGCCCTTGTGTAACACCATCAAAATAAGACTAGTTTGTAATGGAGACACCCAGGATATAGGCGATGTCAGGATTGTCTGTCAAGGAGAGCTGTGGGCAAGGAGTAGAGCAGGAACAAGAAGAGGATATGTTGGCTTCAAGTGTCAGAGCCACAGTGGGGAAGTTACCTCAATTTCTTTGAAGCCCAGACAAATTTCTTCACTATCTCCAAATGCTGGACATGGGATTGCAGGATTTGGTGATCACCACATTCAATATTGATTGTACTTTGCTCTGTTCATTCTTTGTTATGCCATGATTATTATCTTCTTGAATAAGAATGTTTGTTCTCTGCTGTTATAAGTTTGAAATATGTAACTTTTTTTTATTTTACAGAAATTTACAGTTAAGACATATTTGGGAATTTGAAGAACTAGAAATTTTAAAGAGTATGGGGACTTTTAAAATTGGACAAAATGTGGTTTTTATTATAGCATTGCCTTAAATCTATGGGGACAAGGGTATACAGTTATAGTCTAATACAATTGCATTTCAAGTTGACAAGGGGAGAAATTGTGGTGGTTATTATGAAATGTTAACATGACACACTCTAGAATCCCCTGGAAGATCAACTACGAGCATGCCTATGGAGGATTATCATGATTGTTTTAATTGAGGTGAGAAGAACCACACACTGTGGGTGGTCCTATTCCATGATCAAGACTATGAACTGTATAAGTGGAGAAATACAGTAGAGAAATAACATTCGTTCATTCATTCATTCATTCATTCATTCATCCATTCCTGCTTCTTGACTGTAGATGTGGTGTGAGCAAATGCTTCAAACTTCTGTTTCCTTGGCTTCTAGTAGGGACTTCTTAGTCCACAAGGGAACTATATCCCAGATAGAATAAACTCTTTCACTCTTGTTTTTTTTTCCAGAGAGTTTTATTAGAATAACTTGAAAATAAATCAGAACAACAGCATATTTAGTATGGAAAATCATGAAGAAGATAAAGAAGTATCCAATGCATGTTCTAAAGAGTAATGGGTGAAAACATTCTAAATTTGAGGAAAGAAATAGAAACTCATCACTTCAAATTCAAGAAGACAAAAAATAAACTCAAACAAATTTATCATCCTAAGAAATATCTAAAAAAAATGTTCAACTTCCCTAGCAATTAGGGAAATACAAAGCAAAACAACTTTGAGACTCATTCTTACCCCTGTCACAATGGCAAAGATGAACAAAACAATGGACAAATAGTCTGGATGGGATGAAGGGAAAGGGAACCCCTCATTCACTGTTGGTAAGATTGCAAATTGGTACAACTACTATAGAAATCAGTGTGGAGAATTCTCAAAAAGCTAAAAATGAATCCATCATATGGCCTAGTTATCCAAATGCTTGGCATATGTCCAAATGACTTACATCATAGTCCACAGATATTTGCTCAGTCATGATCATTGCTGCTGTGTTCATAATAACTAAGAAATGGAAAGGAATAATCTAAATGTCTTTCAACCAATGAATGGATAATGAAAATATGGTACATATATACTATGAATTTCTATGTAATTGTAAAGAAAAGTGAAAACATAAACTTTGCAGATGAATGGATGAAACTAGAAAAGATTATATTGGATGAGATAACTCAGAGCAAGAAAGACAAATGTTCCATGTTCTTTCTTTCATTGGAGGTACCTGGATTCAAATCTTCAGATGTGAGTTCATAGACTGGAGCAACTGTAGAAACCCTAAATACATTCTAAATATTGTCTTCATTCCCATAGAAAAGTGAAATCCTCACCCCTCATTAAGGAGATCAAAACAGAAAAACCACTGTGAAGAAGTGTGAAGTTTAAAGTCAGTCTTCAAGTCTTCCTTAGTGCTATCCCAGAAGTGATATATTCCTGCAATTTGTGTTCACCATTGCAAGTTTTTCTATCTTCCTGAAATTATGAAGGAAAGCTTTGCTGGGTATAGTGTGGTGATATTTTATTTGTGTTTTCCAATAAAATTTATCTGAGGATCGGAGAAAAAATGGGGCAGCCAGCCACTAATAGTAAAACAATAGTCATGTAAGTTAGCACACGCCCTTAATCCGTTTGGTTCTCTGTGACTCCAAGGTCACATTGGGAACTAGCAGAAGGAGGTGGTGGCACACGCCTTTAATCCCAGCATCAGCCATAGAGTTCTGGAGGTCCGTACAGACAAACAGAAAGTGATGTAGCTTGGTAAAGATAAAAAATGAGT
>LZPO01027365.1:1199914-1213868 GCA_001675575.1 Neotoma lepida
AGAGAGAGAGAGAGAGGAATATAGGAACATAGTATCATTGGTAGGAACAGTGTTACAAATTATTTCCCGTATGGCAGCTATGAATTTTGGAATTTTGCTCCTCAAGTCTAAAATTTTTATTCAGCTTTGGGATTTATTTGACTATGGTGTGAAATAAAGATCAAATTATCTGGTGTCATTGTAGCTGGAAATGTGTAACTTGATTGTTATATTAGAGGAGCTTGCATCTAAGAGTTTGCCTAGAATCTCAGAGGAGACTTTGATATTGAACTTTTAAGAAATGATGAAACTTTCTGGAATCTTGCAGATGATTTAAATGCATTTTGTATGATGAGATGGGCTTGAGACTTTTGGGAAACAGAAGATTAATGTTATGGTTTGAATTTGATGTGCTCCTCCAAAAAGGCTCATTTATAAAAGTCTTATTCTGTAGCTCACGATAATATTGAGAAGTGATTTTTATCATGAGAGTACAGCTTTATGAATATGTTAAAGTGTTAATGACTTCATTGCAGAATGGGCTATTGGGCCATGGTATCTGATTGGAAGCAGTGTGTCACTGGACCATGTCTATGAAACATATATCTCATCCTGGAATTTCCTTCTTTCATTACACTCCGGCTGGTATGAGGTAAATATATTTACTCCATCATGTTCTTCTCACCATGATATTTATACCTTATGACAGTCCAGAAACAATGGTACTGAGTAACTATGAATTAAAACTTGTGAAATCCTCTGCCAAAATAATTCTTTCAGTTCTTGTTTCTCTTCTGGTATTTTGTCAAATCGACACAATCCAACACAAAGTTAGTGAAACAAATCAGGTGGCCAGTGCAGCCTTAGGCAACACAGGGACCTGGAGAGGAGGATGACTGTAGACAGAGACATAGAGGCTGGGTTCACTTTAGGAATGACTCTTTTTAAAAATATTTCCCACTGCTGTTTACATATTGTTTAGCTAGTTACCAGAGATTGCACTGCAAGCAGAGCTTGAGCAAACAGTGTCCTTGACGCCCTTATCTAAGTTCTTGCTTCTTCACTTCCCTGCCCTCATGGTCTTACTCTGCCCCAAGGACATTCCTCCTATGCCTTATCTCAGGCCTGCAGGTTTCTGCAGTCCTGTGACTACATCTGGGTCAGAGTTTGTGCAAGAGAAAGGAGCTTCAGACCATCTGTCCCTCAACAAAGCAGGACAAATAATCCCTACAGGATTTCTTTATATTATTTCTATAGATAATAATTGTTTACATAACTAGAATTTATTGAAAACTGAGATTATTTAGTTTTCAATCTTCTGACTGCAATAAGATGTAGTAATGTAAAATGAAATCAAAAACAAGCAAAGATCTAACAGAGACCAAGGAAAGCCCATAGTCAGCATTGTTAATTAGTTTGCTGTGGTGATATTTTGTCTGTGTCTCTCAATAAAATTTATCTGAGGATCGGAGGAAAAAGGTCAGCCACCCGCTAGTAGTAAAAATAAAAGTCAGGTAATGTTAGCCCATGCCCTTAATCTCTTTGGAAGCAGTGGCATTGGTGAGGTCAGGCTAGCTGGTGGCTTGTTCCTAATTCCTCTGATCTCTGTGACATCCCCCCCCCCATTTCTTGCTCCATGTGTTTATTAATAAGACCGTTTAGAAATTCGCCTTACAGTTTACTAGGATATATACGTCTGATTGTTTTAGAGAAATCTATTTTAATGTGTCAGCTGAGGAAACGTGTTAATGGAAAATCAAATGAAGAAATCTGAAAACTCTTTGATAATATTTGCAAGAGTGGGTAGAAAATATGATAGAGAGCTGAACATGGTACAAGTATGAACATTTTACTAAGACAAGAAAACTGAAGGGAAGGTATAGATATTTAGATCAAAGTGGAATTAATCACATAAGCTCAAGCTATACTGACCAAATCTTCTCAATGTATTGAAAAATAATTTAAGGATGAGTGAAGATATGGTGAGAGTTAGAAACACACAAAAATATGGCTTTCATATTTTAAAAAGTATTTGAAACAATTCTGGGTGTGCTGAGTTGTAGAATGTGCCTGGGTATGTAGTACTATGAAATAAAGAGCAAACATCTGCATGGAGTCCTAAAAGGATTTGTAAGCATGAGTGGTAGGTATCTATTCTACCATGGGGACCAGTAAGTGGGAATACATAGTGTAAAAATCTACTCTGTCTAAAATATTTCAACTCAAGCATAGTTTAAAAAGAGGCTTCTTGTTATTTGAGGGCAAACTGATGTACACATGTTAAAGAGCTTTAGTATAGTAGAAAAGAAATCCTACCAATTATTTGAATAGAATAGTGTCATTATCACAGTAGTATATGGGATAGTTGAAATGAAAGTAAATTAAATGAAAGAACAAACAAACAGGAAGCCAAGAGTGAAGCCAGAGTCTTACAATCCCAGCAGTGGAGGACAAGAGAGGACAATTGTGAATTCAGATCCAGTCTGGATTACACAGGAAAACATGGTTCCCAAATAAATTAATAATCAGAAAAGACTCTGAAAGACAGAAAGATAAAAGACTGTTTTGATCATTTCCCTTGCAACCAGAAATAATGTTAGAAACACATAGAAAAAGGCAATGATATGGTGAATATTAGTCTGTTAAAACTTTTCTTATTAAATATCAACAGATAATTGCTATACCATAATTACATTTTAAGTAATTTCATATAACCATGCATGAAATTAAAGAACATTATATTGATAAATTGTACAAATTCATTTTCTCAATATTAATATTCAATAATATGATATTGACATTGAAATTTATTAAATGAACTATTAGGGCTTATTTTTTATATAGCTTGTTTAAAAAAGTGCCAAAGTATACATGTATTTAATTTATAGACACTCATGAATTTAAGTTTATCAGAGTTAACTAATCTAGAAGGTTAAAATGTATAATGCAATAAAATTAGTATAAAAATGGAAATACAGAAAAACTCATAACTCCACCTTTGCCTCCAATATTTCCTGCTTTTGACATTGTCATAACATCAACATCATGTATAATTAGTTTGATTACACATTATACATTTTAATAATGGGATATGCATATATTACTATTCATGACTCAATAATTAGAAGCTGCAGAGTTGTGCATACCTAAACTTCATAAAGAATTATTTCTACTATTCTTTGCAGTTGAAACTTTATAGTGCATATTAAATCATATAACGTAGTCTAAAAGTCATAGACAATTGTAAAAAGGATAAGGCTAGAAAAATGTTTTCTTGTGATAGGAAAACCTTTAAGTGACTTTTCAGTGCACCCCTGTCTGTTCATGCAAAAATTACTAGTGTTTACATACACCAATAATGAACTTGTTGCGAAATAAATTTTGAAAGAGATACCATTCATAATAGCTTTGAAAAAATGTGTACCGAGGAATAAACCTTACAAATGAGGTGAAAGATCTCTACCAGGAAAACTTTAAGACATTGAAAAATTTGAAGACAGTAGGTGTTAGAAAGATTTTGTATGTGCCTGAATTGGTACAATTAATACTGTGAACATGGCTTTATTTCCAAAGACAATTTGCAGATTCAATGTAACCCTTACAAAATTTCAATGATATTCTTCACAGACCTGAAAAAATCCTAGCATATGAAAACACAAAATACCATGGGTTGTCAAAGCAATTCAAAATGAAAATAATATGACCAATGACATATTTCCTGACATCAAACCATATATAGTACAGAGCCACAGTGACAAACACAGCATGGTGCTTGGACAAAACTGACATGTTGACTAAGAGAACATAATAAAGGACCCAGAAATAAACCCACATACACATTGTTATCAAATTTTGACAAAAAATGCACTGAAAAAAGACAACCTCCTAAAAAATGATGCTGTCAAAACTGATACCTATATGTAGAAGAATTAAATTACCCACATCTCTCACTTTTCACAATGATCAGATAAAAGTGAATCATAGATCTTATCTTAAAACTGGAAAATACTGAAATTGAAAAAGAAAAATGTAGGGGAAAAAGTAATGAAATAATAGAATAGAAGATAAGTGCCACAGTGAAGCAGCTCCTAATTTTTAAAAATGAACTTCTCCACAGTAGGACAGACTGTCAACACTTTGAACAGATGACATATAGGAAGGAGAGAAAATATTTGCCAGCTACAGTTGAGATAAGGAGTTAACACTAGAATTTTCAAAGAACTGCAAAATCCAAACTGCTCAAAGCCAAAACTGCTAGTCTATGAATGGGATAATGATATATACAGACAGTTCTCAAAACCAAATGGCAAATAAATATTTTTAAAAGTCTGCAAAATTACTAGCCATCAAAGAAATCTAAGTTCAAACTTCTTTGATATTCCATTTCACCTCAGTAAGAATGACTGACTACCTAACCTGTAGAAAACAATTGGCAGTGAGTGCTGGTGAGGATCTACAAACACTTATCTACTGTCCATGGAAGTCTAAAGTCAGGCAGCCACCGTGGAAATCAATATGGAAGCTTCTCAAAAAGCCAGTGCCCAGTAGTACTACTCCTGAGCTTATACTCAAAGGACTCTTCACCCTACTACAGAGATGCTTGCATGTCCATATTTATCTCTGCTCTTTCCACAATGACAAGGTTATGGAGGTGTCTTTTTAAAGAGGAGTGGATAACTCTAATGTGATATGTATACACAATAGAATTTTATTAAGATGTAAAGGAAAAGACATGACCTTTGTAGCAAAACATATGGATCTTGGAAATATTAAAGTGAAAGACAGGAAGAAAAGTACTATATGTTCTTCTTCATACTTGGACTCCAATTGCTAATTGTCAAAAATGTATCTATGGGGAAATATATGTGGGAAAATAAAGTAAAAGTAAAAATAAAAGTAAAAATTGACCTATGGGATGGATAATAACCATGGAGCCTTGGTGTTGGAGGATGTGGAAGACAATAAAACACCAGATGTTAGAGTTAATGATATAATACTGAGGGCAAAGGGATAGAGTGGGGAAAAGGACGATGGAAAGATGGGAGGAGGGATGGGGAAGGGATCAATCAAAATGAGGTACATGTATAAGTTCCATTAGGGAATCTGCTACTCTGTAAGATTATTGATTTCATTTCTCTTAAATAAAATTGTCTTTTTATATACTGACTATATACTACAAGATGAGCTGCCATTATTTCTTCCTTTGGTGGCATGAGAAACAGCTATTAGGTATTATTCTCCACAAAATTATCCTTAACTTAACAGCTCTTAGTGATATTTAATAGCTAGAAACTGGGTAAAATATTTTGGCTAAAATTCCTTAACTGAAATAAAGAAGAATTATCTTTCAGACAGACACAAGGGTTTAGAAAGTGTACCATAGCATATCACAGAAATATATAACTAAATATATATAGGAAGTTCTACTTCTGGGAGATTGAATGTATGATTTCTCCCAATAGGGGGGAATATCTGACTCAGTTAAATTCTATCAGTTGTTAGATGAAGATTCTCTAGTTTTTTGTAACAACAGGGTTGATATGGTTATCACATGTGTTTTCCAAATGTACTACTTGAGAATTTTATTTTAAGCCTTTAGTTCTTTACTTCTTTGTCTTCTAGAAATCACTCTTTTACACTTTGAAATTAAAATTAATTCTCTCATATTTTTATTTATGTAATACAGATGCTTTTGTTTTCTTTGTGAGTTTTCTATCATAGTTCTTCCCAGAGAATAGAAAAACAAAATAGCCCAGGTTCCTGTGATAAAGTGACATGAGGAAACTCATAATGATTGTTTTAAATTAATATTTCTGGTGATTTAACTCTAAAATTATATATATATCCTACAAATTATTTTTATTTTTGTTTTATTTTGGAGCATTATAATTACAAAATATACCTTTTCCCTCTCCTCCATCCAAACACTCCAATATATCCCTTCTTCTCTTTCAAATCATAGCCTTTTAGAATTATTCTTAGACGAACATATATGATATCAAAAGACAAAATGGCTGAGAAATACATCAAAAAATGTTTACCACCTGTACTAATTAGGGAGATGGAAGTCAAAATATCTTTGAGATTTTTATCTTACTCTAGTCAGAATGGCAAAGATCAACAAAAGAATAATGTTTTAAATTACTTTAAAAATATAAATAAATATATTAACATTAGTTTATATTGTATCACAGTGTTAGGAATTTATTAGAGATGTTAAAATATTTGTAAATGGGTTAATATAAGTATAGGCTCAGGATTTCATCGTACTTTTGAATTGAATCATTCACTTTATTAAACCATTGTTTATTTCATAGTACATTTATGCAAAGATTTTTAGATACCAGATGCTGCTGTCACGGATGAAAGTGGGAATGATATATTGCTTAGCCCTTAAAGAGGTCATAATCCAGCAAAAGTGACAGCCAATGACAGCCAAGATAACTGAAAATATCAAGATGTATAAGAAGGATTTCCCCAAGAAAGAGAAAAACAGAGACACTTACTTGCTTTCTACGGTGTTTAAAAGATTGCTTAGCATGAAATGCAATGTAGTAAAGTAATATTACCTCTGAATCATTTTTCTAGGTTTTAGTGAAGTGTGGCTTCATGAAGGCTACCTATTCTGCCTGAGCCTTACTTCCATTTTCTATATCATAGGGGCAATAATAATAATAATAGTTACTGGAAGTACTAGATGGATTAAGTTTCAAATAAGTATAAAGTACTTGGAATAGAACTGACATAAGGCACTATGTGTTTTCTCATTAGTTCTTATTATGTTTGCTCTATAAGTAAGACTGAAAGAAATTAGAGACAAAGCACACTTTTGTTAATTGCATACTTTTCTGGGTATATCCACAGAAATGGGTATGCTGTGGAAATGGTCTCGCCCTTAATTTTAATGGGAAAATAGTTGAGAATGGGATACAGGACCTTTAAGGGCCTGTAGGAGCATCTTGTCCTCTCACACAGTCAACTACTAACAAATATAAATTGCACAAAAGAACATATTTATACTATACATATTTATATTTATTTGTTTGTTTTAGGAGAATTTATTTTAGTCAAGAGTTTTATCACTTATCTTGTTGCCTGATTTCTCATGTTTTTCAATATGACAATGTAACCTATTTGAAAATATTACTTAGAAAGAAGATATTTAGTGCTTCACTTTTTCTTTCTTTTACTTTTCTGATAATTTTATCTTGTGGTCTTGAGGCAACTTTGATGGTGCTTCATTTCAACATAGAAAGTGGCTTTTACATTTCAACATCCTGATAGATTGTATGAAAAATATGATACTCTACATTAGTAAAAATATGTGTCCTTTTTACTTGTTAGCTAGTTAGAAGCAATGGAGAAATCTAGGAATTAAAATGTAAAAAGCTGAGAGTTTATCTGCAGATTACTGGTTACTATTTATTTTCACCCTCTTCTATGGGAAGTCTGCTTAGGTATAATTTACCCTACTATGTGGGTCAGAAAATTCTCTAAATGCAGGAAAAGTTTGACGTTTGTCCAGTTTGTAAAAATTAAATATTCCAGAATCTGTGATTGATATCCAGGATAACTGACAATTATATTTTGGAAAGATTCATCAATGACTTCCAGCTCCTTCATAGTTATATAAATTTTACCTGAGGAGATAACATTTATACTCTAAAAATCTAATGCATGTATAGTGTCCTCAAATAATCAAAAAACAAAATTAGTAATGTTTTTCTTTTTTACTTAGACTGGACAGATATTTCTTTATTTTTTATAATTATTTTATACTGGACAGATATTTCTTTATTTTTTATAATAAAAAATGAGTGTTTTGTCTACATGTATGTCTGTGTATCACATGTATGCCTGGAGCTCATTAAGGCCAGAAGAAAGTGTCACATCCCCTGGAGCTGGAGTTGTAGATGATTGTGAACCACTGTATATATATACTGTGAATCAAACCTGGGTTCTATGGAAGAGCAGTCAGTGCTTGAACCTCTGAGACATCTCTCCCGCCCCAGATATGTCATACTTTAAGACGGCCAAAAAAGTATAAAATTTGGATGTGGTCTTTCATGTAGATTTATGTGAAAATTCTTGCTTAGACATTTCTATCATTCATTAAAAATTCACCATAGGTATATTTATTGTGCAACCCTGTCTATATAGATATGAAAATCACAACTATTTAAAATGTAATAGAATTTTACTCAAAGAAAATGTCTTCAGGTGTCTTTACAATGTGCTTCTCTATATTAAAATGTATACCTAATAGGTTTGGCCCTAATTCATTTCTCACCTTCATCTTGAACAATGTACAAAATACATGTGATATTGAGAAATATAACTTTTATTTTATCCTTAGTACTTGAGGCTCTTGATGTTTTAGAAATATGAGTATTCAAACATAGTAATGGCAAACACAGTATAGAACAAAAAGATAATTTCTTGTAAGATATACTTACTGGGAAATTGATTTATCAAATCTACTTACTCTCATAGAGATTTTTTAAAAATTATATTTGTGCTTTATATCTCTGTGTATACACTAAATTAATATACTATCTTTCTTTCTTTTTCACTGTCTCTCTGTGTCTGTCTCTGTCTCTTGTGCTCTCTATCTTGCTCTCTCTTGCCTGTATGTGCATGTGTGTGTCTGTGTGCATGTACTATAAACATGGATGTTGACATCCATTGAGGTACATTTTTAGCAACTCAGAAACGTGCATGATTGACAGAACAAAGCATATGGAAACGAATAAGAATCTAACCCACATTTAGATCTAAGAAAAAAATATTTGCCTGCAGGGAAAATATTAATTAGTTTGTCTACATGCTAGATAAGAGTCTGGAAGACATATCCATCAAAAGGCAGTGGAATAAACAGCAAAATGGAAATTATTTGTAAATTGACAGTAAACTTGGCAAACATTGAAGGGGTAAACAAGTTATTTGGCATGCAAAGCATTTCGAAATCACAGCCTCTGTCAGGAGGCATCTGTGCATAGATTCACTTATTTGACAGAAATTAACATTTTGCAGAAATCTTTGTTGCATGCTAAAGATTTTTTCACCCTCCTTAATTATTTTAATTGCTGCTTCAGAATGCTCTACATAAACATTCAAAAGATGCTAAAATCCACAAAGTCTGATCCAATTTTATCAATATAGGTCTACTCCAATCTAGAGCTGACTAAAATACTAACTGGGGGGTTAATTATTTGAGTGACTATCCCAAACATATTTTTCTAGCACAAACTATAAATGACCTGTAAAATACCAGGAAAAATTTATTGTGCTAGGAAAGGTAGAGTTTAATTTTAAGAAAAGTAAAATATTTCACCCAATTTTATTTATTTTAAATAAAAACAACTTAAGAGACAAAGTATATGGAATAAACACTATTTACCACGTGAAATGGGTAATTTTAAGGTAAATTAGGAGATAACATGTAATGGGAAAAATCTAAATTCATTGGTCTTACCTCTGCCACCTAACCTGTAGAAATTAACTTCTGTAGACCTTCAGTATCCTCATTAGTCGAATGAGATTTAGTCCATTCTTTTCTAAAGTTTGCTCTTAGCTGTGATTTATAGAATGCAAGTTACTCAGCATAAACTTTCAAAATTCCTTATTTCTGACTCCCAATAAAAAAGCAACCTTTTTTTTCTTTTCTAACACTATCTATTGTTTGTGAGAGAAGAATTTATCAGCAAAATTCATAGGGTTCTCTAATATAAAAGAGAATCTTTAAGTCATTTTTTCCTTTGCCCTTTGAAATGTATGAAAGTCCATAGATACTAATTGACTTGAACCTAACTGTGAAGTTTGTAATAATTCATTACTATATTCTACATTCTTTGTTATGTTTTTCACATGTTTTTTCTCAGTTAATCTTAGAACAGTCAGTGTAAGTCACACAGAAACTTTGTGAGTTAAACAAAATGATCTTTTAAAAATTTCAGGCCATTGTTTCCATCTCATAGTTTTAACAAGAGTTGTAAAATTTCAATTTGCAATATTTGAAATTGAGCAAGCAGGTGCATATTTAAGGCACAAACCAAGAAACTCTGCAGACATGCTATACTGCATAAATTCATTCTGGTATGCTAACAAATCATAATCTAGGAACTTAAGAAGAACCACAGAAATGGGTTTAAATATTTCACAGTAACAAACATTTTATTTATCAATATTGAAATCAATCAGATACTTTTCCTAAGGTTGGTTAACTTGTATTGCGAGAATTCTTTCATACTAGATTATCTTTTTTGTTTGTTTGTTTGTTTGGTATTACTTTTGTTTTTATTTGTTTCTCCTCCCAGTCCTCTCCCTGTCTGCACCACCCTCAACCCACCCCCAACTCCGCCTCCATTTCTATTCAGAAAAGGGCACGCCTTCCATAGATATCGACAAAATATCAAGTTGCAGTAAGACTCAGCACCTCGCCTTGTATTAAGGCTGGGCAAGGTGACCCAGTATGAAGAATAGGGTCACCTTGCCCAGTAAAAGAGTCATAGAAAGCCCCTGCTCACACTGTTAGGAGTCCCATGAGAAGACCAAGCTATACAATTGTAACAGATATGCATAGGGCCTAAGGTCAGTCCTGTATAGGTTCCCTGGTTGTTGGTTCAATCTCTGTGAGCTCCTATGAGCCAGGTTAGCTGATTCTGTGTTTTCTTGTAGTGTCCTTGATCTCTCTGGCTCCTACAATCCTGCCTTCCTCTCTTGAGCAGGATTCCCTGAGCTTGGCCTAATGTTTGGCTGTGGGTCTCTGCATCTGTTGCCACCAGTTGCTGGATGAAGCCTCTTTGATGACAACTGAGGTTGGCACCAATCTATGAGCATAGCAGAATATCCTTAGGCATTGACATTTTTTTCCTCAGTTGTGTTTGGTTCTGTCCTAGGTGTCTGATCCAGGAACCTCTGGATACTGATGCTCCAGGCAGTGTTCATGGGAGCTCAACTCTTGTGACACAGATCTGAGGTTATACCAGTCATTGGTTGGCATCTCCCACAATCTCTTTGCCACCTTTACCCCAGCACATCCCATAAGCAGGACAGACTGTATGCAAGTCAAAGGTTAGGTGGTTGGGTTGGTGTCCCAGTCCCTCCACTGGTAGTATTGCCTGGTCACATCAGAGGGCCAGTTCAGGCTACATATCCCCTGTTGCTATGAGTCTTAGATTCCTAGGTCATCTTTGTAGATTCCTGGGAGTTTCCCTTGCATCAGGTTTCTATGTGACTCTGAAATGACCTCCTTTCCAGTCAACTCTTTCAGTACTCCCCCCCCCACGCCACCCCATCTGACTCCTCCTGTTCCCACACTCACTTGCCCCAGTCCACCCAGGAAATCTCTTCTATTTCCTCTTCCCAGGAAGCCCCCAGTGTCCTCCTTGAGCCCTCCTTGTTACCTAGCCTCTCTGGGTCTGTGGATTATAGCTTGGTTATCCTTTATTTTACAGCTAATATCCACTTATAAGTTAGTATATACTATGTTTGTCTTTCTCGGTCTTGGTAACCTCACTCAGGATGATTTTGTCTAGATCTATCCTTTTTACTTCGAATTTCATGACGTCAACTAGATTATCTTTTACAGTAAAAGACTATTTTTCACTTATCAGATAAGAGTTTATAAAAAAGATAGGGAGTATATGGAAGAAAATAGGTTCTAGCCTGTTTGATTGAAGCAGTTTGAAGTAAAAGTTAAAACTGGATTTTGGCTTTTGGAATTTTGGTGTTTACATGGCGTGTTATTTCTAATTAACAACCCTTAGGGTTCCTATAATGGTCTCAGTCTGTTGCACAAAGTAGTTTCCTTGATGAGGCATAAGTATATTTATCTGTGGGTACAAGGACAAATATTTAGAATATATTTATGAATTATGATAGTTTAGTAAAGTGGTGATTATACGTTCTCCAAGATTCATGACTTCATTATCTCTGGGTAGTTGGCTAAGTTTTCAGCATCAGGCATGATTCCTCTATTGCTGAGTGAGTATTAAGTAAATTATGGAGTTGTTGGTTACTGCCAAAATATGTGTTCCACTACTGCACCCTTAGATATAGTGACATGTTAGTCACTGTTGTGATCCATATGCATCGTAGCTGGGTAGGACTGTTGGTTGATTCCATCCTTTTGAAGCTAGCATAGTGTGTTCTTGTAACAGAAGTGCTAGTTAGAACATAGTCTTAATTGATAAATCTACAAAAAACTCTCACACCTAAGGCTCATGGATCACTGTGAAAGAGGAGGTAGAAAGATTGTGTGAATCAGAGGATCAGGGATTTTGCTGTGCAACTGTGTCTCCTAGGAATGTAAGAAACTACACTCATAAAGTCTTACCAATGTGACTGCCTAAATATGAGGTGAATAAGAACAACAAAAATAGGCCTGAAATCTACACAAAGAACTACAGGCAACTAAGGAACGCTGAAAGCAGGAGAAATAGTCTTCCCCAGAGAAGAGCACACCAATAGGTTATCCAATACCAAATGGTCACCCTGGAAACATATACATACATGTAACATTATGAAGACTGATGAGGTTGTATTTGTGTATTTAGGAATATATATTCACATGTATATAAGAAAAAATAATGAAAATGCCATGCATCTGAAAGGAAACAAAGAAGGAGTATATGGGATGGTTTGAAGGGAGGAAAAGAAAGGAGGAAATGATGTATTTATAGATAAATTTCAAAAATATAAGAAATTTTTTTTCAAAGAATTATTAGTCAATGGGCTGGAGAGATGGTACAGAGCTTAAGAGAAGATGCACATGGTGGCTCACCACCATCTATAGCTTCAGTTCCCACCAGTCCTGTATCCTTTTCTCTGCTGTTATCAGGCACACATGTGGTGCAGTTATATACACACTGGAAAAGCACCCATAAACATAAAGTTAAAACTTTAGAAAAGAATGCTTAAGCAAGTAATTAAGTTTTCAATAATTCTCCTATCTCAATAGTATTCAATCATTATATTATTTCATAAGACTATTAAAATAATAATTTAAGTTAATGCATAGTAAAGAGCCTGCAAATTTTCATAACTTTATTTATGTGATCTCTTATATGAGGTATAGGTATATGTATATTTGGTCCTCTATATATTTATATTTCCATATTTTCTATACCTTTGCCTGCTAAAATAAGAAGTACACAATCCATTCTAATCTCCCTGATGTTTCGTTGTTGTGTTGCTTTAAAAAGTGCTGTATAGTATTTATAAATATTTATGGAGTGCAATTACTGTTTTGATACATATATAGAGTGTATTATAATTAATTGAGTGTAATTAGCATGCACATCCATCATATAAACCATTTATCAGTTTTCTTCATGAGAATAATAAAAATTCTCTCTTCTAGCTACTTTGAATCTAACTGTTATTGTTGATTATTCTCATACTTATATAACAACCTTATGTCCCTGATTTGACTTTCCAAAGTCCTATCCCCCGTTTCCCATGTCCTGTTTCAGGTAGTTATTATTACACACTTTACTTGTTCCACCAGTCATGGAAGTACAAATACGGTGGCTAATACTGAACTGTTAACCTCACTGGAACTTAGTTTCAATATTCTCAACCTAAACAGAGTATGGAGAGTAGGCTGAGAAGTTTTGAAAATAGAGTTCATAATGGAAGTTAAGACTAAGGAAGAAAAGGAAGCTTAATCCCAAGTGTAATAATTTCTAGTATAAGATGGAGAGGCATGAAACACATGAAAATGTGCTTGATTACAGCGTGAGGAAGAGGAATTGTTCAAAAAGAGGTGTGAAGAGGCAGAGAACTAATTTAATTGACTTTTTGATTTTACTTACTTATCTGTATTTGTCAACCAGAAGTCCTGGTTAACATTTATTTAGAACAACCTAAGAGCAAAAATTTAGAAAAGAAATATATATGATTGCCCTCTTTTCAGAGGAGAAAAACCATAAGCAATATCAGTCTCTTCCATTTCTTTAGTCCTGTACTTAGG
>LZPO01027365.1:1223087-1235795 GCA_001675575.1 Neotoma lepida
TGACATACTCCAATGAGTATTCACATGGATGAATACCCTATCTGTCAAAGACAATTTTTAAACCTTACTACCAAATAGCTGACAGATTCGGGAAGAGCAAGATAGAAATTAGAGTTTTTCATTGAGCAGTATTATGTCTTATCTTGCTAACCAAATTTATTTAGATTGAGAGATGCCTATATTAGTAAAGTATACATTACAGCTTGTCTATGAGGACATTTGTAGAGATTTTTGACATGCAGGAAAACAGCTGCGAGGGCAAAAGCAGCCTTGAATGTGATTAGCACCACGCAATAGTGGAGTCCATATGGAACAAAAACGACTTTTTAAGAGGCCAGATAGTGTGTAAAAGTTTTATTTTCCAGAGTGAGGGCCTCTGTTGCTGTTGACATTGCTCCTAGATATAAGATTTCGGGTTCTTTAGCTATTAAACACAGGTTTATAGCAAGATATCTTCAGGGAGCTTTCAAGCCTTTGGCTACCAACTGGGACTGAATAGTTAGTACCTCTAGTTCACTGACTTCCAGCTTCTTGGATTAGAAAGTACTGGGTTCTCTGGCTCTGTAGCATCCAGAGTGCCATTGTTGGATACCTAGTCTCCAACTGTGTAAATCAATAGTTTTAGATTTTCTTCTATGAAGATGAAGAGTTTTGAGACATCGTCTTTCCATGTAGCCCAGGCTGTCCTCAAACTTGTGGTTCTCTTGAATTAGCCTCTAATTGCTAAGACTGTAGCCCGGCTAAGTTTGATCTTTTGAATTTTTTATTTATTTGTTAACTTTTTTAGTTAGGACCTCATGTGTCAACACTGGCTTTAAAATCACTATGTAAGCTAAGAGCGGAACTGAAGTTTTGATAACCTTGTTTTAACCTTACAAATCCTAGGTGGTATTGGGGCTCAAACTCAAGGTTCCTTGCTATGCTAGAAGAACACTCTACCAACTGAGCTATATCACCTTTGGTAAATTTTCTGGTTTTGATTTTAAATTTTCTTACCCTTTTTGTGAATCTCTGTTTATTTTTGAAGTTGGTATGTGCAAGAAAATCTACAAATACAGACGTGACAGAATCTAAAAGGCTAACAAGAACATGCAAACCAAAATGTGTCACAGAAGAGCTTTGGACTAGGTATCATAAGAAAAAATAAGTGTTTGACTGCAAACATACTTAACTAATAAAAGTAACTTATGGTAGCCTGGTTTTAAAATTCCTCTTTTCCTATAGTACAAAGAAAACTAAAATTTAACACTTTTTGATGTATCTATCCTACTTTTCTTGAATGTTTGCCAATGAATTACCTCATAAATCTATTTTATTTAATTTCTTACTTTGTGTGTGATAGTATGTGAGTTTATGTGTGTATTATAATGTGGTGGTGGTGGTAGTGGAGCTCTCTCTCTCTCTCTCTCTCTCTGTGTGTGTGTGTGTGTGTGTGTGTGTGTGTGCACTTGTGCATGAATCTGTTGAAGCCCGAGCTTAATGTCAGGTATATTTCCTATCTCACTGTCTACCTTATGCTTTTTAGATGTAGGGTCTTTCACTGAACAGAGAGTCATCATTTCTGCTAGACTGATGGGCCACTGAGCTCTGGGTACCCTTCTGTCTTCATTTCCTGAAGTGTCAGGAGCACAGGCTTGCTTCATCACACTCAACATTTTACATGAGCAATATTTAAGATGATTATTCCTTGCATTTAATCATTGAACAAGTTTTATCTATAATAAAATATCTTTTCTAAGTTTAATAATATTCTCCATTTGGTAAAGTGAAATATTTATCTAATTTTAAAAACTTGAGTCAATTTTAAACTTAATTCCATGCATATTTGAGAGCCTAGTAATACAATGAATATGTAAAAGGACATAGACAAAAAAAGATATCTGATGCCATACCTACGCTGAGAGAATGTATTTGGGAAGAGCAAATGAGTGCAAGGTAGCAAATATGAAGGGATTTACTGGAATATAAATCTGGGCAAGTAGTTTGAGAGCAGAATTTGGAGAGACTTAGATTCTTACTTGAGGATTAAGAATTTATTAGTGAGTCAACAGAAAATCACTGAAGGTTTTAGAAGAAATGTCATGGTTTAAGTCACTTTGAAAATGTAACTCTGATAGCAATGTGAAGTTAGAAATGAATAGAACGCTTAGGAAGCCATTTCATAGTCTTTAGAAAGTAAACGTATTTACAGTAAATTAGAGTATATGTAAGATAAAGAGATAAATTTAGACAAAAATAGACTTTCATAGAAAAAAAGTTTGTAAAGAACATGCAGTATAATTAGATATTCTGATCAAGTCTCCTGTCTCTGTGAGAATCAAGATTTAATTTATGCCCCAAACATTTGTTTTTCTGGAATCCCAAGTTCTCACCATCAGCAACATTTTGAACTGAAATATATAGGTATGTTTAAAAAAATTCAATGGATTACCTGAAATTGCACTGATAAAAATTTCTCCATGAAAATATTTCTAAGATATCTATGTGGCTCACTTCATTAAAATTTATCCTCAAAATCTGTAGTGTCTTACCTATAATCTTTCATTAAATACCAAGCTGTGACACACAGTCCTTATGCAAGTGCTCTTTGTCACTGAGCCATCTCACCAGCCTAAGTCTCTGAAGTTTTATTTCCTCAAAGGACATCATGAAGACTAAGAGTCATTACATCATTCACTCTCATAACCCCTTAATCCATTAATCTACAGAGAGATTAATCCATTCATTAGTACAGACTTTTCCTGATGAAATCTCATGCCAAAAGTGTTTAGGGAACCACGTTTCCAAATTTTGGAGACACATTTAAACCACAGTCCTGCATAATTTTAGATAAGACAATTTTTTTACATGATTTTCAGTCTAGCTGCTTAAACAGTGAGCAGAATTACGCCGATTTTATGAGATGGTTGAAAGAATTAAAGAAATTTGGTGCTGTGCCTAGCACGTAATTGAGCTTGTCTATGTGGTTTGCTTTCAGCCAGTGTGATACAGATGCATGAATCCTAGTTCCTAAGCCAGACTTTAAGAAATTATGCATTATCCTACGGACTTTTTTTGTACTGTGTTGTGATTTTTGTAAGAAGAGTCTTTCTTATGTATCTGTTGTTTCCTCAACCTGGATGCCTTAATGAAACACCTGAAGCACACTTAAAACTGGGACACAGGCCCACTTGGTGCTGCATGACTTGGGCAGGTGGAAGACACTCCCAGGCAGGCAGGCTGGCACCATTATAAAGAGCAAATAATATATGGTTGAGAAATGGAAGAGAAAGAGAAACCAAGCGATTCATGTGTTGTGAAGAGAGATAGAACTGAAGAAGCAAAGGTGGTGAGGAACTGGCTTATGAAGGTGGCCTGTGCTACCATCAAGGGCCATGGTGATGTACAGGCCCAGACTGCTGCTGAGGGCCATGTCTTGGCCTGTGGCCCTACCACAGCCAGGGTCTTTGTGAGTGTCCATGGCTCCTGTTATCATCAAAGACTATGCAACAGCATAGATATCTAAGAGGAATTTTGGTGAGGGTCCAGTATTGATGGTGTACTAGCAGCCAGAGGCCTTGAATCAGACCACCAACACATTACAATGAATACTTGCAAGTAAAGCAGTTTGGACAAGAGGATATACTGCATGACACACAGCAACACTCAGTGGCACTAAGATGAATGAAGAGATGATGGAGAGGTGGGACAGATGGAGAAGTGAAGTGGTTTTATATTTTTAATTAATATTTTTATTTTTAAATTTTCTTTTAAGGGGGACACTGCAAGGGTGAAGTGCAGATATGGAGGGACTGGGAAATGAGTGGGATTGGGGTGCATGATGGAAAATTACCAAAGAATCAATAAAAAATTATGTATATAAAAACAAGACAAAATCTAAAATTGGACCCAGAGAAATAGCTTAGCAGATAAAGATACTGTTCTCCAGGTGATGTAAGCATGAAGACCTGAGTTCGATTCCTAGAACTCTCAAAATTGTAAGTAGAAGAAATAAATGAGTTTACAGTGTTGTCCTCTGACCCTCATGTACATGACAGGTATACACACACACACATACACACACACACACACACACAGAGGTATACATACACACACACACACACACACACACGCACACCAACAACAACTAAAAGAAAAGAAATATCTAAAATTGAACAAAATCTTTGAGATCCTCACATGACCTGTAGTATGAAGCAGAGAACTGTTGCATCAAGTGTAGAACTGTAAGAATATTACAGATTAAAATATTAAAAATATTTTTCAATTTTTAAAGTTTTGTATGCGTTGATGTTTTATATGTGTGTATTTCTGTACTATGTGTATAGCTGGTGCCAAAGGAGGTCAGAAGATGGCATTAAATCCCTGGAACATGAGTTAAAAATGATTGTGAGCCACCATGTGGGTGCTAGGAATCAAACCTGCGTCCTCTGTAAGGACAGTTAGTGCTCCTAATTGCTGGGCCATCTCTCCAGCCTCCAATACTTGCTTATTTTTAAAAGTGTTTTATGAAGGATTTTTGTAACAATATCCGGGTTGTAAGAGTACTTGGTTCACTGTTAGCTAGTGCTATCACCAACAAAATGTAAAATGTCTAGACTGGTCTATTAAACAGTATTCAAACACTTTCAAAGCCAGAGTACATTCCACACATAGGGACAGCAAAATGAGTTAAACCTGGTTACCCTTCTCATTGAAGATACATGAGAAAGACACAGATAGAGACATTGAGTGATGTGCAAGGTACACAGAAGTTGAGGAGGCATCTGTTTTATAAGTCTTGATAAAGTTGATAGGAATGCAAGGATTTAAGTTGAAATTGGCAAAAAAAAATAAAGTAATTTTATTAGAATGTACTACTTTAGAAACCAAGGTACTGAATTCTACGAATAACTATTAAAAAAACATCAGCCAATGTAGAAAAGACACAGACACACCACATGTGTTAGAGGAAAAAATCAAATTCACCTCCTGTCTTAATAGGTTCGTTTTTCCAAGCACACTAACTGTCTTGATCAAGAATAAGTTTGCCTTGTCCAGACACTTAAAAACAAACCACAACAACAAACAAACAAAAAACCTTAAAGATGTAAGGAAAGTTAATTCATTTATTTAATCTTTTTTTCTGTCACATAGAAGATACCAATGAAGTACGTTTTCCATCCTCATTCCTATTCAAAGAGAATGGGCACCAAAAAGCAAGGATTCACATGCAGGGTTTTTGATACCTACTTTTGTGAGGGCTTTTTTAAATTATGGTTCTTAATTTTTTTAAAAAAGAGAACAAAATGAAGTGGGCAAAAGAATTTATAAGAGGCAGAACAATAGGTATATACAATAGAGGGAGACAACACTTGGAGCTTTAATGGTTGTTTTCTGAGATTTATGGTTCCTCAGTATATTTTAAAATAGCTGAAATTATTTGTGCCTGTCTCATTTGTTTTATTTTATTGATTTTGTAGTAAGATTGTTGTTTTGTAAACACATCATCTGGGTGGCTTTGGTTTAAATAGTACATAAGATGCTAATTGTAGAAGTTGTAACCTGCTTCCTGGAAATGCTTGAGGCCTGTTGGAACAAAACTCATCCCTTAGGTTTTTGGAAAGTTGCTAAATCACAACATAAATCTCACACTACTTCTGTTTGTGTGTAGATGTGAGTATGTTTGTGAAGTGTTTATTTTACCTGGGATAGGTGGTGATGGGAAAAGAAGAGAAACAGATAATGTTATATTCTACTCGGTCTGAACCTTCTTGGGATATATATGTGGCTCTCCAGAGATTATTTTTTCTCCATCTTCTAGGGCACTTAATTACTTTTTACATCATTGTCATCATTATTCTTAGTATTACTGTATCTAATTTTTGTTGAATGATTAAGTATGCTTTATACAGACTGTCCTTGGTACTTAAAATTTCTCAGTGAAGGGAAATTATATTTTTCTGCATTTGTAGATAAATTATTAGATTTATAATGGCTAAAAAGTATGCTAAATGTCACATCTTTAATAAATCACAGAATGATGATGTATCCTCAAGTGTATATAAATAAGGAGGCAGTTCTGATTGTTCTCTACATTTCAATCAGGTATACAGAGAACAAGGAAAGTGTCTTACTAATGAATGCTTTTTTTGTTACTGGATAGCTAGCAAAGTTTCTTCCCCATAACAGTGATGACATTTAAACAGAAATATGGAAGCAAATAAAAATTGAATAAATCCAGACTCAAATAAAGATATAATAGGAATGCTAATTCTACTAGCTGCATCACTGGGGCACAAATGTGTATGGGCATGGGGCAAATATTCTCAGTTTAATTTCTTGCACTTTTAAAAATTACATTGACTCACTGATTATATTACATCCAAAATGCTTTATTTTTGTCTAAGTGAGCCACTTTCGCTTTAGCAAATAAGTGTTCAATATATTGTTGATGTTATTCTTTAGCTACTGTATGTATCTGAGTTATCATGTATGTGTGTGTGCTCATGTTACAGAAAATGTTTATACTATATTCTGAATAATAATCTCAAGAAAGACAAACCTATTTTGGTATTTCTTACTGAAAGTCATGATGTTTCTTTTCCTGGAAAAATGAGAACAAATGCTATTCATCCCACATAAAGCACAAAGAAGAGACCTAAGGATTGCATGTAAGTATGAATTGGTCTTACTTGGAGGACATGGGTGTGATACATTTCGAATCACCTGAGAGATAAGCCTGTGGGCATGCCTGGTTAGGATAATTAGTGTGGGGAGACCTTACTTAATCATGAGGCTCTGGAACAGAGAAAGGAGAGAACCTGAACTGTTAAACAGATTTCTGATCAAAGAAAACTGCCTAGGGAAGTAGTTTTTTGTTTGTTTTTGTTTTTTGTTTTTAAGCTTTAGCTTTGAAGCTGCCCAAAGGCCATTGCATCTAGAAACACACTGAGTCCAATAGAATCAGTGTACAGTTAGACTCCCAGTGAAGAGGTATTGAAACACCATTACATGAAATTGGTAAGGTGAAGTCTAATGTGCAATGGAGAACCCAAGATGTTGGAGATACAAGGACCATGGAATAGTCAAGTAAAGCTGCAGGTATGGAATAGAGATGATCTAGAAAAGTAGTGATGTGTGCTTCAAGAAACAGAACTGGAGAACTGGGACTGCTGATGTAGATTGGAGTCCAGATGTTGTCATCAAAAGCCCAATATGCTCAAATAGATATGTCCTGTTTGGTGAAAATCCTGTTGTGTTTGGTCTCTCTTTGATCTGTTATTTCATAGCTAAATTACCATTATTCATTTTTAGAATGGGAGTGTTTATTTTGTGCCATTGTATATTTAAAATACTTAACTTTTTTATATTGTAGAGTCATACAATTAAGAAATTATATAAAATTCAAAAAAGACTCTTCTGTCAACCTTCAAACACTTCTGCAACACTCAATTCTTTGAAGACTTGGACTATTAGAGAGGGACTAAATGCATTTTGTATTATGACGTGAACGTGGGAATTTAGAGACTAGGGGTGGAATGTGTTTTAGTCATATATTTGTGTATCGAGTTGACACAGGATGGACTTGTGATATTTAATCTTGATTGTCAACTTGATGGCACTTATAAACATATTGGAGACAATGTTGTGGGTATATTTATTAGGGTATCTCCAGAGATATTTAAGTGAAGGGAGAAGATGGAATCATATAATGAGCATATGTCCCAGACAAAATAAAAAAGAGAAAGTAAGTGTAGCACAAGCATTCGTCCTATCTGCTGCTTGACTGTGGGTACAACATGACCAGCTTCTTCAGGTGCCTACTGGTTCCCCACCATGCTGGATTGTATCCTCACACTGGGAGCTAAATCAAATTCTTCCTTCCTTAAGTTACTTTTGTCAGATATTTTATCACCGTCATGAGAAATAAACTAAAATGATTAGGTTATCATTTGATTATATTGAAAGCTAGATCACAGTCCACTTACTTCATTCACAGGTCACTTTGGGACAAACTTATCAGTTGAGTAAAATGATTAGTTTAAGACAATTATAATTTTGGAATAATTTGTTTAAACAAGTTAAGTCTTCTGTTAATAATTTTAAATGTCTAAATACTCACCAGGGCCATGGTCATGAGAACCAGCATGTTCTGCAAACATTATGATGAATATAGAAAATTTTAGAACTGTTTATAAACTTTCAAGTATGACTAAATGATTTGTATCTTTACATTTGGTATTCCAAACATAAACAAGACTACTTGATGCACAAATAATAAATGTAAACTAGTAAATTAATAATTGCAAAACTACCATGCGACTGAAATATGCTTCACAATAGAAGTTTATACAAATTAAATCAAATTAAGAAATTTAAAATTTAATAACTAAAAACTTCAGTAACATTTTAGCTTCATTGATCATAGTCCTTGTTTGGAGTATGATGAGTATTAACAACTAAAGTAAACAGATGAAAAGTGGTATGATCTATAGAAGTATTTAACTTTGCAATTAGCCTGGTGCCACAAGTCATATTCATCTGGAAACCAAACAACAACAACAAAATCTAATGAGCATAAAGCTTGCAAACACCCGGGCTTGCCATCTATTTGGTATTCCCGCAAATCAATTGTTAGATATTCCTATGAGCACATCATGTGTTCCTTTTCACTGAGTAATTTCCTTAATGTATTCAGTGACCATGTGTTGAGAATTGGCAACATCATCTCTGTTTTAATCAAGCTCTCAGTAATAATAAAATAAGAAAAAAAATAGTAAGTGCCACATTTTATTTTGTTCAGCACCATGCACAAGCCTAAATTTTCCTGTGCAATTGTTGAAAGGAAAACCATATCTTTTTGCAGCAATGAGAAATCTAATTAGTGACAAATCAGAAGATATTTCTCAATTTATAGATTATCTTTAAGTTCCATACAACCAACTCCTAACAGTCACCAAGAGCTCCATTAAAAATAAATGGAAATCAGTTTATCCTTAGATACTTTGAGATGAATACTAATTTCAGTTACAGACAATTTCACCTCTAATTAGTGAAAATATTCCTTAAACATTCAGCAAAACTTATTTAGTAAGCAATAATGGCTTAGGCCAAATACCAATAAGGTTCCTGATATAGAACAAAAGTAAATGTCCCATAAACCCCAAGTAGGATCTCTGGTTACTTACAGAAGCACAAGACATTGTTAGTGCTATGCACAGTATATGTTCACTTAGACTTTCTGGCAAAGAAAAGTAAAGTGTTCATATAATATCAAATAAGAAAGAGAGGAGGGGCCCTAGAACCTCTAAATGTCCATCCTACACAGTCATACATAGCAAGAGAGCCTATACCCTCTTCATCTGTATCCTGTCCACTCAAAGACCTTGTCTAGGTACTTGCCCATGTGGACTGAGCTGGTAGGGAACCTGGAACTCCCTAGGCTCTGTTCCTTTGATCTGATAACCTCACTAGGTGAACAACCAACTACATCTGGAACAGATTATAGTTAGTGAGTTAATCTAGACTTGGAATGACAAATATCTTATGTTCTCACTCATGTGTGTTCCTAACACTTAATCTCTAATTCTGTATATTCAATTTGAAGTACATGAAGAAGCCAAGAAACAGGAAAGAAGCCATTTGGAGGTTTTTTAAAATAGGATGGTTGAATGCAGGGAATATGAAACTAGAGGGGACAGGGGTACTAGGTATGGAAAAGCTTAAGCAGAGTGGGAGCAAGGCATGGGGGAACCAAAACAAAGGGTTATGAAAGGACACGTGCAAAATGGTCATTTTGTCATTCAACTAAAAATGCTGTCAAAAAAGAACAGTAGCAACAACAAAAGAGTTAGAAGAAAGATAGCCTACTGCTCCTGAAAGCCCTGAGTTTTAAAACAGAGGTCTCAGCGTCACATGTTGGATACCTTCTTAAGAGTTATTAGTCAAGGAAGCCCCAGTGGTCTCAAACACATTAGAATAGCTTCAGAATATATATGGCCTTTACCATTATTCTTCATTGCCCAACAGAACTAGTTGATAATATCCTATTTAGGAAGATACCTTATATTTTCATTGCAATATACAATGAAATTAAGCTAGAACTGAGAGGGAAGCTTCTTTCTTTCTGGCTAGTTTTCAAAGCGCCAGAAGGTGCTATGCAGGCTTCTCAAATAGAGAAAGCATCCAAATAACTACCTAGTTGTGAACTCTATGAACGATAATATTGCCATACTAGGGAATATATACCCAGTGGTACAATAGAGGCATGACTATTATGGAAATTCCCAACTACCCTCTGATGAATTTGAGGCATTTTCCATAGTAGAGAATTTTCATTAAATTACTTATATTTCTTACATATTTGAGTGATATAATCAGATCTAAAAGAATTTCATAATCATCATTGTACTTTCAATATTTCTTTTCAACTCACTAGGAAAATTTAGTGTTTTTCCCCTATTTTAAGCCACTGTGATTATATTAAAAATTTCTTTTCAAAGGTTCACCTTTCACAAACCTTGTACACACTTCTTAATTATTCAGTGCTATCCTTGATATTATCTCTTCATACTCTAAAGTAATCCAGTAACTCTACTTTAAGACAAAGCTTTCTTTTTCCCTGCTCAACAAAATAACAAACACTCATACTTTTAAATTTCCTATATCATATTCCCTGCATATATGTATATAAATGTTTTCTTATAACTATAGTGTCTTTAGTAATAAACATTAAAGTTCTTAATACAAAATAATGTTAATCTTGTCAAAACATTTAGCTGAATATATTTGTTATTATAAGGGAACATAAATGTTACATGTGCAATTATCTCTTATATTAAGACTTAATTTCCTTTGGACATATACAAAGGAATAAGATAGCTAAATTGCATATTGATTCTTTTTTACCTTTGTGAGGAAACACCTATTTTTTGTGCCAGTAGCTACTAATTTATATTCCCAATAGTGTTATTTTAGGATTCGATTTCCTTCTCACACTGATTAATATTTATTTTTAAAAATCTTTTTCTTACTTTTGATAACAACTATTCTAATTTGATTATGTGGTGGGATATTTTACAGTGATTTTCAAGGCTAATACTGGAGATTTTTCACAACCTCTTGGTCACTTGTAGGCCATATATTAAAAAGTTTATCGAGAATTCCCACATTTAAAATTTTTAATTATGTATTTTTTGTTCACTTTGAGTTTTTAAAATGCATTCTGTATATTATTCCCCGGTTAACTGAGGGACATTTTCTATAATTCATTGTATAATTTACAAAATGGGTGCTTTTGCTGTGATACAATCCCATTTGCCAGGTTATGTTTCTGTTTTCTGTACCTTTAGAGTTCTAAATTCTAAAGTTGCTTGTACCGAGGTCTTAAGGAATCCCTTAAATAGTTTCCAACTTTTACAGCTTACACTAAGGTCTTTGATATATAGTGAGCAGATTTTTATACAAAATGAAAGATGGAGTTATGCTTCAGTTTCTATATATATGTGTTCCTGTTTTCCAAGTAACATTTGTTGAAGAAGTTGCCCTTGTCCAATGTGTATTTTTGATATCTTAGACAAAAATCCATTGACTATAGATTCATGAATCAAGGTCCAGGTTTTCTGTTGTGTTTCTCTGGTCTATATGTCTGTTTTTAATGGAAATATCATTCTGTTTCAGTTAGTATGGCTCTATTTTGAAGTCTGGTATTGTGATATATCCAAATGTTCTTTTGTTTAGTATTGCTATTATGATTTATAATCTTTTGCAGTTTCATATGAATTTTTGTGTTAATTTCTGTTTTTCTGGAAAATGTCACTGATATTTTCATGGATATTGTAATGGCTATATAGATGACCATGGATAGTATGGCTATCTTAATACTATGTACTCCTGAAACTCATGAACATGGGAGGATGTAGGGGCTAATACTGATTGTTATTTTGACAAATTCTATAATCCCCTAGGAGATAAGCCTCTGGACGTGCCTGTGATAGACTATCAATATTAAAATAATTGAGATGATAACACCCTAACTGCTGGAAAAACAGAAAGGAGAAAGGGTTCTGAGCACTAGCATTCATTGCTCTCTGATTCCTGATTGTAGATGTAATGTAACCAGTTGCCTTAAGCTCTGGGCACTGTGATTTTCATGTCATGATAGTTTGAACTATCAAACAATGAGCTCAGACAAACCCTCTTAACTGTTTTTTATCAAGTATTTTGTCACAGCAATGAAACAAGTAACTAATCCAAAACAATTGGTACTGAGAAGTGGGACCAATGGTGTGATAAACCGGATAATAGGGTCCCTAGGCCTTTGGAACTGTTTTGTAGGAGTGTAGAAGGTTTTGCAATTGTGGACTACAAAAGCCATCGATTTCTTATAAGCAGAGCTTAATGGTCTATTTGGTGGAAACACAGAAGAGATAAATGCTGAGACAAACACTAATGGAGAAGAGCTTAGGTTTTAGAGGAGAACAAGGAATCTGTTAGTAACTAGGTTGGAGGTTGTTTGATATTCTGGCAGATTTCGGTAAGATTCTGGCCATATCCTAAGAAATGGAATGAGGACTGTTGTCCTTTAATTTCTATTATTGTGATACAATACCATGACCAAAAGCAACTTGAGGAGGAACGGGTTTCTTTCATTTATTTATTTATTTATTTATTTATTTATTTATTTATTAAGACGTTTTAGATTCATTTTACATACCAAACCACAGATCC
>LZPO01027365.1:1244715-1282749 GCA_001675575.1 Neotoma lepida
GATCCATTCTTCAGTTGACAGGCATCTAGGTTGTTTCCAGGTTCTGGCTATTATGAATAATGCTGCTATGAACATAGTTGAGCATGTGTCCCTGTGGTAAGATTGAGCATTCCTTGGGTATATGCCCAAGAGTGGTATAGCTGGGTCTTGAGGAAGATTGCTGGATTTCATCTGAAAGGATTTCATTGAGAATTTTGACATCTGTGTTCATGTTTGAAATTTGTTTTCATATTTTTAGTGCTGTGATAACCTTATCCATGTTCAGTGTTAGATGTTAGAGTAACAAGGACTGTTCAGTGTGAGTTTAGAGTGATCCCCTCCTTTCTATATTGTACGCTACTTTGAAGAACTTGATGTTAGCTCTTTCTAAATAAATGCATCATTACATCCATTTAGACCTAAGTTTTTCAGTAGAGTGTGGACGACTTTTATTATTACTTCAGTCTCTTTGTTTACAATTGAGCTGCTTAAATATTTTTATATCATCATGACTCAATTTTCTAAAATTTTGTCCATTTTTGTGTTTTCCCTTTTATTTGAATGTATGCTTTTGAAGCAGCCTCTAACGGTCCTATGACTTTCACTGATATTGATAGTAATGTCCCCCTTCCATTTCTAACTTCATTAATTTTAGTCTTCTCCCTTGTATTAGTTACATTTCCATTGCAGTTGTATATTCTCTTGACCAAAAACAACTTAAAAGAGACTGAGTGTATTTGGCTTATAATTTTAAAAAGATAGAGAGTTCATCATGGTCGGAAGGCATGGCATGATGTCATGAGCAGGAAGCTGAGAGATCAGATCTTAGCTGCATACAGGGAGCTGAGAGAGTAAGCAGGAAGTCACATGAAGACATAAACCCAGAGAAATCTGCTCCCCTGCCTCACTTGCCTATGATGTACTTCCTCCAGTGAGGCTGTACCTTCTAATAGTCTCACAATCTCTTAGAACAGTGTCACCAGCTGGCGACAAAGTGTTCAACTTCATGAGCTTGTGTATATAGAGGGGGATGTTTTTCACTCAAATCAGCACTTCCATCTTGTGGTCATTTTGACTAAGAATGTGTCAATGTTATTTATCTTTTCAAAGACCTAAATATTTATTTCATTGATCCTTTGGGTTTTCTTTTAGTTACCATTTAATTAATCTCATCTCTGATCTTTATTAGTTTTCCTTCTAATTTTTGGTTTCTTTTTATTTCCCAGAAGTATATGATTGTGTCAATGTTGGTATGTGCGATTGTGAGTACAGGCACCTGCGGAATTCAGAAGAGAGTGTGGCATCCCCTGGATCTGGACACACAACTACTTGTGAACATCCCAACCTGGATGCTTGGAAGCAAACGAGTCCTCTGCAAGAGCAATATGCATGTTTAACAGCTGGATGAGCCACCTCTGCAGCCCCATTGGCTTGCTTTTGTAAGAGATGGTTGTTCATCTTTAAATCTTTGATTTGAGATCTCTCTAATTTTCTTATGTAGACCTGAAGCTATAATCATCCTTCTTAGATCTGTCAGTCCCATATCCCACAAGTAATATTTTATTATGCTTTTATTTTTATTTCATTCTTAGTTTGAAAATTGCTTCCCTGAGTTCTTCAATGAATGAAGGTCCAAGAGTGTATTGTTCAGTATCTACATGTTTATATAATTTCTGCAGTTTTTTTTTCTTTTGATGTCTGGTTTTATTCCCTTAACCTATTTGAATTATTTGGAACCTATTGTAAAAGATAAATAGAAGATGGAAGGTACAATATTACCTGAAATTTATTATACTATTCTTAACCAGATTGAAGGGTCCTTAGTTGTCATTGATGTTTGTTTGTTGTGCCTTATTTAACTTTCTTTTCTTAGGTAATTTTGATTGAAGCACTTATAGGATAGATATGTTTATCATAATGACTCAATAACTGTCTTTCATTGTTGTAATTTAGGTTCCAGATAGCATTCATCTTCTGTATAGTTACTCTTGGATTCAGGTGAATTCAGGGGTCAGCCTGGTGAATTATTTAGGATTCCTCATGCCTGTATTATTCCCAGTGGTGCACTGGGTGAAAAAAAATGCTGGTAAAATGTTCCACCCTCTATTGGTAGTTATTATGATAGGAAGGATTACAGTTTTTGTAAGTTAAGTCACACTAAGAAATGGGACTCAAGTTCAAAAATAGCTCACCAATAGGTCTTTGATAGCCATTCCTATTGCTAGCTATCTGCGTAATTGAAATTTCTCTTACTCTACTACATGAAGGTGTCCACAAAATTGAATGCCCGCACAAGTGTGAAAAAGTGAACTTATTTCTGACTCACTAAAATATTGAGGAAGAATATTTTTCTTGATATTGTATAAGCTGTATTGACTAGGAAAAGAAATGACTGGGTTGCAAGAAGGCAGAAAACCTGCTGGAAGCAGGGTGACTTAGTTTAAAGTAATTTTTTCCCATTTAACATTTCTTAACCATCTGGTAAGAGTTTTGCTTTGATATCTGCTTTCCTTTTATCATAAGTTTGTTCCTTTACCTAGAAGAAAATTGATGGTACAGAATCATAAAGTACCAGGCATATTTCCTAATTTTCTGATCTTTCACAAACCAATTTTATCTGTAAAATAGAAAAATACTTCAGTGATTTATTTTGTGTTTATTATATACATAAATCATATTATATTACAATAGTAAATCATCTTCTTATCATAGATGTAGTTAGGCCAATCATAGAATCCTTACAAGGTTTCCTGATAGAATAGACTTAATATTTGCCATTGCTTAGTATACAAAATACATTAAAAATAATCTCCTGAGCTCCCTCCATGGCTTTTTTATGCACCTTGTTATTTTCTTGCTATTTGGTATAACAATTCTAACATATTTCAAATATTCTCATCAAAATGAATAGACTCAAAGTGCTAAAATAACACACAAGGAAGAATAAAATCCAATATACACTGTTGAAGGTCCAATGACACCTGTTGAAGAGGATCTACCACTAAGCATAATCTAAAGGCAGGTGAATCCTGGAGGCTGGTTTTCTGCTTCAGTGCATACTAATATAAGGCATCCAATGCTGCCCCAAAGTGAAAAGATATAAAATAATATCATAAAAAAGCATGAATAAGTTTTGTAATTTTTAAGATGCCTAGTTTCTTCTCTGTATTCAGGACAAGCTAGCCTTTCTCAACAAAAGCCCAAATTTCCTGATTTCTCTTCCGATGACTTTCCAAAAGTTCTTCCCAGAGTTTATTGGAAAAGCTCCATCTGTATTTCTCTCTGTGGAACCTGCTTGGCCACCCATATTTTAATGCCAGTTAAACAGACTAATAATGATAAAAAGTAAATAAATCAATAAAAACAAAACACCTTTAATTAGTATTTATATAATTGGAAGAGCAGAAAAAAAGGTGCATTGATCTTCTTGGAGAGGCTGACAGTAACTCTGATGTTTTATTGAAAGGACTGGCAATGGCAAGAGTGAAGGATCTGCATAACTTGATCAGCTGAATCATAACTTGAGCAGCTGAATAACTAACAAAATGGGAATTCTGATTGGGCTACACTGTTTGATAATTATCTTAGTACTGGACCAGCATGCTATTTTCAATCACAAGAAAGATATTGTTGCTTTACTGGCTTGGTAATCTTGTCATGAGATGTTTATCCATAAAACCTCTTCCTGGAATCCAAGGCAATTATTGGAATGCATGATTCAGGAGAACTCAAATACAAAAGTCATACACATAAGATAGAGTCAAATAAACAAAATGGATCCAACTTTCATGAGTTCCCATTAGTTTGGTTTGATCATCTCTGCAGGTTTCCTCATCATGATCTTGATGCACTTGTTCATAGAATCCCTCTTCTCTCTCCCCGACTGGACTCCTGGAGCTGTGCCTGGTGCCTGGCTGTGGATCTCTGCATCATGGGACTGGGCTGGGCCCTCTGCATGTCGAGTCAGTTGTGTAGCTTAATCTGCTTGGGGGGCCCCCTGGCAGTGGGATCAGAATCCATCCCTGCTGCAATGAGCGGGTTTTTTGATGGGATGCCTCGTGCAGCCTAGAGGCAGGGTGAGGGGCCTGAACTTGCCTCTACTGGATGCTGTCTCTTATACACATCTAGATGTGTATAAGAGACAGGGGCAAGGCTGGGGGCCAGGAGGAGGGAAGAGGGGGATCTTTAACTGGGTGTAAAATGAATGGAAAAATTTTCTTTAAAAAAAAGCAAAAAAAGAAAATGGAGTACATCCCATCCTTCTTATAGAAGTATATAGCATATTTTTTGATGTTTCATGTTACTAAGAGTATTCTTTGAATCACAGAGGGAGTTGTGGATTGGACTTTTGAGCAATACTGGAACAGTTGAAACATTTGGACTCTTGGCAGTCAATTGAATGTATTTTGTATGGTGAAATGGAAAATAAATTTTTGGCTAGAGTAGTAATGATATATTTGGGATTTTCAATGATCCTAAAAGGCCCATATATTAATGGCTATTTTTCCATCTTGATGTTATTGGAATCTAATGTATCCTTGAAAATGTAGGGCTCAAGAGGATATTTTAAGCCATTAAGCACATGTCTTATAGGAGACTGTGGTACTACAACAACTTGGAGTGGTTATTCTATGTATAGTTTTGTGGTCATAATATATACTACATAATATGCACTACATCTAGGAAGCAGTGTCTTCTGATACACTGCAAATTGCAACACAAACTGCTCATGAACATCTAAATAAGCCATACCACTTTATGCCTGTCATCTCTAGAGTTTTCTTAATAGTAATGCAAATCTCACAAAGTGACTGACTGACCTCATCTTTTCTTACTAATTTGATACAGATAGTTTCTCAGCTGTACATTATATGTATGTCTCTCAGTTATTTTCTTTACTTTTAAAATATTTACTTATTTTATTATTTTATGTGCATGAGTGTTTTGCCTGCTTGTATATATGTATACCACAAAAAGGGCATCAGATTCCCTAGGATTGGAGTTAAAGATGGCTGTAAGTCACCATGTAGGTACTGGGAATTGAATCCAGGTTATTTGCAAGAGCAGCAAGTGCTCCTAATAATGGAGTAATTTCTCTAGATCCTCTCAGATATTTTCTGATGTTCTTTAAATGGAATAAACTGATAAATAGTTATTCACTTGCTATATCCAAATTTGTAAGGAGACTCAGGAACTTTCAACTGTTACATGTTGTTGACATTACTCCATGCATGAAACTTCTTTGAGATTATTTTTAACTGTATTTGGATGTGAATGTATCATTTCTTTAGGGTTATTTACTTGCTGATAGTCATTGTGACCATGACTTCGTATCTGCATATTTATTTACATATGTATTGATTCAAGAGTCTATACAGTTGCTTTAAAAGGAAAAGATAATTTCAAGTTAACATACTCAGAATTTGTGGGCAGGTAGTGGCAGGGTTGATAGGTAATACTGCTTTTTAGCTACTTAGAAAAACTGGCGTATTGTCTGGGTAAGCAGGCAGAAGTAGACCTGACATTTGTGCTTATAGAAATTAGCATTGAGATATAGTGATCTGGAACTGGATTCTGTTTATACATTGTCACCTTTGCTATTGGTATCTACTGTGATGGACCTATCAACTGAGTCCCTGAAGACAAGGATGAAGTCCTTGACTGTGTGGGCACCATCCTGCAGCCTGGATTCATTGAGTACAGCCTAGTTCTTAAATCAGTCTGTCACCTGTGTTAAAAAATAAATAAAATATGAGCTAAAGTCTATATAGCCTAGCTAGAAATGAGGGAATGAATAAAACATTTGTCTACAAAGATCAAATGGAAGCTTATTGCAATCTTCTTCCATAGGGAATAGCCTGGAGACTGTATGTAAGCATCAATCAGATATTGGGACAAGGACAGATTCTGAGTTTAAGTGGTCAGTCATGCTTGCATCTACTGTTAAGGGACAGGGGTCTGAAGCTTTAGGAATGGTGGAGCTTCAGAAATCAGCCTGTAGCTAGGCATCACTGAATCCTGAGGCTATAGCAACTATTATGATGCTAGACAAGCTGAGGCCCTATATTCATAGAAGCAGGGCTGGAAGGTGGTTCCAAATGTGCCAACCTAGTACTACTTCAGATTATGTGACCCAGTATACCATGGCAATCTTTTCATTTTATCTGATCTGGACCTTGACCATAAGGCAGTGGACTGATGTTATTTTTTGTAACCAGGGACCTTGAGGGTTGGACTAACAATATGATGAGTATAAAGTCTTGAAACCTGGAGTCAATGAGGAATCCTGGCCAGTATACAACTGGTCTACATGTACCAGTCTGAAACTGGTAAGAGTCTGGAAGTTTGTGGTTTATTATTTTCCAATAATGATAATGGTGGCTTTGTTGATTCATGAATTTCAAAAATATAAAAAAGCAATAAATATTAAGGGGCTTTTAAAACAGAATTAACTAAATCCAGATTAACACTACTTTAAAAGCATGGGTAAAAGAGGAAAAAATAAAATGTTAACATTTAAACAAAAGTACATTCATTATTCCATAATCCATCTATCCATCCATCCATCCATCCATCCATCTATATATGAGTTATATATTCTTTCTGTGTTAGACACCTGTTATCTACTAGTTGTATGTACTCTGTAGGCAAAAATAATAGAAAAATAATTCTGGCTTTGGAAATTATTTTGTTAAATGATTATTAACAAATGATTTCAATTTCCTAGGTTGTTCAGTTTATATTTTTAAAATAATGCAGATTCATTTAACTATCAACACAGTATCCTTATCAAAATGTAAAGATATATGTGGTTGAAAACTAAGTCATTGTCTCTCAGGATTATACAAATGCATATAATTTTCTGTTCAAATTTATTTTAAGATTGTATTGTTTAAATGCCTTGGATTCCATTTCCAAATATGATCAATTGAACACACTAAAAGAATTTACATGTGTAGAAGACGTGTAATGAAGAATGGCAGAACAACTTGAATTACAGAAACTAACCAACAGTTCTTTCTATATAATAATCTGATAGCCCATTCTTAATGTCTTGAATATTCATAATTATTGGATCATTGTTTAAAGTCTAGAGTATTTATTTTCCTTCCACCAAAATATATGTGTTTCTATACCTATATGAAGGAAACATATTTAAAACAGACCACGTACATTGATGTTATTTGTTCCCATGCTCTTTGACCTACCTCACCACTGTTGAGGCCATTGCTATTGCTGTTTTCTCATAATGAGTGAAATCTGTGAGTGAACACTGCAACACTGGAGATTTTAAATTAAGGTACTAGCTGACTCCTTTGATGATCAGACCTTGTTTCTATTAGAACTCTAGTTATCTGAGATAACTGGCCAAGACAAGTTACTATGCCATTTAATTGCCAATAAGCTAGATATTTTTGTAAAATTCAAGGACAACCCCACAAAGATAGGCAGATTATTAAATAGATCAAGAATTTGGCATTCCTTATAAAGAATTTTGTTCATACATAACAAAAACTAATCCTCAATAGTAGCTTTTGATTGTTCATTTGTAGTCCAGGGAAAGGTTTGATTAAAATCTGCAAACATTGCTGCCTTAAGTATTACTTCATATTTTAAGAGCTGAACTGTGTGCTTTATGTCATCATTCCAAGAAATCTGTAAATGAGATCTCTCTTGGGAGTGATTTAGTGGGAAAATTTGAAGTTTAACATTTAGTTTTCCATATTTGTAAACATATTTTCCATGAACTATAAAAGAAAAAAGTATTCTCCAAAAGAATATTGTACTTGAATGTATAGGCTTCAAATAGTTTTTTTTCTGATCAAGTCTTCACAGTAATGTGTATTATTTATATCCCTTCACTTTTTCCTTCCCTCTTTTCCATATTGTCTCACTCTCTCTAGCTTCCTTCCTTAATATTTCTCTCTATTTCTCTCTGACAGGCAAACACACACACACACACACACACACACACACACACACACACAGAGAGAGAGAGAGAGAGAGAGAGAGAGAGAGATACATATAAGCACACACACAGTGCTTATCAGAAACTGATAAGATTTTTTTAATTAAACATTAAAAACACCAAAGAATTAACACATTTACCACCTGGAGGAATTCATTATATGTTCAAATATTTCAAATGAAGTGAAGTGTCAGGAGAGATGAACAGTTTAAGAAGCCTTTGAACTGAAATCTATGACAAAGAAGTTGACTTTTCAATACTGTAGAAAGAGATGGCCCAAGGGTTCCAATGTAGCTGTTTTCTACAGTTGTCTGTAATATACAGTACCATACACTGTATGTATGCTTCTAGAGTTTCTTTTAAATGCCAAAAGTAATGATATGTATACTCAATTTGCTTTACATCAGGTCTCTTGTGATGGGTTGGATGAAAATGATCCTCATAGGTTCCTATATTTGTAAAGGATGTAAAGCTCTTAGCTACTACTCCAGCTCAACACTTATCTGCTTCTGGCCATGATGATAATGGGCTTACCCTCTGAAACTGTAAGCTAGACCCCAGTTAAAAGCTCTCTTTTATAAGAATTGCTTTGGTTGTGGTGTCTCATCACAGCAGTAGAACAGTAGCTAAGATATCTCCTAAAGATGAATTTCTTATCTGAAACTCTCCTAGCTCAACACTGCAAGTCACCATTCTGCTTTAGAGAGCTCTGTGGGTTTAACCTCCACCTAAATGAGTCCAAAGATCCATCACTTTCCATTCTTATTGCTCCTTTCTTTATTTAGATCATTGTTCTCAGTCATATTCATAACTAAAATTGACTTCAAAATATCTTGATATCCGTCTGTGTCTTCATGCTCTGCCATTGCATGCTACCAAATAAGTCTTAATAAATAATCACATTTATCATGATTACCTTTTTTCATTCCACATTAGTTTTCTGATAATTTTGTAAAATATATTTTGATAATTTCACCACTCTCTCCCAACTCCTCCTAGACATCCCTTACTTACCTACTCACTCAACATTGTGTCCTTTTCTATTCCATTTTTAAAATCACTTCAAGTCCAACTTGTGTTGTCCATGTATACTTGAATGTGGGCCTTCAACTGGAATATGGTCAACCTACAATCTGTCTCTTATACACATCTAGATGTGTATAAGAGACAGACCTACAATTGGTCAGAACCTTAAAGAAAACTGATGTTCCCTTTCACAGAAGTAATCATTACCATAGCTCCTTATCAGGAAGTGAGACTTCTTGTCTACATCCTGTCTCTATCCTGGCCTTTGGTGTTGGCTTAAGCTTGTACAGGTCTTGTACTTCTGTCACAATCACTATGAATTTATATGTGCAACTTACCTGATATGTTCAGAAAACACTCTTTGTGGTCATCCACTACCTGTGGCTCTTACTCTCCTTCTACTATATCTCTACAGTGATACCTGAGCCTTATAAGGAGAATGGTGATATAAATAATCCATTTACAGTTGAACATTCCATATTCTCTTATTCTTTTGACTAGTTATGGGTCTCCATGTAAATCACTATTTACTACAGAAAGAGGCTTCTCTGATGAAGGTTGAAAGATGTACCAATCTAGAGTTTGTTTAATACTATGCCTATTTAGCAGAATAGTAGTAGGTGGTTCTCACTTATGGGCTATGGCCTCTTAGTCATAGGTTCTTGTCTTTAATAACAGTGCAGGCAAAGGTTTCATGTTACAGAGTAGATCTTATATCTAACGAAAAGTGATTGGTTACTCCCACAACATTCATGTCACTATTACATAGTGGCATGACTTGCCAGGTCTGTTGTTATTGCAACTCTCAGTGTTCACAGCTTTGATTAATGATTATGTTTCTGGAATTGTGCAAGGATGGTAAATACTGATATGGATGTGGGGAAAAGGGGAAAACTTGTTCTGATGGTGGGAGTGAAAATAGGTATAGCTACTATGGAAATGAATATGTTAGATCTTCAAAAAGCTAGAAATTAATCTACCACATGATTCAGTTATTCTATTCTTGAGAATTGACTGAAAAAACTTTATATCCTACTATAGAGATAGCTGCTCATCCATGTTTACTGCTACTCTACTGGCAATAGCCGTGGAATGCAAAACTACTTAGATGTTTACTAACTTTTAAATGGATTAAAATTTGGTACATTTGCACAATGGAGTGTTATTTGGTTGCTAAGAAGAGCATTTGTCTGCTACAAAAACCATAGACTATAACAATTTCAAGCATAGAAAAATCTTACTTTGAATTTACACAATGGGATATTATTCAGCTGTTAAGAAATATGGAATTAATAAATTCACAGGTAAATAGATGGAACTGAAAAAGAGTGATGTTGCCCAGACCTGGGAAGACAAACATTGAAGGTTTTCTCTCATTTGTGGATGTTATCTTTGAATCTTCTGATATGTGTGCTCCATTTGGAATACCCATAGAGGACAGGGAATTAGTGATAGGTAATGGGGGAGGTTCACGGGAGAGGGGATAGAGCATAATATTATAAAAGGTAGAAGGGGAATAATGGAACAGAAAGTGTAAAATTGGATTAGCAGATAGGAGAGTAGGGTAGAAGAAGGAATGTCAGGAGGGATAACTAACACTAAAGACATTTTGAAAGAGTTGTATGGAAACCTACTCCTATTGAAAGCTTCTAAATTATATACATACACATGTATAAAAAGAATTTCAATGAAGTTGTTTCATAATGGAACAAAAAAGGCCCTGTTAGACACCACAGGCTAACAAAAAGTCTAGTGCCAAGAATATATTACCTCTTTTGGAGTTTCCAGTCAGTGCTCTAGACTCCCAAACATTATAGGCTCTTGCCCATGCTCTTGGTTATCATCCAGAACATGATGGTAATGTCCTATGGTCAAAGGCATCACATACTTGCATTATAGAATGTGGTCAAGCTGGTGTTGACCTGGAAGTTTCATCCCCATTGGTTAGCTTTCCTAATGCTGGAAGGTGCTATGTTTACTTTTTTTACTAAAATGCTTGTGCAATCTTCTTCTTATTCAATAAGGTCCCATTTTTCATGGAATTCAAATCTCTAAATCACACTTGCTTTCCCTTTTTTCTTATAAGGTTCTCCCTTATCGTTGCTATTTTTGAACAACCCTGTGTCAGCATTATTCTGTCCAAAATAAATGTCTATTTCCCATTCCTTACGTCTAAATCCTTCCAAATTTTCAAAGTTTTTCTCATTATATTCTTCTGTACAAAGAATTTATTTTTCAGAACCCCTTTTGAATCTGTTGAACTTTTAAATGTTTGTTTTGATTTTATAAAAGTTACTATTTCTTACTGATGTAGTTATTCATCTATTTGTTCTATTCTACTGTGCTACTAGAATGTATATGCCTTAGAGAAAAGAGAAGATATCATGCATCTTTGCATATTAAAATACAGAAACTATGTGTTTTATGTTTAAAGTATAATATTTTGGTCCATGGATTAATAAACATATTTGAATAATTTCTGTTATAAACATTTTTATGCATTTATGGCAAAGGTGAAATACTTTTGCCTTCTGGATTGTAGTTTTTTTAACTAAAATCCTCCTTCAGATAGATTATTTCTGCTTTCTGGATTGAGAAGTTTCTTTAAGTAACACATAATTACTATAAATTTTCTTACTAATTTATTTCATTCTCTACTTAAAACATCCATATCTTCTTTTTAATTTTTAGCTTATTTCCTACAAAATGTTCACCTGAGAGTGAGAATCTCAATAGCAAAATTAGTTCTGTATACAAAATTTCCTTTCTGTCATATGAAAATATGAAGCTTTTACTTATACTGGGAAGCTGAATGAAAAATGTGAAAGTTTAATTTTAGCTATCTATTTATGTACTCTTTCCCCCACTAAAGCACATAGTCTTCTGTCAATATATCAAGTCTTTACCATCATTAATCATTTCATAATAAGAATACATGGCTTTCTAGATCTTCCAAAGAAGATAAAACTTTTATTTATGATGTTTTTTCCTGTCAACTGTGTACTTCATAATATTTTCATTGTAATCTCCTATGGAAGTAAAGACTCCACCTTATCATTTCTAGTTTGCAGTCACTTTCTGCATTTTGCACAGTGAAATTAAACCAAGTCTTTTCCCCTTTGCATGTGCCTAATCTTCAGAGCCTATTTACATTTCATTGCAATGTGACAGCGGGGGGAAGAATGCAGCCAGATGCAAAAAGGCTCAGCCACATTGTCAAGCAGAAGGTTTGACTTACATTTTTTAAAATGAGAGAAGAAAGGAGAGGAAGAAAGAGAAAGGGAAAATATTTTTCTCCTAAAACAAGCAGAATTCTCCAAGTTAATATTTTAAAATAATAAGGCATTTTAGTGTAAATGTTCATCTATCTAAAAGACAGTCTTATTTTAAATTTAAATCCCTGTGAAACCTAGAGCAGTGTGTTTATAATAGGAGAACAGCGGAGGACAGACTTGCCCTTCACTGGAGGGCATGTCATATAGTCCTCGCCTTCTCTGCAAAACCATCAGGCTGGCAGTAGTGACAGATGAACAGCTTACCATTAATTTCCCCTCTTTCATGCCTTCAATCCAAACGGTGAATATTCTCCATGGGGAAGCATCAAGGTCTTTGCCTTTATTTCTCTTGCATACTCACAGTGACTTATAAATCAAGTGCAGATAAGAAGAGAGGGCAAATATCAATCTTTATTTTTTTTCCTGGCCTGTGCCCACTGGCATGCTACTGAGCTTTGACTGAAAGGTTCTTCAAATCATCCTGTGATTCAGAAGCTAGGGAGCTCTCAGGGAGGACAAAAAAACAAAGGAAATGTGTGAGAGAAATTTTGTATACCTTGGCTTAGAAGTAAGAAGCTCTGAGCATGCTATATTGTCTGCATCCAAGAGGTTACCACTGCAGAAAAATATTTGAAAAGTCACCTGCATTATTTTAGCATGGTTTAGAGAGAAGCAATCATTAAAATGGTTTTTAGTCTTAATATAAGGAACTAATGTTAAAAAATTTAAAACAGAGCATGCTGAAAAGCAGATCCTCTATTATGACTAGTTAGTTTTATTTCACTCAATTTATTTTACATTACTGTTGTAAGAGAAATATTTCACAGAATATATTTGAAATTGAGGTTTGGCTATATTCAGGTTATTGTGAACAGTATATATATTTATATGTATATATATACATATATATATGTAATGCATGATACTTTGTCTGTGGTATTTACTATCTATTCTGTTTCTCTGAAGCAATATTAACAGTTCAAGATTTAGTTGCAATGGTAACTTTGTAGTTATATTTTTTAAAAGATTTGATTTTAAGAATATTCTTTGAAGAAAGTATATCATGTTGCCTTTAAAAAAAGAATATTTCCAGTTTCGTTACTGCACTAAAAGTGAATTTTGGACAGGAAAACAAACTACATTAACATTTTTAAACTCATGGACTTGCAATAAAGTATATTCAAAAGCACTGAGTGATACAGTATGATTTTAAGCTGAAAAAGCTGATATTATGATTATTAGCAAATTACAATATTATTTTCTAGCTAGGCACGAAGTGTTAATTCTGTTAAATGACTGCAAGTGTTGATGTTCAAGGCTGCCTGCTGGCCTTTTGCAGGTGACATATCTAGGGATCAGAGCTATTTCATTTTCTATCCTTTTTTTAAGGCTTCAGGCCTCAACTATAAATTACAACTGATGACAAAAGTGGAAGCTAACAGTGGCAAAATTAGGCCCAAAGGCAAAATAATTATATATACAGCCTTCAGCAGTGAGGGAGAGAGCCATCAATCAGCCCCCAATTATTCACTAGTTAATCAGCTCTGCCCTTCCTTTATTGAAGGGTTACAGTGTAATTAAGTTGGCAGCATCCTTTTAATTCATCAAACATACAACACATGGCGGTGTTTGCTGCAATTGAGGGACAGCACCTTTGTGAGTTTGACCCCTAGCACTGCTGCTGTAGATGAGGAAAACTTCAGAGGTAAGAGAGAATATTTATGCGACAGCACGGCACCAGGGTGGTGGTGTCTTCATACACAGCCTTAAGCTTAAAACAACTAACTGAACAGAACATTGCTGAACGCATTCAAATCCATATTCCATGAGGCATGTGGTAAATACTCACAATGCTAACCTTGAATATGTAAATGATGTGCATGACTGTGTATATTTATGGATGTGTGTGTAAATGGCACATATAAAATATGTGATTATGAAGAGGTATAGCTGATTTCTGACATGCAAATGAGCACTGACAACTTCAGAATAGCAGCTTTAGGAGGATACCCACTTAGCCCAGTGAGAAGACTACCACAATCCACACTGTTTGGGAGGCGATCCTGCAAACTTGCCCTGAGAGTCATTTATATGGCACATCAGAAAATAAGACAAGTGTCATTACTGTCACATCTTGTTGGGATGACTTCATTTTATTTTTGTATTTGTTGCTGAAAATGGTGCTGTTCCGTTTGTCTGGTGAATTTAAAAATGAATGCGGTCTTTTACAAAAAGATGTCTTGTAAAATGCACCTATTTCTATTTAGAATATTTTTACAAAGTTCAAATCTATGTGTAATGACTACAATTAGTTTGTTGCTGTCCACATGTATAGGCATTTATTGTGAACTGCAAAAAATACTATTGGGGTACCGAAGATATAATGCTGTTTTCATAAGTGGTTTTCATCATTTTCTCATATGGTTTTAAAGCTATATAGACAGAATTCCTAGATAATTTATTCCATGTCATTACCAATAATATACAATTTTGAAACTGAATAGTATCATGAGTTTGAAAAACTTAATATGAAAAGATATGGTTGTATAGCCAAAATTTGCCATATTTGCACTAGGACACATAAAACACACATTTTTCTACACATAAATAATAATGAAATGCTGGAATAGCTTATTGAATAAACTGCCTGAATCCTCATGAACAACATACATGAGATATTGAAACTTCTCTACACTGTATTTTGGGATCAATATTTTAGATTGTCTTGTTTATGCTCCCTTTTGTGTGAATTTGTGGGGTACTGCAATTGGATTACTTATGGGTCCTTTCATTAACAACATTTTAAAAAACTTGAAGACAGAATGTTTATGAGGTCCTTTCCTGACTGTCAGTTGCTAGCATGAGAGCCTGCACATAATAGGAAGCCAAAAGCTTCCTTGATGAATGGACATAAATAATGCATGCAAAACTATCAGTACAGCAGCCACTAATAATAACCTAAAGATTCACTTAGGTCAGTGCTTATGTGGCAGATGTACACAATCTAAAACTAAATTAAAATCAAATATCCACAAAATTACTTAAGCTCGCAGCAAAGATAGCACAGAGCCCAAGAGTTCCTTCTCTTCTAAAAAAGTACATCACGTTTTGATTCTAAAATTTGTGTTAATCATAAATTTAAATACATAAATAAAATAACTTGCCTTTGTCTCTAAACAATTTCATATAATTGCATTTTGCTTATCTTGACCAGAAATATTTGCTTTTTTTTCAACCTGATTCATCTCATGAATTTTCCCCTAACATGTTTGCAGATACGTAAATTGTATCTGCAAGTACATGGATTTTTTCTTTCTTAAAGTTGGGATAGATTGATTATAGTTCCTTTATTCAGTGTATTGAAATATTTTCCCCTTGACTTTTGCTTCTCTGGCATTTCTTTTTTCCTGTCCTTTGAGTTGTCTTTTATAGTTCATAGTTGTTTTTCTATCCTCTTTGTAAAGACAGAGATTTTTAAGAAAATAAACATTACAATCCATTTCCTTCTGGTAATCATGTATTATGAACTTGCCCTTATCATTTAAAGGGCACCCTTTTCTCTGATCTTTGTCTTGCTCCTCATAATTTCCAAGAAGTTTTTCTAGCTGATGATCTGCAAGTTGCAACTTCCTTGTGGTTTTCACTTTTGTAACTATGAAAAAAAATATTAATGGTCTTTTAATATCATATGTACTCATCATATGTACTATGATTTAAAATAGAAACATATATATTTCTTTTAACCTGCTAGAATTCTGTATAGGAACTTTAAAAAAATCTTTATATGGTACTTAAAATGATTTTACCTTTTACCCAGAAATATCAACTTCCTAGGTTTGATTATATTCCAATGTCCTATAAGTTTGATGTAACAGTAACTGAATAAAACATAAGCAAATTAAAATTAGTGATACAAAGTTAAAAGCTCTACTATATGGATGACTCAAGAGAAAATATAACAAAAAGCAACACCTACTTTTTCTTGGGTAATTCACAATAAAGCAGACTTAAGTTCTTTCTTGACTGAGAAGTCTCCATAGAAGGGCCAGAGCTGATTTCTTCATTTGTTAGACTTGTAGCAAACCAAGCACATTTAGAAACATAGTTAAAAAAATGAAATATTTGTTCATAAATAGATGATAATTGGGACACAGTTTTACATGTTCCTTCCCAGCAGCATAAATTGGTTATTAGCATAAGCTCCTTTGCGATATTGGTTTCGTTAATACAAAAGGAGCTCCAGCACACCCTCCTCCCTACAACCATTTTCCATTCCTTAAAAGGAATTTTATATTTAATGTTCAGATTAAACTCTGTAAAATTGGTTGCTATGCAGAGGAAACTAAGCAACGAAATGATCTTCCTAAATGAAATGATAATGATTCTTGCAATGCTAAGGGTGAAACAGGTAGCTGTGTGAGAGAAGCAAGGAGCACATGATCTTTCTGGGTTAATGTCTATCTCAGAAAAACTGAAGAATGAACACTGTGTAAGCTATTTCTGCAGCATACAGTGAAGAGAGTAGGACAGTATATTATGGTGCAGTTTGTAAATACTATCACAGACACTGTGGATCATTAAAGAGGGATAATTGGTGTCTTCCTTGTAGACACTTAAATTCTATGTTTAGAATGTCTCTTCTTTGCTAGATAACCATCCTATGCCTGCTTAAAATTGACTTGAGAGGAACAATTTGACTTGCTTTCCTTAGCCAGACAATGACTTGGCTCAATAGAAGAATGTTGTGGCATGAGATAATTAAATTTGGAAAATCAGAAAGAAGTATAATGGCAGACGAAAACATGTTGGTGTTTATGTAGTGCTCATGTTTCCTTAAATCAAGAAGGAAAGAAAAGCCTTATTTTCATCCAGAATTTTCCCAGGTTTTAAATATACTGTCATTCAGTCTTATTCTATAAATCCGACAATTTTCAAGCAGCCAAAGCCTAGGGGAATATGGAGATTCTATAAATCAGTCTTTCAGGGAAATAAAGGAGTTTCATTGTTTTTCTCTTTTTATTTGTTCTTTCACAGAGAAACAGTGGCTGAATTATTATTTTGAAGATATATAATTCTTTAGTTTTTTTCCCCTTTTTGGTACTCTAAGTTTCAACATCATTCCCTCTGGAGTCTAAGAAGAATACACTTCATATTTTAAGTGCTCCTAAATGAAGAACAATAATTATTCGCTGTATCCAATAGACTGACGAGTCCAACTTTTTATGAACAAAAGTAATAGTGCCTGTAAAATCTGAGGATTCAATGTAAGTATCAAAGTATTCATGACAATCTCTATTCTAACCATTATTATAGTAATTAATTTAAGATGTATTCATATATACTACACATACAAAGCTTTGACATAGCTATTAGTACCTCTGATCAACAGGTGAATTATTCAAGACACAAAGAAGTCAAGTAACATGTCTAAGGTCACAGAGTCAATCTTTACATGTAGGGAGAGATTCAAAGTCAGACGTTAGGCTCTCAGATCCCTATAAGTGTTATGCTAGTAACAGTCATGCCCTGCTGCCTCTTCAGAGACTTCTACTAAGAAACTGCAGATAACAATTATTTCTTTGACTAGGCTATTAAAAATAACTTTTGGAGTTTATTTTATTCAATATCAGAAGAAAATAATGCTGGCATTTTGATTAATACTCCAAAACATTAAATTGGCATTTTTATTTGATATTTAGAGTATATATGGTGTGTTTCCTAGCTAGTTATTTCTACATGTATGTGCAGCAATCTCTTAAGAGAGAAATATAGAATTAATTATTAGTCAGAATCTTGTGTGCTATAGGCTAATCAGCCTCTTCACAAGCCAAATAAGAAATAACTTTCTTTTTATATATGTAGAAGTGTTATAGTAGAGATTAAAATCATCTTCAAAAATTTCTTCAAATTTTTTACTACTTTGATTTATGCAAAATGCAAAACTGTTATCAGCATCAATTTTTTTCAGTAAGAGCTTATAGGTAAAGGTGATCATCTAGATCAATTAATATAAAATTATATTCTTTTAATTAGCATTTAAGTACTGCAGGGAGTTAATTTGTATGAAACTATTTTGTAATTTGCAAAGTATTCTAGAAATATTTTATTAGGTAGAATTATTCTTTATATTTACCTAATATTGCTTGACTTTTAAACATATCTTTTACTATGAACTTCCACGTTGCTACACTAGTAGAATGAAGTATTCACACAACAGTTTTGCATATGCTAAAGCATATTTTGAGATAAGTACATTTTTTTCAGGTCACTGTAATTGCTACTGATGAGACTATGTTGGTATGGAAAATATATCCTTTTTGCACCATTCTACATCTAATTAATCTCACACAATACCTATTCTTTGATGTCACTTTCTTTTGCACTTCTATTTTTCTTTGATTTTTCTGCCTGTCTCTTTTTCTAATCAAAGAATGCATGCACCTAAAATCCATTGGGAGAATATAAAAATAAATAGCTGTAACTTGGATATTATTTTAAAAAATACTCAAAAATCATGATACTTTTACAATTTGGAATCAAATTTTAGTTTTAACAATAAAATTTCCTTCCATACACCACATTATTACTATCCACACAAGTTGCCAAACTCAGTTACATTTGATTCATTTTTTTTCATTTTTTTATTCTGTTCTTTTGTCTTAATATTTTCACTTACTGAGCATCTACTATGTGCTAACCAACATGTTAGAGTCTAAGAAGATAAAGCAAGCAAAAAATCTTTGCATTATTTTTGTTTTTAAATTTTACATATATTTGCAATTATTAACACATATTAATTCATGAATTAATGAGATTCACTACAATATTTTTATACAAGAATATGCTGTGCATTGATCATGTCCATCCATTCTTTTTCTTTCACTCACAAATACACCCTTGCAATTAACTTGTCATGCTTCTACTTTCAAATTGACATTAGTTTTAGATTGTTTTTTACATAAACAAGATAATTTAACATACTTCTTTTTCTTGGCTAGACTGGATTGCTTCATTTAACTTATTTTTCAATTCCATACACTTTGCTGCAAATGATAGGATTTCAGTTTTCTTTTATAAATTAATAATTTTATTTATTCTTTGAAAATATCATACATGTATATAATGTATCTTGATCACATCTGCTCCCCAAATTCTTTACCATATCTCCCTCCCAACTTTATGTCCTCTTTTTAGTTTTTTGCTTTATAATTCACTGAATCCAATTAGTGATGTGCATAATGGCATGGGTACGGACTTACCCAGAGGCGTGGACAACCTATCAGTGTCCCCAAACCAAAAAGAAAAGTGACCTTCCATCCCACAGCATCTATCAGCTTTTAATAATTTCTTAACTAAAGGTGAGTCATGGTAGTCTCTCTCCACCTGTCCTGAAAATTTTGACTGGTTTATCTTTTTCAGATAATGACAGCTATTTTGAGAACCATATCATGTCCTATAGTCAGCATTTCACAGGGCTCTTCCCCATCTTCTATCTCTTACATTATTTTGGCTGCCTCTCCCTTGATGTTTTCTGTAGGGCCTTTGGTGTGTGAGGAACTATTGATATAAACAACCCATCAATAGCTCAACACTCAGTCCCTCATACTCAGCACATTGAATACTTAAAAATCTCTGCATTAACTACTACTCACTACAAAAGGAACCTTTACTAAACAAGGTTGAGAGCAGCACAAATCCATTTATATTTATATATAATATAATAATATAAATGTTATATATATGTACATATATATACATACATACATATATATGCAGTTTGACTATATTTGGCAAAGTAACAGCAGTAGGTTGGCCCCTAAAACTTTTGACCTCTCTAGACATGGTTGTTGTTTTTAAAGCAAGTTTTACAATATCAGGCATGAATTCCCTCCTGTAGAGTTGGCCTCAACTCTATTACAAAAGAAGTTGGTTACCCCTGAAACACTCATGGCACTGTTGAACCAGTGAGCACATCTTTCCTGACAGATTGGTATTGCATCATATATTTCCCAGTGTGTTAGGTAAAATAATATTTTATTTTTTCACTCTATATTGTATATTTTAAATTAAAATACAATTACATCACTTCCCCCTTTCCCTTTCCTTCATCCAGCTCCTTCCAAGTCTCCTCTCTTTAACTCCTTCCATTTTCCCTGCCTCAGTATCAAATTGATAGCCTCTTCTTCCTCAGTAATTATTGTTATATGTATATGTATATGTGTATATATGTATATGTATATATATATGTATATATATGTGTATATATACATAAATATATAAATACTGTCTACTGAGTCTGTTTTTGTTGTTTTTGTGTCTATATGGTTTCACCAATTACAAGTTTAATTGGACAACCAATTAGGGACTCATCCTTGGGAGAGGTTATTTCTCAGTGGTGGTTTGAAGAACAGCCCCTATAAGCTCATGTATTTGAATGATTGGTCTACAGTGGGTAGAATGTTTAGGAAGGATTAGGAGGTGTGGCCTTGTTGAGAGAGGCATGGCTTTGTTGAAGGAAGTGTGTCACTGAGGATGAGCTTTGAAGTCCATACAAGGCGGAGTCTCTCTTCCACTTGCCTGTGGATAAGAATGTAAGAATTCAGCTACTGCTCCAATGCCATCTTTCCTGAACGTTGCCATGCTTCCCTGTCATAGACTCACCCTCTAAAATTGTAAGCAAGGCCCCAATTTGTTTTCCTTTATAAGTTGCCTTGGTGATGGTTTTTCTTCATAACATCAAAAAGTAACTAAGACAGAAGTTGCTACCAGGGAGAGGCTAGGAAAGTGGTCGAATGATGTAAGCAGAGCTTAATGGGTCATTCTAGAAGGAGCATTGAATACAGTGTTGCTGAGGACAATGTGGGCTATGGAAACCCAGCTCAAGTAGTTTTCAGAGGAGAAAAAAAAATGAGCAACTGGCCTAGAGACTACTCTTATGGTATTTAGACAAAAAAATGTGGCCTTTTTCTGCTCTTGTCCTAAAGGTCTGTTGGAGGCTAATTGAAGAGTTTTGGACTAATCTCATTAGAGTGGAGATTTCAAGATGACTTAGTATTGACTATGTCACATGGTTATTAGTAATCATTCTTACGCAACTTTAAAATGAAAAGGAGCAAGTAGGACAAAAAGAAATATAAAATGCACAATTTGAGGAGAAAAAGGGAACCAAAAAATATAATGTTGGACCTCTGCCTGGTGAAAAGCTCTGTGATGACAGTTAGGGTATTCACCAATCTGATCACTAGGGCAAGCCAGTTGAGTTCAGGCACCCGCTTCTCTATTTCTAGTATTACACGCTGGTCAGGGAGAGAGAAGAGGGATTCTATGAGCAAGCACATCACGATCATAATGGGGAAACCTGCAGAGATGACCAAACCAAACTAGTGAGAACTCATGAAAGTTGGATCAACAGCTTTGGAACCTGCATGGGACTGGGTTGGGTCCTCTGCATGGGGAGACAGTTGTGTAACTAGATCTGCTTGAAGGGCCCCCTGGCAGTGGGTTCAGAATCCATCCCTGGTGCATGAGTGAGCATTTTGGAGGCCACTACCTATGATGGGACACCTCATGCAACCTTGAGGCAGGGGGAGGAGCTTGGACTTGCCTCTACTGTATGTGCCTTGCCTTCTTATGGGGGGGAAGAGGGAGGTGAGTTGGGAGGGGGAGGCTAGGAGGAAGTGGGAAGAGAGGGATCTTTGATTGATGTGTAAAATGAAGGGAAAATTTTCTTAATAAAAACAATATTTAAAAAATGTAATGTTGGGAGCCAAGTCCTGTGATCAAGGAAATAAAACATTAAAGAAAGGTCTGATGCTAAATGGAATAAAGGGAATGGTACCCTCAGGGCAAGATCCCACCCAGGTCACACTATAGTCTGTAAGAGGAAAGGGCCAAAGGGATTTCCTCTCCCTAATAAAGCATCACAAGTCAAAGTTTACACAATTTTAATTCAACAAGGGGGATCATTTCCAGCCCTAACAGGCAGCAGAACTCGACAACATTGCCCACGTGGTTCTGGCTTTATCACAAAATATACCATCATAAAAAGGTTGTGGAATCTTCCTTCACGGTTAAGGAAAGCCACTGAAGTCAGTCCTATGGTGGGGGTTCCTGCATGGAGGCCTAGAGAAGCTGTTTCCTGAAGCTGTGAAGGTAAAGGCTGGGTTGCATTGGATTACCCAAGGTGTCTACTGAGAACAGTTGGAAACAGGGTGTTGAACAGGCCCAAGAGAGAAGTATATCGCAGTCAGCAAAGGTAGAAGGAATGAGAGATATGAAGAGCCCATTTGACATCAGACATAGAGATGCATGATCTGGAGTTTGGCCTGCTGGGTTTTAGTCTTGCTTTGATCCAGTATTTTTGGTACAGTATTTCCTTATTATGCTCCCCTTTCTCCCTTTTGAAATGATAATAAGTGTTCTGTGCTGTTGTATATTGGATATATGCAATCTGATTTTGGTTTTGACTTTTACAAGGGTTGCAATTAAAATATTGCCTTGAGTCTCAGAAGAGATTTTGGACTTTCAATTTTGAGCAGTGTTGAGACTGTGAAGCATTCTGGGGAGATTTAAAGTTGGATTAAGTGCAATTTAATAAGCCTATGGGGGTCAGGAAGTAGAATGTGGTGATTTGAACAATAATGGTCCCCATAGACTTATATATTGACAGTTGGGTCTTCAGTTGGTGGGCTGTTTAGGAAGGATTAGTAGATGTGGCCTTGTGGGAGGAGGTGTGTCACTGAGGGTGGGCTTTGAAGTTTCAAAAGCCTAACCAGCCCAAGCCTTCCTTTCTCTCAGTCTCCTGCTTGTGAATGAGGTGCAAGCTCTCAACCTCTGTTCTAGCACCTTGTTTACCTGCCTGCTCCCACTTTCCAGCCATGGTGATCATGGACTCACCTTCTGAAACTGTAAGCATGCCTCCAGTTAAATGCTTTCATTTTGAAGTTACCTTGGCATAGTGTCTCTTCATGGGAATAAAAAAGTAACTAAGACAATCTCCCTCACTCAGCGATCATAAATTGTCTATACTTCGTTGTTGAGGGGTGTGGTCCCATGAGATTTCCTCCATTCAATTTAGCATGTCTATTGAATTGTTAAGATCATTTTATGCAGCCATTTCTACAAGACTTTTTTGGCATGCTGGCTCTTAACAATCGCTGCATCCCCTCTTTTGCCATGTTCCCTGAACCATAGATGTAGGACCTGTAATATAGATGTTTACATAGGGGCTGAGCTTCCCATGATCTGTTGTTCTCTGCATTGTATCCTGTTGTGGTTTTTTTGTGATGGTCTCCATTTACTATAAAGACAAGCTTCTTTGATATAGAGTGATAGCTATACTACCTGTGGGTATAAAGGTGTGATGTAGAATGTAGTAAGGAATTATGTTGGTCTAGCAAAGTGAAGGAAGTAGAATGTTTCCTAAGGTCAATGATGAACTAGAGAGGAAGTTTGTCATGGCTGTTGGAGTTTGTGTTAAATAGTCCATGACTCTTGTGGGAACAGTATCAGGCAATATGATTTCCTGTGTCATTTCAATGTCTTCAGTGTTATTCACCCCTCATTCCCCTCCTTTCTTATGTATTGTCCTTTACCTTATCCAGTTAAAGTCATCCCCATTTTCCCATTTGTTCCTTCACAATACCTGTGTCCTACAGTTGCCCAGTATAGAGATACTCCCTCCTCCTTAGCCCCTTTTTGCTTTCCTGATTTGTATTGTCTGTGTAGAAGCTTTTAAATCTTATTTAATCCCACTTACCAATTTTGCATTTGTTTCCTATATTTTTTAAATTCTATCTGAAAGAATAATTGCACAAACCAATATCTTGAAGTCTATCCCTAAGCTTTTCTGCAGTAGTTTTACAATTTTCAATTCTTACATTAAGGTTTTTGAAGTAAAAGATGAGCTTGTATTTAAATATTTTGCATTATGATGTCCATTTTTGCTGTATAGATTGTTTAAGTGGCTGTATATATTTTGGAGCCATTGTCAAGAATTGTATGCTTATACATTTATATATTTATTTCTTAATTTTCTCTCCTCTTCTCTTTATTTTATGAGCATACTGTGGTGTTTTGAATGAGAATGGCCTCCATAGGCTCATATATTTGAATGCTTAGCCATCAGGAAGTGGCACTACACAAGGTGTGACATTGTTGGAGTAGATGTAGCCTTGTTGGAGGAAGTATGTCACTGGGGGTGGGTTTTGAGATTTCAAAAGCCAATGCCAAGGCCAGAGTCTCTCTTCCTGCTGCCTACAGATCTGGATGTAGAACTCTCAGCTACTTTTCCAGTACCGTGTCTGCTTGTGAATCATCATGATCTAACCATGATGACAATGGACTAAACCTCTGAAATTGTAAGAAAGCCCCAATTAAATGCTTTCTTTTATAATAGTTGTCATGGTCATAGTGTCTCTTCACAGAAATAAAATAGCGAACAAGACACACACCATGTTGGTTTTATTATAGTGGATCTGCAGTATTTTTTTGAAATAATCTATTTTTATTCCTCTAGCTTTGCTAAGTTTCCTTGAAATAACATCAATTATTTTTGTAGTTCGATGATTTCATAAAAATTTTAAGATTATTAGTATTTTGATAGGCATTGCATTGAATTTGTAGATCACTTTGGCTATTATAGACAGTGTAGTAATATTAAGTTTTCCAATTTAAGAACATGGGAATTCTTTCCACATTTTTAGTACATCCTTTCATTTCTTGTCAGTGTCCAGCAATTTCTACTTAAGAGAATTCTTTCATTAATCTATTTAAGTTTAATACTAAGTCTTTCAATTTTTTTAGCTGTTAAGAATTGGAGGGAGACTGTGTAGAGAGTGGGAAATCTTGAAACTAAATGGGACACCTTCATCAAATCCCTCTTCTCAGAATCCAGGGAGTTCTGCAGATGAAGAAACAGAAACAGTGTAAGAGCAAGAGGGGATGGAGGATAACAAGAAAACAAGGCCTTCTAAATCAACATGATCAAAGCTCATATGAACTCACAGAGACCAAGGCAGCCTGCAAAGGTCTAATCCAGAATGGTTCCCCACACTGAAAGGATAAGTCGACATGAGCTCACTACCCAGAAGTAGCTCCAATTTATAACCACTTGCACATGAAAAATTAGATTTCTCCAAGGGATTCCCAGTAGAAAATCAAACCATTCATCAAGGTAGGTCTCATTCCCAGCAGTAGATGGCCAACACAAATGAACTTAACAGCATTTTTGGAAGTTCTTTGTCTCAAAATGTCTTGTCATGACATTATCTTATTTAACTGTACAGGTCCATTGTGTGTGTGTGTGTGTGTGTGTGTGTGTGTGTGTGTGTGTGTATGTGTATGCTTCTGGTTTTGTGTTTTTATGAAATTCCTATGTGTGCAAAGATATGTCTCTGTATCTACCTCTGGTTGTCTGGAACAACTCACTATGTAGACCAGGCTGGCTTTGAACTCACAGAGATCAGCATACCACTTCCTCCTTAGTGCTGAGATTAAAAGTTTGTGCCACCACATCTACCAGTGGCTATTGTTTACCAAGGAGAGACAAATTATGTAGATCTCAATGGGAGGAGAAGTGGGGAAGAACTGGGAGGAGATAGTGGAAGGGAAACTATAATTGGAATATATTGTGTGAAAGAAATCTATTTCCAATAAAATAAAAAAAAAAGAATGGGATGGATCTTATGCTATTTTCCAACTGCTATTTGTATCGTTAATATATATTGCTACTGTACTGAATTTATTTATCAATCTTTCAATAGAGGTTTTAGGTTTTTATATGTGGAGAAACTTCATCTTAAAATGTATCTAAAAATAATGATAGTCTGACCTGTTTTGTAAATACAATTTTCTCTTTTTATTCCAAAAAAAAATAATGATAGTAAGATAAATAAATAGTTTTTTCCAGGGAACAGCACACCAATTCATTATCCAATACCAACTGGTCAGCCCTAAAAACGTAAGCACATACAAGTAATGTTATTCAGCTTGAGCAGGTTATAGATAGGAATATTTATTTGTGTGTGTATACCTATGTATTCATGCAACAATAATTAATGAAAAAGAGGTTATTAATTTTAAAGAGAGCAAGGAGGCTTATATGGGAGAATTTGGAGGGAGAAAGGGAAACAGGAAAGGTTGCAATTATATTATAATCTCAACAATTAGAAAAAGATATTTTGATTTTCCTTTTTCCAATTACAAATAGGAATAGGAATATTCAGATTCCTATTTGTCACTTGCCCAAGTGCTGTGACTAAACTTTCAGCTGTCACACTAAGAGTGGTGAAAATAAACACGATTGCCTTTTGCTTCATTGCAGAGGAAGCAGCTTTTATTCCTTTTAGTAAGATGTTGGTTATGGGTTTGTTACATATGCTTTTTTTATCATATTGAGTTTCATTTCTTGTCTTTTGGTATTTCATTACTTTTGTCATGAATGTTTGTAGAATTTTATCAAATGTGTTTTTTTGTCTATCAAAATGATCATGTATTTATTATTCATTATATTTATTTTATGTATTATGTTTATGAATTTATGTTGTATAATTTTTGAGTCTGGAGTATTAAATCTCCTTCATGTTTAGTGCATTCTTTCATTTTTCTTGTTAGTATTTTGTTGAGGTTTTGTGAAACTATGTTCATAGGAATATTATTCTACATCTCCTTTTGTTCATTTCTTTCCTTTTTTGTTTACTTTTATGGGCTTTATTCACAAAATAATACTGGCCTTACAGATTAGGTTGTAAGAGTTATCACTTCTTTATTATATTGAACAGTTTGATAATCATTGATGTTAATTCTATAATGTATTTATTAAAAAATACATCAATAAAGCAATCTGGACCTGAGCTTTCCTTTGATGGGAGATTTTTATATTTTAATAAATATCATTGCTTATTATTGGTATAATTGAGGATTTTTGTATCATTATGGCTTAGAGTATGACCCATGTATTCAGAAATTTGTTCATTTTCTTTTATATTTTAATGTGTTATATTAATATAGAAATATAGGATACAGATATGATAGGATAAAAGGTGGATTGTTGAACCTACTTTTAAGGGGAAACATGTAATGAGATGCAGGTAAAGCCACAGAACACATGGCAAAACATAGATTAATAGAAATGGGTTAATTTAAGTATAAGAGCTAGTTGGTAAAAGCTTGAGCTAATGGCCAAGCAATTGTAATATAAGCTTTTGAATAATTATTTTATAAGTGGCTGCAGGACCACGGGGCAGGCTGGACCTTGTGGGGCCTAGCAGGACCTGGACAAAACTTTCACCTACAAATGGCACCCAATGTGGGGCAAGACTTTCCACTTAAAACTTGTGAAAACTTAAAAAAATTATAAAATTAAGCTAAAAACAGCTTTCTACTTCATGTCTCATGTAGGCCAAGATATAGAGATGTCAGGGTACAGACATGCCGTGGTTTGCAGACTTGAGCTACACTATGGTGGGTTAGCAACATGCGGGCTTGAGCTAAGCAGCATGGCAGATTCTTGCTGCAATACACAGTGGTGTCTGCAAGCTGCACAGCGCACTGCATGATGGGTTTAACTTTTGCTCATGCAGACAAAAAAGGTCTATGGACCAGCTACACGCTATCCTGATGGCAGCATGGACCCCAGAGTTGGTGGGTAAGCATAATTGTCCTGGGTACCCCTGCCATGTTAAAAAGCTGAGGTGGGTGGAGTCAGTAGCCAAGGCTGCCGGTCCTAGCCATACAGTTTAACAGTTTAAAATCTTTCCTGACTAAAAAAGGATTATAGATTCAAAATAAGGCATATTCAGACTAAGTAAAACTCTACATGGTTTACATTGTGTGCAAAAATGTATGTAGGCTTAAAAGAGAGGAAAATATATACATATATAGTTATATAAAAATAGTTCTAAAAAATAAAGTCTTTAAAGAGACAGTAAAAGTAATATAATAAGCCACAAAACAATGGATATTACACAGAGATTCTGGATTGTGTTGTCTTTGGGATTTTTAACTCCAGAGAGACATTTGATTATAAAAGCTGCTGTGTTAAATCAATATGTACATTTTAAAGGTATCTCAATTTCAAAATTTATGTCTAAGAATACATTGCTTTGGAAAGGAAGCTCTGCTTTTGTTTCCATAGGAAGCAAGATGCTATCGATTTGTTCCAGGTTAAGATGGATCAGATTTGATCAAGCCAAACCTCCTGAACCTTAACAGATGGTACCTATCAACAAAGGTTATAGCCAGTCTTCTCAGGACTTGACCATTATCTCGAATTTTCTCAAGACCCCCATAAGACTACCAGCAAATAGAGCACCCCCTATCAGCAAAAAGTAGCTTAAAAAACTATGCCCATATTCCCAAAAAATGGAGTAAGGATATTTGTCTTTGTTGGTTACAAATTGTTATTGGTCATAGTCAATCTCTTTCTAAAAGAGGAAAGGGGGATATGATATATATATATATATATATATATATGATATATGATATATATATATATGATATATGATATATATATGATAGGATAAAAGGGTGGATTGTTGAACCTACTTTTAGGAGCAACATGTAATGAGATGCAGGTAAAGCCACAGAATACATAGCAAAACATAGATTAATAGAAATGGGTTAATTTAAATATACGAGCTAGTCAGTAAAAGCCTGAGCTAATGGCCAAACAGTTGTAATTAATATAAGCTTTTGAGTAATTATTTTATAAGTGGCTGAAGGACCACGGGAGGGCTGGACCACATAAGGCCTGGCAGGACCTGGACAAAACTTTCACCTACATTATATAGCTTTACACTGTGATTTCAAATTTTGTTCAGTTTTTTGTGATATCAATATACTTAGAAGATTGTCAATTATGTATATATTTTTTCAAAGAACCAACTATTTAATCCATTGTTACTTTTAAATGATCTTTAGACTCTACTCATTTCTGCTCAGATGTTTATTATTCCTTTCCTTCTACTAATTTTGGATTTGGATAATTTTCTTTGGGAGTAATGTTATTGTGTATCCCATGCCAGCATAAAATTTGTGTTATTTTCTTCACTTGCCAAATTCTGAAACGTGATATAGAAACCATCACATCTACTTCTTGGTTCATAGAAATTTCTAAGATAATGCTACATGCAGTATGATTCTCAACATTTTAGTCTATATGATATAATTAAGTTTACATTGGGGACAATGGAAGAGCAATTATGCCTGATATTTTGCCTTTGTATTTTTAACTGTTTTGGTGTGACATTGTCATTAAAGTGCTGATGCCTTGTGCATTGCTAGTGGGCATGTAAAATGGTACAGCTGTGAAAAATAGTTTGACAGTAATCAAGTTAAACCTATAATTATCATGTGACCCAGTAATTCCATTCCTGCTTATATATCTAAACGTATTTAAAAGAAATTATTATTCCCAGGCTTGGTGGCACATGATTATAATTGCAGAACTCAGGAGGTGGAGCAGAATGTTCAAAAATTTCTGTCAAGCCTTAGCCATACAGTAAGATATGTAAAAACTAACCAAAGAAGAAATACCCCTTAATAGCAAAGTAATTATAAAATTTTGAATATAAAAATTGACAGTTTTGTTCATAACATATAAAATGTAGATAAATTAAAATGACTTTTAATCTATAGTTAGATGGATAAGTAAAATATAGTATACCCATACACTAGATAATTTTTAGCTGTGAAAAGGAATACAATACTGATACATGGCATACTGTGGATGAACTTTTAAAATATTGTGGTAAGTGAAAGAAGCCATGTGTAAAATGGATGCATATTTTCTATCTTATCCATAAATGATAAATCCACACAAACATAAAACAGATCAATTGCTTCCATGGTCTACTACAAGTGAGAATGGAAAATGACTGTGTAGTTGGTGTTGTTTCCTTTGGGAGTAATGTCTAAAAGTAGATATTGATGGTGGCTATACAGCATTCTACACAATTTAATTCAATTGAATTGTAAGTTCAAAATTATTAAAATGGTGACTTTTATATAGTATGCATTTTAACTGTGATACCAATTTTAAACCTTAATATGGCTGCTGATTTATATATGTGCTAGATGAATACTGCCATAAATAACTTAACTGGGTCCTGGCTTCAGAAGTTCTAGTCTGCAGTCATTTTTTCCACTGATTCTGGACCTATGGTGAAAGAGAACATTATGCTGGTAGAAGTAACCAGTGCAGCCTGTATACTTCATGACCAACAGAAGGCACAGAGAATAATGGGAGAAAGAACCACATATGTCCTTCAAAGGTGAGGCCAATAACCTGTATCCTTTAGAAAGCCTCGTAAATTTTCAACCAACTCTCTAAATAGCACAACCAGCTAGGGATCAAGTATTTAGCACAGGATGCTTTGGGGCTATTCCATGTTCAAAATACTATATTCTGCTTCTGGTCTTGAAAGGCTTATGTCAATATACTAATACAAAATCATCTACTATAATTCCAAAAGTACTCAAAGTCAAAAGTTAAATGTCTTCCAATACTCAAATGCCTTAGTTCTAAGTCCCTGTGAAATCACTAAGAAAAATACGTATATCTTACATATAATGGCGCAAAATAAATATCCTCATTACAAAGTGAACAAATATGAGAATAGCAAAAAAAAAATCATTGGACCTACAGAAGACCAAAACCCAGACTTGCGAATGCTGTATCCTAGTTTCATGTCTGGTATGAGAAATATATGTTGTGATGATACACAAGCCAACAGGGTGTCTCCTTATGCCTATACCTTTCCACAGCTTCATGGCTTCTCTTTGTGCTGGCTTTTCCTGTTGCTTTTGGCTTTTCTCAGCAGAAAAATCCATGTTCCTGGCATCTTCAACAATCTGGGGTTTTCACTGCATCTTCACGTTCATCCTTCCAGCTTCACATCTGAATCTCTGGGGGACCACCTGCAGGTATCATATCCCTATCACATATGATTTGAAGTTTCAGGTTCTGGACCTTCCTTGAAATCTCCATGGAAGTCTCCACAACCTTATCCATATTTGAAAATCAGCTTTATGTGTTATACATCAAAGTTTTCTGTCAACCTGAACTGTAACTGGACCTCCTTAGCCTATTCACACTTGAGTGCCTGAGCAGCTTAACATATTGAAATGCATCCTAAAGAATCAATTTCCTTTGTGAACAGCATTTACTCTTCTATGCCCTTGAACCTGTGATCGATTGGTGGGGTCTGATCAACTTCTCAGGTGCCCTCAAGGTATCTCTCCTATTGCCCTAATGCAAAGAAATTGGCTTTTTTTAAAGCTGTCCTAATGTCTTTACAAAGCATGATTTCCATAAACTAAACTTCATTCTAGGTTTTATGATCAAACTGTAACTATTTAATTTTTTCTTCTCTGCATTTTGCTCCCGCTACTCACTATAAACGTGTCTTCTTGTGGCCAGTAAGTAAACACAGCACAACACGAATGTTGGTTGAGCTGCTTGAAATGTATTTTGCCAGATTAATTAGTCCATCACCTTAACCCAGCTGCATATACTGTCTCATGTCATGAAGAAAATGTACAGATCTTTCCTTGACTGTAACATGAATGGGCTCTGTATATTCCCAATAGAGTCCTCATTGCAATCTGAATCCAAAGGAACACAGTGTTTATTGTTTACAATCTTAAAGAAATTTTGGTCTTCTGAGCTACCACTAGAACCATTCATTAAACTCCAGTTAAGAGAATTTCAGCATTTTTCTCTGATGTTTCTCCAAACTTTTCCATATTCATCACACAAACAAATGCCAAAGGCTTTTGCTCATATGCTCAGGCAGTTACAATGACCTCACTGCCTTGGTACCTGTTTTCTGTTTGTCACCTTTCTTACTGCTATGGCAGAATGACTGGCACAAACAACTTAAGAGAATAAGGATATTTTTGTTGATGTTCCACCCTTTTAGAGGTTTCAGTCAACAATTCTTTTTACAGATTGTGGTTCTGTGATAAGGCAAAACGAAATGACAACAGGAACATGTGGCAGAGAGTATAGTGGACAAGTTGCAAATAGAAAGCAGCCAGGGTCTGATATGACTCTCAAAAGTATTGCCCATTGTCCTATTTGTTTCTTCTATGCTTCACCTCCTAAAGCTTCCATCATCTTCTGAAAGAGATTCAGTAACTGGGACCCACGTAGCAAATACAAGATCCTATAAAGAACATTTCATATTCAAGTCATACATAGGTGTGCAGGTACCCAAAGAGGCAAGAAAAGGGTGTCTGATACCTTGGAGCTGGAGTTACAGGCAGTTGTGAGCCCCACTCACACTGATTTGGGTGAAAATCCAGTCCTCTTTAAGAGCAGCAAGTACTCATAGACACACACACACACACACACACACACACACACACACACACACACGAGAAGGAGAGAGAGAGAGAAAGAGAGATCTTTGTCAAGATGTTAAATGACATTCAAATGTTAAAAATTTGATTTAAATTCAATTTGGCTATGATTTATAAATTCTTGTACATGACTTCATGACTACATTCTGTTCCCTAATATTTTGTTATTAATAATTCTAATATGGAAATCATTATGCTAGTAGATCCTTACACATGACTACATGACAACATTTTGTTCCTTAATATTTTGTTAATAATAATTCTAATATGAAAATCATATATGCTGGAAATATTTTTTAAATTTTTTAATTTCTTTTATTTTTTGAAATTAAAATATAATTACTTCATTTTCTACTTCCCTTTCCTCTCTCCAACCATTCCTGATCTTCCCCTTTGCTTTCTCTCAAATTTGTGGCCTGCATTCTTCAGTTTTATGTGTATATATGTGTGTATACATATATATGCATATACAATATGTATAGTTATATAATTTTATGTACATATATGTGAAGTATATATATTATCTGCTCAGTCCCTATATTATTTTTATAAATATGATTTTAAGGCTGACTCCTTGATGTTAGACAACAAATTTGATGACACTTCTCTGGAGAAAACCATCTCTCCTGCTCTCAGAATCCCTTAGTTGCCTATAGATCTTTGTCTAGGATTGAGGTCCTATGAGAAATTTTTCCTGTTCATTGTTAACATGTCTATTGGTGTCATCCTTGTTCTGGTCTTGTTCAGCCAGCCATGTTGATGAGAGTTCATGGGTGTAGTAGCTCCCTGACATTTCTACAAGACACAATATCATAGCAAACTCCATTTTCCTCTGGTTCTTATAATCTTTCTGTTCTTAAACTTAGGTGCAGGAGTTGTGTTGTACATGTATCATTTGGGGCTAGGCACCACATGGTCACTTGTTCTCCACATTTTGATTGGTTGTGGCTTTCTGTAATGGTCTCTGTTGCAAGATGTTTCTTTGATGAGGGGTGAACCTACACTTATCTGTCTGTATAAAGATAAATATTTATAATGTGTTAAGAATTATGCTGGTTTAGTAAAGTGGCAGTTGTAGGTTCTCATCCAAGATCCACGACTTCACTAGTCCCAGATAGTTGGCTAGGTTTCCAGCACCAGACATGCTTTACTTGTTACATGGGCCTAAAGTTCAATTTCTACTAGTATTTTTTTTACTGTTTTCATATTATTGTGATATCACTTTAATAAAATAGATAGTTAATGGTCCTTTCTCTTTTACTTTAATCAAGTAATTAATTTTGTATTATACTTGTTTCTTCTCCCTGAACTATTTGATATAGTTATCCAATAAAACCATAAAGATCTGAAAAAATTATTTGGGGAACTTTTAATAATTAATTCAGTTTCTTTAGTTATTAAAAGAGAAGCCAAATTATCAGTTATAGCTTTAGTAAATTTTTATAATCTGGTTTTTTAAAAGATTCATTTTATTGTTTATTTATATGTATGTGTTTGTGTCTGTATACATGTATGAGCACATATATTCTGGTGCCCACGGAGACCAGAAGAGGGAGCTCTGGTCACAGGTGGTTGTGAGCCCCCTATTTGGGTGACACTCCAGTCCTCTCAAAGAGCAGCAAGTCATAACCTCTAAGCCATCTCTCCAACCACAGAGAGGCTTATTTTAATGAAATTTGACTAGTGAATTTTGACCTAGATATTTGTATCATTCTTTGGGTTTGGGGAATTATTTCCTAGAATAGGATTCACCTTACCCAGGCATTTTTTATTTGAAGCTTAATAACTTGCATGTTTGCTCTTTTAAAACTTTCCCCATTCATTATTGCTCTTTCCTCACCCAACTGTGGAGATGTGTTTATCCTCACTAATTTGCTCTGCTACTCTTGTGTTCAAAGGCGTTGTTTCTTTCCACTAAGTATGCCATTTGGCTAAAAGATTTCTGTTTGATTTTTAATTTCTTCCATTTATCAAATTTCTTTGGGGAAATACAAAAAAAAAATCTCCCCATTTTCTTCCAGTTTATTGAATTTCCTTAAATAGCCATTTTAAATTCTGTCAGTGGATTTTCCTGCATGAAACACTCACCGACATCTGGCACTTCATTAGGTGTGGACACTTTTTTAAGCATTTTTGGCTTAATCGAGTGACTGAAAATGGAAGTTTTAGTTATTCATTGTAATCTTCTGAGTATTTGGTAGTTTCTGCCTGTTTTTCAAAAAATTCTAAGGTGGTTGTGTATGTCTCTGAGCCTATACTTGCTTCCATTTTATCAACACTTAGATAATCAAAATTGACTTATTGTTGAAATATGCTCCTTACCCAAGCCAGCTCTCAACATTGATAGGCTGTGCTAGTGGAAATAGAACCCTTAGACTAAGCCTGCTTGTGTCCTGCTGCCCCTTGAACTCCACCAGAGATTTCAGCCAAAGACAGAAACAGATAAAAAGAAACTAGATCTTCCATAATACTAATTTATACCTGTACAACACACGATTCTATGTAAAAGTCTTTTGATGGCTACTTGGTCTTAATGACAGGGGGTGACATCTTGCACTGTGCTATGCTGCATGCCTTTTCCGTCATCTCAATCAAAGAAGTATCTTGTGCATCTTCTAAACTAACATTAAGCCGTGTTAACCCTGAGTGACAGAAGCAAATACCTGCCTTGTATGAGAAATATACCAAGATCCATGCAATAGCTGGTAGTGGTACTGCCTAACACATGGGTATATCCCACTGGGATCCAAATGTTTGCCTCATTCTGGGAACTTTCTATATTCCTTCCTGCATGCAAATTGGCCTACAATTAGATAGAGAACACAGTATGGAGACAGTCTTTTTGACCATCATAGTTGATAATAAGCTGGGTTGTATCTGAGTCTCAGAGATTCAGGGATTGTCACTATCTCTCAAGAAGGGAAGATGTGTTCCTAGGACCTACCTGAGGCAATGATGCAGGCTGAAACTTGACTCTGACTTCTTAGTGCGTGGGTATCCCCTTCATGCAAGGGTCAGTTTAATTGTCCCATCTTTAGCCTCTGGCCTGCATACGGACCTTCTCTATGAAGCAGATTCTGCATCTCTGTGTAGATGGCCTGGCCCCAGATTTCAACATATAATATTGTGGTCTTGATCCATGTGACCAATCAGCTAGATAATTTCTTCATTCTATTACACTCAAAGTTGGAGGAAGAGTGATATTTGTAGTCACTTATCTGGCCAACAGCATTTCAGCAGGTTAGCATTTGGGTGTTGTCATAATGCTAGTGAGGCTTTCTCTACGAATTTCACTGTATTTAGTTTTAAACTCAATTGAAAGTATAAGACCTAGAGTCAATTCTTTCTCCTTTTTTCACACTGTGAGCAACTTTTTTATTCATCATTATTATTGATAATTTTGAAAACAAACTTTCTATGCGATTGAACTTGTATTGTTGCTGTGATTTTTCTCTCAATTTCATTAATTTTTATTCTTTTTTTCATTTTGGTTTCTTTAGTTATTTTTCTAGTTTTCTAATTTAGATTAGTGACTTCAGTCTTTAGTATACAGTAATATATATAGTGAATATAAGAGTAATTATTGCCTAATGGCCACTGAAATAACTTGTGGGGGATAACACTGTGACTCACATAGCCTGGGATTTCCAGTTTCATGTATAAGTCGTCCTGGTAAATAATGATAAGAAAATAAATGAAATTTACCCAGACTGACTGTCTCCTCTGACAAATTCAAATTTTATAAACTTTAGCATAAATATTACTATTATAAAATGTCCCTTTATCAAAGAAATACCTGGTAAATTACTTGAATGACATACAAGAAAAAAAACACAGAATTCTTCCATACTTTGAGAATAAAATCTAATTCAGACTCTTCTAGTTGAGCAGTCATCTGATGCCTGAATGTGTTCCAGTCTGTGACAATGGCCTGCTCCTGTAATCCATCTTTTAAGACTGCTGCCAGAATAAAATGCTTTGACATCAGATGTTGCTTAAGTTTTCTCTTTAATACGTACATGCCAAAGAGGAAAAGTTATTTCTAGGGAATATGGTCAACAAAGACCACTATGTCCAGAAAAACAGTAGATGATATTCCACTCTAAAATATGATCATTTAATGTTTGAATTCCCCTCTCAGAACAGTTTTTAGAGGGTTTTGATTTAGTTTTGTTTCCTATGTGAATGTTTAATGAATTTGAATTATTTCAAATGTTTTATATAGTTTCTAAGTGTTTAGACCTTTTTTCTATTGCTTTTCTCATTGATTTGCAGTTTTATTACATCACAACTATTAAAAAAAGATATAACTTGAGTTATTTTGAAATTTTTAGATATTTATTTTCCAGGTTCAAGAATAATTGAAATTCATAAATGCTCCATGAATACATAGAAGTAGGTATTCTGTAGAACATTCTGGAAGCATTTTCTATACTATTAGTGGGCTATGTTGTTCATTCTTCTACATGTGTTCTGATTTTCTCTCTAAAAGTTTTATTAGCTTGTTAGTAGAAAATAAATAATTAACATATTATTATATATTTGTCTGTTTTTCTTTCATATCTGTCAATTTTATGCTATATATTCTTAGACTCTGTTGCCCTGTATACAACTTCAGTTATTATATGATCTCATTAACATGATAATTTTGTAGTTATATAACACAGCATGTTGACTCCAGTAATATTGTTTGTTCTATATTTTATATGCTATTAATATAGACATTTCTTGTTTATGAGTATTTATATGGTATATATTTTAAATCATTTTATTTATTGACAATTTTTTCATACAATATGTTTTGCTCATATTTTCCCCCTACACTAGCTCCTCCAAGACTCCCTCTGCTTTCTGTTCTTTCTCTCTGTTAAAAAAATCTAACCAAACAATAAACACCAAAAAAAAGAAAAGAAAAAGTCCCCCAAGAAAACGACTCCTAATGACTTATTGGTGTACCCATAGAGCAATGTATTACTCAGCCTACTTCACAGAAGCTTTTTCTTGCCACACTTAATAATTGACACAGAAAACTAGAAGTTGAAAATGTACAGAGAGTGAGAGACCTTAGAAAACTCAACATTAATGAGGTATCTTTATCAAACTCCCCACCTCATGGTTTAGGAATATATGTGGAAATGTATATAGAAAGACTATACTAGTAAGAAGTGGTGGACAACTCCAAGGAAACAGTGTATTCCAGAAATAACAAAGTTGATAAACTATGAACTCACTGGGACTGTGACAGCATGCCCAAGACCTGTACAGGTTCACACCAGACAAAATTCCAGCACAAAGAAATGGGCACAAAGTCAATCCCCGAACCCCAAAGCTATAGCAAACTGAGAGAAAAAAAATCAGTTTACTTCAAAGGAGTAACATGGAGTCTATTAACCATACTCCAGGGCAGGCTTCATATACAGA
>LZPO01027365.1:1282834-1294553 GCA_001675575.1 Neotoma lepida
TTTGTACAATGTGTTTTGATTATGTTTACCCTTCCTATTCTATTTATAGCATTGCATTATATTTCTTTATCCCAACCTGAGAGAATTTCAGGATTTGGGTGATAGCATCTTCAACTTGACAAATAGATTTTGCAGGAAACTATCCCTGACATAATAATTAATGATGAATATGTGGATATTTTTCATGACTGGGAGCAATAGAACCATTCAGTTTTATCACAATTTTGAAATTTGTAATCTGAATTTCTGGACACAGCAACAAGGGAAACAAAGTAGAAAGAAAAAAAAGAAAGAAAGAGAAAGGAAGGAAGAAAGAAAGAAAGAGAAAGGAAGGAAGGATAGAGAGAGGAGGGAGGGAAGGAAGGAGAAGAAATTACATAGAATGATAAGGAGACAAGAAAACTATCTCTATTCATGGTGACATGATTTACTTGTTATGGCTAGTGTTATGTCAACTTCACACACAAACTAGAGTTATCTAAAGGGGAGATTTGTTGAGAGGATGCCTCCATAAGATCTGGCTGTAAGGCATTTTCTTAATTAGTGATTGATGGGGGAGGGCCCAAACCACTATGTGTGTTTCCATCTATGGTTTGGTGGTTCTGGGTTCTATAAGAGCAGACTGAGCAAGTCATGGGGAGCAAGCCCGTAAGCAGTACCCCTCCATGGCCTCTGCATCAGCTCCTGCCTCCAGGTTCCTACCCTGCATGAGATACTGTCCTGACTTCCTTTGGTGGTAACAGCAATATGGAAGTGTAAGCCAAATAAACCCTTTCCTCCTCAACTTGCTTTTTGGTCATGGTGCTTCATTGAAGTGATAGAAATTCTAACTAAGGAATTTCCTAATATATAGGAATTCCCCAATATATTAGCAAAATTTCCTGATTATTTTAGAAAGCTGCAATAGCAAAGAAGTACATACACAGGATATATGTACAGGATCTCTGTGCTATATTAATAATTCTGTTGAAAGCAATATTTTAAAAAACAGAAAATTTAATAATAAACCCTTGTTGACTAAAGGACTGAAATAGTAAAGATTGCAATTTTTTTGTAAATTAGTCGATAGGTACAATTGAGTTCATATCAAAATTTCAAAAATATGTAGACATTGAAAAATTATAAAATTTATATGGAAATGCACAAAATGTAGAACATCTAAAGGAACTTTCTAAACAAGAACAAACTGGAGAGATGATGTCAGTACATAACTAGCTTTGCATCAGTTTGAGGGCATTATTAATAAACTCAAGAGTCACCAATAGTGAGTCAGTGTCACATTAAAGAAGTAAATCAAAGCTCTTCCTCTTAGTGTCATTTAACCAGGAGTGAACTTAGATTTGAATTTATATTTCACTCTTCCTGTGTTTTCTTTCATCCTTGTCTGTTGTATGAGTCTGCATCTGTGCCTGCATGGAGACTGACTTGTAAATCTACCCCTAACAAAGAGCATTGCTCTCCCTTTTGTTCAGCACAGAAAGCGTCACACAGGGAAGGAATGGAATGAAGAAATCTTTAACAGAGTTTTACAAGGGATTAAGTCCCTGGCTCCAACTGATCCCAACTGACTCAGATAATAAACAAACAAACACTATCAAGTAATATCTAAATGCCACTTTCAGCATTTATGGACATTCATTTTATAAGATTGCTTTCAACCTATATTTGCTGTTTTCAGCAAACAATCATCATAACACATATACAGACACACATGCATTATTCTTGGATTAGTGAAATGGAAAGTATATAATTTAAGATTACAGGTATATACTAGTTGACTGTAAAAAATTGATAACATGGAAATCCAAGGCAACTAAGCTTGGTTGTTACATTGTTCTCTTAAAGGCAGGTTAAACAAACACACTGAGTACAATGTAGAACAGCAGTCTTAAGTCTTTTGTTTTGGAGGGGGCTTTTTGAGACAGAGTTTCTCTGTGTAACAGCCCTGGCTGTCCTCAAACTCAGAGAACCACCTGCTTCTGCCTCCCAAGTGCTGGGATTGAAAGGCATGTGCCACCCTGCCCCAGCTGCAGTCTTAAGTCTTAAGTGACCTCAGTGTCTATTATTAACTCTGACTGTGAGGTCTAACACAACTTCCAGTGTCTTAGAATGTAAGAAAGATTTTTTTATCATAAAGTATTGCCACAGAGTTTTGAAAAATTTTATTATAAAGGCACTGGTGAAAGCACAGACATAGGTTAATACAAAAGAATAAAGAGCTAAGAAATAGATCATTATCTACTTCATTTTTGACAAATAAATGGAAGCAATTCAATCAAATTAGATTTTTAACGATGCTAGAATAATTAAAGATTTATAAGTTAAAAACTAATTTCAATCTAGTTCTTATCTCTTATCCAAAATCATCTGAAAATGTCGAGATAAATGTACATAATATGCTGATAATACCTTTACTTTAGAAGGTAAAATCTTCAGGAGCTGAACAAACTTTTAAAAGGTCTTTGACAGGTGTATAACCAATTTTTTTAAAAGGTGCTTGCCACTAATTCCTGGAACCTATATAAGGATGAAAGAACCAATTTCATGAAGTTGTCATCTCACCGCCACACATGCCATGGCACTCCCAGCCCCCCTTCTCTCACACAAACACAATGAAATAAATGAACCTTTTTAAGGAAGAAAAGAAAGAAGTCATAACATTGAGTTTCAGTAAAGTAAAACAATTCTGCTTTTTAAACGTAAAATCATGAGAAGTAAAATGTACATCATATGATCTAGGAGAAAACATTTCTAAACCGCGTGATATAAAATGGGAAAGCTGAATTATAAACATTTTACTGAAAATGCCTTACAAATTCCAAGTAAGAACATAAAACTATTGAAAACTGGTACATCTAAAAACTACAAATTCCAATTGTCTTAGTTAGGGTTTCTGTTGCTGTGAAGAGAAACCATGACCACAGGAAAACATTTAATTGAGGTGGTTTACAGTTCAGAGGTTTAGTCCATTATCACCATGGAGCCACAAGGTGGCATGCAGGCAGACATGGTGCGGGAGAGGGAACTGACAGTCCTATATCTTGACCCAAAGGCAACAGGAAGTGAACTGAGATACTGGGACTGGCTTGAACATATCTGAGACCTTAAAGTCGGCCTCCACAGTGACACTTCCTCCAACAAAGCCACATCTCCTAATAGTGCCACTTCCTATGAGCTTATGGGGGCCAATTAAATTCAAACTACTATACCAATTATAAAATATCATTTCACACATTTAAAACTGATTGACATTTTAAAAGTACTGATGCCAAATGCCAAATATGCAGAAAAATTTGTGTACTGATAGAATATTAATGAGAATATAAAGTAGCACATGTTATTTTAGAATATACATTGAAATTTATTTATTAAAACTAAACACATAATTACCATGCAACTCAGGAACTCTACTTTTGATCAATTATCATGTAGCAATGAAAAAATATATTCACATAGATATCTATATACAAGTATAAATTAATGATATGATCTCCCTTTTTTGCATATTATGAATTCATATGAATCTGAAATTATCTTAAAATAAAAACTTTTAGAAACTTAAGCCATATATAAAAAACTTGTTTTTATACTGGGTGGTTAGGAATATAAATATCTTCCTAATGAGTCCTAGTCAAATATTTCATGTTCTTTGAAGGTCTGAATTTGATGGCAAATACATTTTTGTTTATGCCAACGGGAGTGACATTAGTAGGTGTTTAATTAATAGTTATTGAAATATATGATATAATTGAGAATTCTTTCTCATTAAATATTGAAGTTGACATTGAATGCCTACTTTATGGCAGATATTGTAATTATAGAAATGTGTAACCAGATCATTGAGTTTCTACTAGTATTTCACAATCCAACACAAAAGACAGTCATACAAACTAATAATTTAAACAATGTAAAAAGTCAAAATAGAAGGTTGAGGGAATCCTAATAGTGAAAAGTGTATTAGAGAGTTGGGGGAACTCCAGAAACACAATGCAGAGAAAAAGGAAATATTAATAGAAATTTTCTAGGGAAAGAAAACAGGCAAAGTCATCTTTGAATTTAGGCATGATATAGGCATATGAACACATCATGAAATCAATAACAATTATTATGAAATGGACAAGAAATAACAATAAGAATAAATAGAAACTAACATACATAGATGTGAGCAGAAATCATATTTTCTATGATTCTGTATTGCAGGCCAGAGAAATTGAGTTTTCATCTTACAAAACCTAGGGAACCATGCAAGGGTAATAGTATGATAAACAACAGAGCAGATTAGTGAGAAATGGATAGTTGTGTTGGGTATTATAGTCTAAGTTGATGTCTTTGGTCTTTCAGAATCTGAAGTATATTGTTATATACATTTCTGACTTTTATAGTTTCCATTTAAAATATGGCTTTTATTCTGATAGACTTACCTTTCTTTGTGATTTGGGTCTCCTCTCTTCCAGCTTTCAATTTCCTTCATTCTATACAATTCATGATTTTGCATTTATATGATATAGGGTATTCCTTTTTCTGGTGCTACCTAGTTTGTGTTCTCTATAATTCTTATATCTAGCTAGATAAGAATATCTCTCCTTAGACTTTGAAGATAAATTTTTATGCTTTTATTGAAAATATTTTCTGTGCCATTGATCTGAATTTCTTCTCCTTCTATGGCTGTAATTCATAATTTTTATCCTTTTGTGATGTTCCAAATATACTGAACATTTTTGTTCATGTTTTTAATTAATAATTTTCTTTGAATAAATGGTCTAATACCTCTACTTTATCTTTGGGTTATGAAGTTTTGTCTTTAATTTGATCCATTCCATTGGTGAAAGTTTTCACTGAACTTATATATTGAATTTTTTATTTTGAGTTTTATTTCAATTTGCTCTGTGTTCAGTATTTATATCTTCTTATTGAATTCTATTCTATGTTCATATCCTGAAAAGTCTTCCTTATTTTATTAGCTATGCTTTTGTATTTACTTGGTATTCATACAAGAGCTTATTTCCATTGTTTTAAAATTTATTCAACCTGTCTTGTTTGCGTATTGTATAAATTGATCTCATTGGCAATTAGTGATTTTTGGAAGACATAATTTATAGGTTTTTCTTGGGTTTTGTATTTTTACCATGTGACATGGACATTAGGAATTAGATAACTAGTTTTTTTATTTTTGTATGAGTTTCTGGTCCACTTATGTTTAATGGACATTTGGATCTCCATTTGCTATTGCTCTGGTTTAGGAAGTTTTGGATCAGTTAGATGACATTTGAAGTCTGTCTTGGCCACTCAGTACTTATTTGTGAGTAGAGTAGCTGAAGTGATCTTAGTTCTTATAGGGAAACGTTTAGCTTCTGTCCTCATCAGCAGGCACTTTGTAGAAAGTATAGGTGCTCTTTCTGGTTCTTTATACACTGAAGTTAGATTGCCAGAGAATAGGGCTGGTGAAAGCTAACTATGGAGTGAAAACTGACTTGGTGTAACTTCTCATATGGAGATGTTTAGGTCTCGAAACGAAGAATATGTGAGGGCTACCTGCAGAGAGAACAGGGGCTCAGCACAGAACCTCGGATGTTAGCACTCAGATTTCACATGGATGGAGAACTGGAGGATACTTATGCAGCAGACAGAAGTTCTGTGAAGGTCCTTATATGGTTAGGGTTCTAAATGGAGAGAGGGTATAGCTGTCTATAAAGCCAGTAGGATATCATCATGGTCCACAATGGCAGTATTAGGGTTCCAGAGTGAAAATGAACCTGTGGAACAAGAAGAGGCTTAAAATAAGACCTCAGATGGTGCTGTTAGGTTCCCAGAAGAAGAAATTGGGTGCTACCTGGGAAGTGCTCATGTTGATTTTTTTTCTTTTTGATAATATAATAGTACTTTGGTTTTTACTTCCACAGTTCTCCAGAAGGATGTAACACTGACCCCTTCATGTCTAAAAGTTGCATTAATTTTGTCATCGTGTTTATTTGCATAATTACCTAGGGATATTTCAGTGATATGGGAAAATTTTATAGAGTAGGCTTGCATGAAAACTTTTTACGTGAGAATTATTTGCCTAATTTGAGGTGGTTTTCCTTTTGTTTTGTTTTATCAGTCTGGAATGCTGTTTTATTTTTGATTAAGCCAGAATATCTATATAGTAATAAGTTTATAAAAATTCAATGGTGGATAAAGCATAATTTTTAAATAAGATAAAGCTCTAAGATTTGAATCAGTGATAAACAGAAGAAAAAGAGGAGGACAGGATCTTGAGGATCTTTACTCAAAGTTACAAATTTTATAAGGTTCATGGACAAAGAAGTATGGCTGCTATACTTTACCAGACTGAAGTCCCAGCATTTACAATGTATATTTTCCTTAATATTAAAAACTATAATATTGTTTATATCCACTGTGAAAAATAATTCCACATCAAATCAGGATAGAAATAAAAGTGAAATTCACTCCCAGAAAAATGTCATAACCCAGAAGAAAAAAGTATTTTCAAAATTTGTACTTCAGTTGTGAAATATCTGTATGTACTCTTTTCAGAAATGTAATCATATTATGCATAGTATTCTGCAAAGTGGCTTCCTTTCACATTCTAGTTAAAAGCCAAGTATCAGTTGACATTTGTTCCCTGTGTGTTCAGTTTCACAGACTGAATATTTAGTAAGATTTGACAAAATAGGGTCACCAAATTAGTTGTTTCTAGTGGAAAATGCTGTTTTACTATTTCTTCTCTTACTGCTAGGCAGATCATTTAGCATTCTATTATATCAGCTGTTTAATCAACCTATACCATCTAAAAAGAAGTGAAAAATATTATCTCGGCTCTTTTTAAAATCTGTTTTTGTGTATAGAAATGACGACAATTATAGCAGTCATTTATTTTAGATGCAGGGAATTGAACCCAATAGGACTTCATAAATGCTTGGCAAGGGCTCTGCTACTGAGCCATATCCCCAGCCTAAGTAGTCATTGCTTTAATGTATCCACCGTGTGAATTGCACTGTACTACATGTTGAAGAAAACACACATTGATCATATGGATATCATACACTGTTTATTATTACTGTTATTATATTCAATATTATGAACACAGATTTTTCTGAGACTCCAAACAACAAAGCACATCTTGACATAGCTATTTATTTAATTTAAATGTAAATCATTTAATTAATTTAACTTTTATATTATTTCCAAAACACGACTTAACAATGAGACTATTTTTTCATCTAGTACATTTTTGATAGTTCTTTCAGAGTGGGGTGGGTGTAGCTGTAAAGACTTATTTCTGGATCTTTTGCTTCTGTGGTCTGTATGTCTCTTTTGTATCACTCTCATGCTGTTTTGTTGCCATGTCTCTATAGTTTAACTTGAATTCAGGTGGAGTGCTGCTTCCTGCACTGCCCTTTCTGCTCAAGGATGCTTTGGGTATTTCGACACATTTTATGATATTTTTAATTTCTGTAAATGGTGTCATTGGAATTTTGATGGCTTTTATGTTGGATTTTATATTGTGTTCTGTAGTATAGCCATTTACACAATGTTAATTTACCAGTCATAAGAAACATAAACATAAACATAAGAACATAAGAAATTTTTCCATCTTCCAGTATCTTCTATAATTTCCTTCTTCAGTGGTCTATAGTTTTTCTTGTAGAGATCTTTGACATCTTTAGTTATACTTCTACCTGGATACTTTTGATCCCTCTTCTACTGGAATTGTTTTCCTAATGACCTTTCATTATATTTGTTGATTGTATACAGCAAGGTTACTTTTTTGTATGTTGATTTTATATTGTCTTATTTTGTTATAAAGATTTATCAGATCTAAAATTCTTCAGACCAATCTTCTTATTGCAGTAACATAGCATCTTCATTGAATTTGTCATTACTAACAATTTGTAAGAATCTTTTAATTTATCTCTATACAAAAATACTCATAACTAATAAATTTAACAGATGGTAAGATACTAAATCAATATACAAATACACTTTCATTTTATGTATCAATACTATACCTTTAAGAAAAAAATCATGAACATAACATCAAATAAACCTAAATAATGAGGTAAGAGATCTCTACAATTAAAATAGACATAATAATCCAGTTAGAAATAGTTTTATTATCTAAACAGAAACATCTCAAATGAAAGACTACAAATGGTCAATGAACTTAATGCAAATACTCAGCATATGTTTCCATCAAAGAAAGACAAATCAGATTTACATAGAGATTTCCTCTCACTATTAGAGCTATTATCACAAATCCAAAAATTAACAAATTCTGGTGATTATGTGGAAAATAAGAAACCTTCAAATACTATCAGTAAGAATAAAAACTAACACAGCCTCCAAGAAGAAAGCAAAGTGAAAATTCTTCAAAAGTCTAAAAACAGAGTCACCGTATAATGAAGCTATACCATTCCTGATATACATTCAAAATAAATTAAGTCAACATTCAAAGAACATACCTGTATGTTCATGTTTATTGTTACATTATTCACAACACCTCAGGTATGGAACCATCTAGATGCTTAAAACACAGGAATGGATACAGATGTCTTACAAATAATGAAACATAAGTATTATATTCTTATATATACACATATTATCCATCTGTAAAGAAGAATATAATCCTATCATTTGCTGCAAAATAAAAGAGAATAGAGGACATATCATTTAATAAAATAAGCCAGGTACAGGAGTTTAACTATTACAAGTTTTTTTTCGTATGTGAAAACAAACAGTGACAGTGGCCTGAAAGTTAAACGAGGCATATTACAAATGGGAAGTGGTCTAGGACCTCTCGTGCTCATGGACTGGTAGGCTTAATACTGTGAAAATAGCATTTCTGTCCACCAAAAGTAATCTGCAGATTCATTGTAATCTCCATCAAAAATTCCAATCTAATTCTTCACAGAAATTGATATGAATAATATCAAAATGTCACATGGAAACATAAATGATAAGGATAGCCAAAATGATGCTGAACAAACAAACCAACCAACAGTTCTGGAGTTATTATCATCACGGATTTAATGTTATACTGCAGAGCTATTGTAACAAAGCCATCCAGACGGGGATCACTGGAATGCAACTGGAGACCCACACTACTACAGCCACGTGAATTTTGACAGAGGCCAATAGTACATATTAGAGAGAAGACAGGATGGTAAAACTGTATAACTCCATGTAGAAGAATGGAATTTGAACCTTATCTCTCACCCTGCAGGAAGCTCAACTCCAAGTGAATCAAAAACCTGATATCTTGAGTACAATAGAGGACAAAGTAGGAAATATGCTTGAGCTCACTGAGATCTGAATGAACAGGACACAGTCATTAAGACAATCAAAGAACAAAAATAAATCTTCAAAGTGAAGTGTAAGCTCACATTTTGCAACATGTAAAATTATGTATATGAGTCTCTAACCTTTGCAATATTTTCTGTAGATACCATATTTACACAAAAGAATCAATTGTTTAATCTAAATTTGGTATATTATAAGTAATTATGGATAAGTAAGTAACTAGTAAGATTCAGAATAGTCAGATATTTCCAAAGTGTTGGGGGAGGAGCAGTTAAATTACGTGAGATCACTGATTTCTGGGTGATTAACTGAATTTCCCAAAGTCACATTATTACAATCCTGGACAATTCAGTGGCTAACATCCAGTTCCATTCCATTGTTCCTTTCTAATGCTAATTTGAGTAATTAGAGCAGTGAAATCATGACAAAAAGAGGTGTTTTCATGTTTTGTTCCTGTTAGGAACAGGATACAAAGCAGATACTTTGATCTGCAACTGAACATTTCTAACTAAAAGCCAAAGGAACCTCAGAAGGAAACTAATTTTTCCTAACATTGACACTATAAAGCTCAGATAGGCTGATCAAGAGATCAAGCCCACTGGGGCTTTTGGGTCCCTTCAGTCTGTTTGACCATTACCATCTTTTGCTTACTACATCTTTCCATTAGCTGGTAAAGAGCTGTCTTATTTGCCCAGTTTGTTTGTATTTACTTCCCAGGTAGATTAGATGTCTATTCCATTTTGTCTTTCTTTTTTCATGAAAATCATTTCTGCTAGTTTCTACCTAGAATGGAAACTCGTTGAGAACAGATTCTACGTTCCTTCATCATTATACCTATACCATCACATTTTTATCTTATCAGAGTTGCAGGAGAATGGTTCGCACTGCCACTCTGCTCTGCCAATAAAGCCACCTTGAATCAAAGGATGGAGTCAGTGATTAACTGATTAAAACTAGCCATACAGATGTTGGAGAACTTACGAAGTTGAATAGAGAGAGACAGGAAGAGAGCAGGAGGAGTTTGGGGAGATTTCACAGGCTTTTGGATGTGGAAAACATGGAGAATAGGATCGTCCCATTCTCCTTCTGCTGTCCCTTGGATTTATCGAGTTTTGTTAATCTCAGTTTCTGACTCCCAAGTTTTTATTAATACTAGAATAAGGTAAACATGATGTGTTTACTATACATCAGCATATGCGGAGTACTCATTCTCTGTGGGTATATTGACATTTTCCCATGTGTAATCTGACATTTACTTTAGCACTGAATATTTTCTCACACAGTAATATAAAAAATAATACATTTTGAGTTTTCTTCTATAATAATTAAAAAAAATCTTATGACCCCCCCCAAATGATGACATTCATATCTTCCATGACAATGCCTAACCCAAATGCCATTGGTTATGACATTTTCCTATCAAACTGAGACTCCTGCAAAGTTCAAACATCTAGTACCTAAAATAAATTTAAATTATTTAATTTAAGTGATTAAACAGGAAAAAGGAGGAAATAAGTAGCTATTGGGTGGGAAACCAATAGTGATTACATAGGGGTGTGTGTGTGTGTGTGTGTGTGTGTGTGTGTGTATTCATTTTTAAAGGCTGAACGAAATCATTGTTAAGTCAGAACTCTGTTTGCATTCTCAGGTTTGGAAAGCTTGTGGGGAAATTTGTGGAAATTTGAGGGCATTTAGGAGACTTTTTATATGGTCCAAACTATAAAAAAAGGCATTCTTACTTCACATGTTACCACTCTCAAATAAATTATTTTTATGTTTTCAAACAGAGGAATAACACTTTGAAATGTTCTTGCTTGTCTCATTAAATGTTAACAACAGATATTTTGATGATATTCATCCTTCACTCCTCCCCCTCCCTTCTAGGTCCACATTCCACCACTCCAACTGCCTTCCCCAATTTTTAAACCACTTGTTTATGCTGTCCACATATACAAAAATATGGGGCCATCCACTGGAGGATAGTCAGACAATCAGGGCCACATGCTTAAGAAATCTGAATTTCATCCCTAGCAGGCATCAACTGTCAATAGTTTCTGTTATGCATGGGAGCAAATGAGTTCTTCTATCACTGCTGGGATGTTGACTGGCTTGACCTTGTTTAGGTCTTGAGCAGGTAACCATAGGTGCTGTGAGTTCATGAATGCACTGGTCCTGTCCTGTCCAGAAGACATTGTTTCATTCCGGTTCCCTGAGACTTCTGGCCCTTACAAATCTTTGTCCTCTCTTCCACAATAATCCCTGAGCCTTGGCAAAAGGGTATTATATAAATGTTCCATTTATGGAATACTCCACAGACAGTCTCTGAATTTTAATCAGCTGTGAATTTCTACATTCACTGCTGTCCATTGTGCAAAGAAACTTCTCTGATAAGGACTAAGACCTGCAGTAATATACAGGT
>LZPO01027365.1:1309178-1326733 GCA_001675575.1 Neotoma lepida
AATTTTATTGGGGAAGATAGATAAAATACCACCACATATTAGCACTTCTTTAAAAGTCTGGTAGAATTAAAATCACCTGGCACTGGACTTTTTTGNTTGGGAGACTTTTAAGTACTGCTTCTATTTCACTAGGGGTTAAGATCTCTTTAAATTTCTTACCTAATCTTGATTTAACTTTGGATAGTGGTATGTGTCGAGAAAATTGTGCATTTCTTTTCAATTTTCCTATTTATTTGAGGTTTTTAAAGTATATTCTTATTATTATATGGATTTCCTTGGTGACTGTTGTGATATCTCTGTTTTCATCTCTAATTTTGTTAATTTGCATATTCTATCTCTGTCCTTTAGTTAATTTGGATATGGGTTTGTCAATCTTACTGATTTTCTCAAAGAATCAATTTTTTGTTTCATGGATTCTTTGTATTGCTTTTGTTTCTTTGTATTTTATTGCTTTCAGATCTAAGTTGATTATTTCTTGCCATAACCTCCCATTTAGATGTGACATCTTCTTTTTTTGTTCTCGTGCATTCAGTTAAGCTGTTAAGTTACTAGAATGAGATCGCTCCAATTTTTATGTGGGCACTTAGTGCTATGTACTTGCCTCTTAGAGTCATCTTCATTGTTTCCCATAACTTACTCATATTCTTGGCTTATTCCTCTTGTATTGAATCTTCATGATACATAAGAAACCTAGGATTGTGATTATCATAGCCATTTTAATATTGCATTGGTACCAATTTTAGAGACTCTGTGGTATGAAAATGAAAAAAACTTACAAAACAGTAATGAAACAAATGAGAAATGCCATCAATATATCTCTCTGACGCTGAAACAATAGCTCAGAACATGAAGAGTGGAGAAATATGGGTCAAGTTTTATTGGTTGCACATACTCAGGTTAGATTAAGAGGCAAAAACATCACCCTCTTTTATCTTATTAAGATTATATAGATATTCATGAGAGAATGCTTCTAACTTTACTACATGCCAATAGAATATTTTATAAAAAGTTTTACTATAGTATTCAGTTAATTTATTTTTATTGGGAAAACGATCTGTTGTACTTTTTATTCCATCATTCCAAAATGTAACTTGTATTTTGTCTGTTTGTTTTCCAGCTAAGTATCACCTGGCCACATGATCCAGCAATCACTGATATGCAAATAATTAAAATGTTATTCCCCCACTCAAAAATTTGCCCATGAATATTGAAAAGAGCTTTATTTAAACTTCCAACAAGTATTAGCAGCCAAGTTATTTTTCAGTGGATTAATAAACAAATAGCAATTATATCCAAAAAGTGGATAATCTTTCAACAATAAAAAAATGACTTCCAATCAAAATAAATTGATGAAATCTTACAAACATCCTATGAAGTAAAGAATCTAAGCTCAAAGTCTGCATACTGTAATACCTAGTTGAAAAACTATTTACACTACAAGGGCAACTACATACATGAAATGACAACATCTTGTGACTATATGTAAAATCCCCATGAAAATCCCAGCATGGAGCGGAAAGGTGGACATGAAATCCCACTCCCATTTGAGAATTATTTGCAATTGGTAGTTGCTTATAGAAGTGGATCCAGTTTTCTTTAAGCATATTGCCCCTAGTAAGTGAACCATCCTCCAGTGGAAGGCCACGTATCCAAAAAAATATATGGGCTGGAAAAACTAGACTTGGTGGTTATAAAAAAAATAGGACACAAACTTGGATGGGGAGGGGAGGGAATGTGGATCTTGGAGGGCTGGGAAGTGGATGAATATGATCAAAATACATTCTATATAATTCTCATAAAACTAATAAAGTAGTAAAATAAATAAATCAGGGAAAACCCATGCTGTCTGCTTATAACAACACACACAACAAAGGAAAAAGGCACTGTTAGTAATGCCTCTACCCCAAATCCAAGCACACCTGCTCTGAAAGAGGTGAACTTTGCTTAGAGGAGGAAAAGACTACAGATTAACTCCATACTCTAGAATTGAAATTCAATACTAAGTATGCCACACTTTACAAAAGTGCTTGACAATCTCTAAGGACACATTCTGGTAGCCTAAACGTTAAGTCACTAGAACCACATTAGGTCACGTGACTGATTACCTCCATAAGCTCACTTCAACCTCAGGAGAAGAGTAAAAATATTCCACACACTAGAAAGTTAAGTACAAACAGTAGAGCAGGTAACTTTCTTAAGGTCCGATGTCAGGCCTTTTCTGCTGGAGTCAAGCACTTAATAGAAACATAAGACCCCAGATGCAGGCAAGACCTTACAGACATATGTTACGCGAACTCACTAGAGTCTGTTAAAGGATATCAAGAATTTATTGAGATATAAAATGGGGATAATACACTCGCGGATACAGAGCAAAGTAAACAGCCATTGTTGTCCTCTGTTCTGCCCAGGGGTAAAGGGAACCAACTGTCTGGCCTATGCAAGTGCAGGTTGCAGGATATGTTTTGCTATACCTTAAGACTTGCTCTCTGACCACTCAAGAGAGAGTGAGCGCACCCTCTCCTCAGTTTTATCCTGTCATGTACCTAGAAAAGGCCACACCCATCGGGCCAGATACCCCAAAGGTCATTGGTTGAATGGAACGAATTCCCACAACAGATAAAGCCTCAAGACTAGTTCTGGCATCAAGTGTAGACCAATAAGATATCTCAGTTCATGCTTAATGAAGTTGGTCTTTTAAATGTACCTTTGGATCATTTATCTGTTTTGTGAATGTGTTCGTGCCTCTGAAAGCATGTGACTCAGGTTTCACTCAGTTTAGCCCCACTCTTAGTGACAAAGGGACTATCTTCACCATAAACTATCCAGCCTTGGGCAGTACAACTATATCCAGTGGTTAAAAAAAAAAAAGAATGCTGTAGAACTTTCCTGCATCAAGTGTAAGCCTGTAGCAAGATTGGATAGGCACATCCTTTAGCCTATGTGAGTGAAGGTTACAGGATATGTTTTGTTATACCCTAAGACTTGCTCTATGAGATTCAAGCATGTTCCAAGCAGCTAAAGGTTTGTCTTAAGCAACACTACTCCAACCTTGGGCAGCATAATGCAAGACTCCATTTGATGTAAAATGGGTTAACAATTGCCTAAACTCTAGATATTCCTTTGGATGGCACCTTTGAATAACTCTAATAACAAGAGAAGACAAGTATCTCTGGTCTATGTTCCTTTTATCTCAGCTAATAATATCTGTGACAGATATTATAATATCTGTGTCTTGAGACAGAATATCATCTCAGAAATATGTTGCCCATGAAAGTGTGTACCTTTGACCTACCCCAATGTTGTATTAACTTTAATGACCTGGGGACTTAGAATGTGACAGCTTAGTGGCTTTGATTGCTATAGGTGGGGCAAAGGAGGCTGGTAATAGTTCATACATGATATATTAGTTACTTTTCTTATCAAAGGAGGAAATATATATAATATATAAAATAATTTATATATATATATAAATATATAATAGAATCAACTTAAAAAGAATAAAGATTTCTTTTGACTCACAGTTTCAGAGGATTCAGTTCATTATGGCAAAGATGACTCATGTCACATGAGGTAGGATCAGGAAACAGAAAAGGGAGAAGAATGGCGCTAAGTTTCCTTTACCCCTTTTCCCATTCATTACACATAGTTTTCCCACCTATTATGACACTGCTCATATTCAAACTGGGTCTCCTCCTTTAGTTAGTTGTCACTGGAAAGACCTTCCCAAATATATTCAGAAACATGTCTCATCCTGAAATAACCTAGGTGATTCTAAATCTAGCCAAATTTTCAATGAATATCAACTATCATTCATGATGACACTGCTCACAAGCAAGTAGAATGTTGTTGTGCTTAATCACAAGCCAATAAGTGCATATGAATTATCAGGGTCTCTCCTGGCTCCATGGAGAGATTTGTGGGCCTGTTTCTAAGCACTCTTCTCTTTGTTTCGTAATAACATCCTAACAGAATATTCAGAACAAAGCTAATCTTATATTGTCCTCTTTTACTAAAAGAGTAGCAATATTACTAAAAGTGGCTGCAAGTATAGTGAAAATAAGCAGCCTGCTTAGAATTAGTGAAAATCCAAACACAAGCAAAGTCATACAGAGATACAATCATACTCTAAAATTATTTAATGCTTTTCAGTAGACCATGACCTTATTTAGTACTAAAAATACATTATAAGAACTGACTAGGAATTAAGCAGTACAGGTGAAATCTGCAATCAAGAATGTAAAACAGTTCTTTCATGGAAACCCATTAAGCTTGCAGAAAATAGAGAGAAATATTTCAAGTGTCTAGTAGAAATGTAACGAAAATGAAAACAGAGTGGAGGATGTATGGGAGTGTTTGGAGGGAGCAAAGAGAAGCGATATTCCTGGTTGGATTTGCACCAGATCATATGTATATTCTATCCTAGGTCTCTGGGCTATCCAGTCTCTGGTTCCTGGCCATCAAAACAGTGTTGAGCATGGGCTCCCTTTCGTGGAGGGGCCCTGAAGTTAAATAATATATTGGTCGGCACTTCCACAGATTCTGTGGCACCATTTCCCGAGCAAATCTTACAGGCAGGACAAATTATTGGTCAAAGGTTTTATGCCTGGGTTAGTGTCCATGTTTCTCTTTCAGTAGCCTGCAGAGCATCAAAGAGTTAGAACCTGGGGGTGAAGGCTCCATGCAGGCACCAGCTCAACCTCTCTATGTTCCATGAACTGTGCAATGTTGCAACCCTCAATGGGGCCCATGCTGTCAGTTTGCCAACCCTCTGTCCTAACATCAGCCCGGCTTGTTTATGGATCTCCATAGGACCCCCTTAGCCAACAAATCAACCGAATGCAACCCAGTCCAATCCATCCTGCCACTGGAAACCTTTCCTGGCTACAAGAGATGGCCAGTTGAGACTCCATATCCCCCATTACTAGGAGTCATCACTAGGATCACCTTCATAGATTCCAGGAAGTTTCCACTGCACTAGGTTTCCATACCCACCCCGAATTCCAGCTGTCTCTCCCCAAATTATCTCCTTCCATCTCATCCCCCCACCTGATCCCTCCTGCTCTGTCTCTACCTGCCCCAGTCCACCTGTAAAATCTATTCTATTTCCCCTTACCAGGGAGATCTGTGAGTCATCTGTAGACCCCTCCTCATTACCTAATCCCTCTGGGTCTACAGATTGTAACTTGGTCATCATTTACTTAATGGCTAATAATACACTTATAAGGGAAAACATACTATATTTGTCTTTCTGTGTCTAAGTTATCTTACTCAGGATGACTTCTTCTAGTTCCATCTATTTGCCCAACACTGCTTGGATGGCCAGGAACTGGAGACTGGATAGCCTAGAGATCTAAGGTAGAACTAAACAAGATTGGTTAAAAAAAGAGGGGGGGGCAATGAAATAATTCTTAATGATATTTTCTTATACTCATATATTGATGCATTGTCTAGTCATCATCAGAGAGGCTTTATCTGGTAGCAGATGAGAGTGGATGCAGAGACCCACAGCCAGACATTTTAATGACAGAGTCTAAATCAGAGTTCTCCATTGGGTTCTCCCCTCAGTGATCAGGGAATCCAGCAGAAGAGGGGGCAGAAAGATTCTAGGAGTCAGAGGGGATGAAGGACACCAGGAGAACATGGCTGAATCAACTAAGTAGGGCTCAGAGGGGCACACAGAGCCTGAGGTGGCAAGCATGGGGCCTGGTTGGGTCTGTACCAGGTGTTTTTATGGAACTCATAGCAGTAGGTTTGAGTGTGTCTCTGACTCTTTTGCCTGCTCTTAAGACTCTTTCCTTCCTGTTGGATTGCATTCTTGAGCCTTAATATGAGGGCTTTTGCCTTTTCTTATTGTATCATGCTTTGTCTTGTTTGGTTGTTTTCTCTTGGAAGTCTGCTTTTTCTTGAACATGGATCTGAGGAAGAGAAGAGGTGGGGGGAGCTGAGAGGAGTGGAAGGAGGGGTAATTGGTGGGAATATACTGTATATGAGAAGAATCTGTTTTCAATAAAAGTGTATATATAATATATAAATGAAAATTTTAAAAATTTAAAAATCAAATAGAAATTCATAAACTAGAAAATAGTAAAACTTCAAAGAAAGAATAGACAGCATCAATGGGAGGATTCATCAAACTGAAGAAATAATTAGTGAAATTGACAAAATATTATTTGAAAATACATAGTTGAAAGAGAAAAAAACAAATGAGTAAGAGTGAAGAAACCTGAGATGAAATGTGAGATCATTATTAACAAGCAATTATTTGGGATATTGGGAATAAGAAATGCCTGACAATGTCAAGGAGGAAGAAAGCAGGCCTAAATTGTAATAAGAAACTCTTTAAACTTTGGTAAAGATACAAATATCCAGATATATAAAGATCAAAAGTCACCAAATATGATTCCTATAAATCTACACTAGGATATCGCTAAGAAAATTCTCACAGGAAGCAATATTAATGTTGTAAAAAAAAAAAAAGAAAAAAGAAACAAACAAACAAATTACAAATATCACTATTTCAATTCACCTCACACTTAAGGACTCAATAGAAATCTCATGGTCCGGTAAAGGATGGCATCAGAGTTTCACAGTACAGAAGGAAGGAAAGCATTTGGAAATCAAGAGAACTACACTCAGTAAAGCTATCTTTTAGAAATCTAAGTGGAATTCTCATTCTGATTGGCTGCACAAAAATGATAAAAGAAGCCCTTCAATCTGAAAGAATAAGATGTAAATAAGTAAGAGCAAAACATAGGAAGGCATAACATATATTAGGAGCCATTATTCAAATGCAGAATTCTCTAATATTATAAAGATTGTACACAATTCATTCATATCTTTGATATTAATTCTAAAAGTGAAATGATAAAAAATAATGACAACTAGATTAGCATACAAAACAATCAACAATAATATCACTTTCTCTTTCCTCCCTTCAAACCTTCTCACATATCCCTCCACATTCTTTATTAAATTTATGGCTATCTTTTTCATCAACTGTCTTCACATACATGCATGTGTATAAACACACACACACACACAAGAGGAGGAGAGAAAGGGACAGAGAACACTTCAGATTAACTGGTCTCTTACTTGCAAAATGGGTTCAATATCATATTAAGAAAAAATTTATGTGTTGGAAAGATGGATCAGCAGTTAAGAGCATCTGCTGTTCCCAATGAGGGCCTGCATTTGGTTCCCAGCACTCAATTTTTTTTCAACAAAATTCTGAAATTGCAAAGTAGAGCAATCAGCTATTAGAAAAAAATAAAGGTTTCTCCCTAACCCCATAATGTCTCCTCTATCAAGATATTTCTTTCGTTGCTCTCCCACTCTATCCTTCCCCCAGCTCAACCATCCCATTCCCTCATGTTCTCATCTCCCATCCCCTCCCCTCTGTTGCCCCCCCATCCTCAGTTTACTCATGGAGATCTCATCTGTTTCCCCTTCCCAAGGAGATCCATACATCCCTTTTAGGATTTTCCTTGTTAGCTAGCTTTTCTGGAGCTGTGGTTTGTAGTCTGATTATTCTTTGCTTTACATCTAGTATCCACCTACGAGTGAGTACATATCATATTTGTCTTTCTGAATCTGAGTTACCTCACTCAGGATGATATTTTCTAGTTCCATCCATTTGCCTGCAAATTTCATGATGTCATTGTTTTTTACAGCTGAGTAATTCTCCATTGTGTATACGTACCACATTTTCTTTATCTATTCTTCAGTTCAAAGAAGCTAGGTATCAAGGAGTATGGATAACAGATTTTTCCCAAGGCCTTTCCTGAGAAAATTCATTCCCAGAGTCCTGGGGAAGGTGCTATGTCCAGCGTGGGATATCTAAGGGAAAAGAATTTACATACAACATGCTCTTATGTCTGTTAAATTTATTCCTCTAAGACAAAATTCTATCTATACAGCTTCAGTTCTGTCCAGGCATTCAGGGCAGGAATAAATCTAGATACAATGAGCTTTTGTGTGTCTGCTTTCTTCCTCTGGGATAAAATCCTATCTACATAGCTTCAGTTCCATGCTGACAAATCTCTTTGTCCTTTCTTTTACTGTTCCCTCATAGCCCCAACAACAATTAAGCCCTACGCTTTCAATCTCAGCTTCATCTCCTGTTCCTTCGTCCTCCATCTCTCCTTGATCCTTACTTCTGACCCTTAGCCAGCTCTACAAGAGGTTTGCCTTATGGGATAAAATCCTATCTACACAGCTTCAGTTCAGTCTTGATATTTAAATCCTCTCTGAACCTACTTTTTCTCATAGTCCTAACTAAGCTCCTATGATTTCAACCTTATCTTTGTCCTCTGTTCCTTCATCCTCTATCTCTCCTTGCTCTCTACGCCTGGCTCTTATAAACTCTATAAGAGATCTGCCTTACCTTCTACAGAATTTCTGTGTTCTTCTCTTCTCCCTGGCCATGTGGTTCCATCCCTTCTACAGAAAAAAACCTTTCCCTCTTCCCCTGGCCAAGTGGTTCTCAGCCTCATCAGGAATGTAGCTCTACCCTTCATTCCACCTGGATATGTAAAAAACCTCCTTTGTCCCCATTCAATTGCTCTGGAGAGCCACTAGGCCTCAAGGCAAAGGATGGTCTGAGCTTCATTTGCACAAGAAACAAAGCTATGTATCTACTGCCTGCCTGCTTGGCCCTGCCTACATGACCTTATCCAAGTACTGGCCCCAGCAGGATGCTCTTACACACATGTTCTATGGGAATTATGAGCACAAGAAATTCATAACAAGGAGCAGCTGAATATTAAAGCTATATAACACCAAATATTCCATGGTAAATGGCTTCCCATTTGATGGACCCTTGGCCCATCAAAGTATAGTTTATTATATACAGCTGGACTGCCTATATCATTTTCTTGTGGCTTGCCACAAAGGAGGACCCTAAAAGGGAAGCAGGGATCACCCTGGGAAGGGTAAATAAATGAGATCTACTGAGTAAACTGGGGCTGAGGGGGAGCAATAGAGGGTAGAGGATGGGGGATGAAAACATAAGGGAATGGGATGGTCGAGCTGAAAAATGGATGGAGTGGGAGAGCAATGAAAGAGTAATCTTGATAGACAGAAACATCATGGAGATAGGGAGAAACCTGGTGCTAGGGAAGTTCCCAGGAATCCACAAGGATGAACCCAGCTTAGACTACTAGCAATAGTGGAGAGGGTGCCTGAGCTGGCAGACCCCCCATAATCAAATTGGTGACTACCCTAACTGTCATTATAGAATATTCATCCACTGACTGATGGAAACAGATGCAGAGATCCACAACCAAGCACCAGGCCAGCTCCAGGAGTCCAGTCGAAGAGAGTGAAGAGGGATTCTATGAGCAAGGGACATCAAGATCATGATGGGGAAACATACAGATATAACAGAGCCAAGCTAGTGGGAACTCATGAACTTTAGACTAATAGCTGTGGAGCCTCCATAGGATTGGACTAGGCCCTCTGCATAAGCAAGACAGTTGTGTAGCTTGTCTGTTTAAAGGGCCCCTGGCAGTGGGAATAGGATCTATCCCTGGTGCATGAATTGGCCTTTTGGAGACCATTACCTATGGTGGGATACCTTGCACAGCCTTGATGAAGAGGGAGGGACTTGGTCCTGCCTCAGCTGAATGTCCCAGGCTTTGCTGACTCCCCATGAGAGGCCTTACCTTTTCGGAGGAGGTGATGGGGGTGGGCTGGGGGGGGGCAGGAGGAGGGATGAGAGGGAGATCTGTGGTTGGTATGTAAAATGAATAAAAAAATTTCTTAACTAAAAAAAAGAAATGATTTTAAAAATTTCACAACAAATTTATATTACAAATGAACACAGAAGAGATGAAAATATCAAAACTTACATAATCCATGAGATAACTGAAACATATATGATGATACAGTCCTGTATTCCCAGTATATGGGAGGCTGAGGCCAGCCTGAGCTTCATAGTGAGTCTGAGGCCACCTTAGGTACATAATGAGAACAACGATGTAAATTAATAGATACATAAATGCATAAAATCATAACAAAGTTGATTAATTTATTAATGGAATGAATAAATAGTAGTAATATAAATACTGTTTGTTTGGGAATTGTGTTATAGTGGACAAGGCGTACAATTAGCAATTTATCCATTCATTTGTTAATGGGCAGCTAAACTGGTTCCAAATTTTGGCTATTATAAAGAGTACTACAAAAAACAGAAGCTTGTTTATTTTTATATAGTATCATTTTTCAACTTTTTATTTTTTACCTGTGTCTCTTGGTTTCCTGTGAAGGAAGTCATTGCTTGTACTAATGTCTTGAAGTGTCAGCAGTGTTTTCTTCTAGTAGTTTCAAAGTATGTTTTACATTTAGGTGTTTGATGTAACTTAAATACTAAAGTAGAGCTATAGGGGTCAAGATGCTTCAATTTATAGGTTTTGTTTAACTTACAAATATATTTGCAAAGCTTGAACAAAGAATAGCAATGCTATATCTATAAAGTAGATCACTGATGTTTTAGAAATATAAGATACTATAAGGTGGTAGTTGAGTGGTCTGAACATTTTCTCTTACCTCCAAAAACTTTATTAAAACATAATCCCCAGTGCAACAGTAATAATAGTTGGTAAATTTAGGAGGTGATTAGACCATGAGGGCTCTCCTTCCTCAACAGGATTAGTAGCTCATAAAAAAGCTGAAGGGAACCAGATGGGTCCTTTTTGGAATTACCTATCTATATCTTCTGCCATTTGAAGACAGAGTTCAAGGCACTATTTTAGAAACAAAGGCCCTATACACTGAGCCTACTGTTAACTTGATGTGACACTTCTAGGTATCCAGAATGGTGATAAACATATTTCCATTGCTTATAAATCACTTAGTGTCAGATATTTTCATAAAACATCCTAAATGTACTAAAAGAAACTTATATTTGCTATATAATATTTGCATATCTTTAAGGAGTCTATTGGACTTAAATTATAAATTAAACATTTATGAAATAAAGGTCATAAAATACATCATAATGTTTAACAAAAATTGACTAAGGACATTCACTAAAAGTGGTACTTGGTAAAAGGCTTAACTAGCATGTGATAAATATTGAATTGGTTATTGTTATTGTCTGGCTAATTATCAGTAAAATATGGACAGAGAATTAAGATATTCTAATGAAAACTATGGTAAATACATAATATATACCATATAGTTCATTAATCAATAAAATATAACAAAAAATAATGTTATTTAAAAATAACAAAAAGAATAGAAACAGGACTACATATCGAAAATGACTAATTTATCATTTTGTATCTCACAATCATTTACATTTTAATATTTTAGATTTTAAAAGGTTTTGAGAATAATTTTGAGAAGTAGCAATACTAATTACCACTGGATGCTTACATTTTGGAGATTAAGTTGATATACTTCAGCTTTAAAAATACCTCAGCATTATTTATCTACTTATTAATAAATTATTGTTAATACTTATTTAAACCAACTTTTATTTTACTTAGGTAGGTGCATGAAAAATTAAGAAGGAATAATTATATTTTAATGTTATATTGTAGAGAAGCATAAACATAATTAGCCACTTAAAAATGTCAGTGTACAGTAAGTTGTTCATACATGAGTATAGTGCTGCACAGCGTATGTCTAGAGATTTTTTTGTTATTTTCTAGACTAAAGCTTGGAGTGTCAGTCACTGACAGCAAATAGTTAACTATTTTATTTTATGACTGTCTATCCTATATTAACCACATAAGGGCAATCATGCTGTGTTTGTCTTTCTCTGGGTGAAGTACTTCACTGAGCATAGGCCAACAGGCCAATGAAAAAAATATTCAATATCACATAGTCATAATGGAAGCACAAACCAAAACTACAATTATATATCAACTTGCTCCTGATAGATGGCTGTCAATAAAATAATTTTAAAATTACAGCTGTTATAGTGAAGATATGGAAATACTATGCCTTTTGATACTGCTGGTAGAAATGAAAAATGATGATGTAACTCCAGAAGACAATATGGAGGTCATTTACATATGATTTATTTTATGTTTAATAATGTTAGTCACTTCTTTGTATATTAATCAAATATATTTTATTGGAGTTTACATTTAATATAATAGGTTACTAATAAAAGTGAATATGATTGAGGAATAAAGAAAAATAATTTTCTTGTGTCAGTCACAAGTTTCATAAACAGAAACTACATGAAGAGTAAGAATATAATGAATTCAAAGTTGCTTCCACAAGACATGACTTTTGCCAATCTCTTCTGTTTACACATTAATACTTGAAAGTTTATGTTTTCTTATATTGCATTTTGATGAAATTATATTCTCAGCATCTTTCCAAACATATTCTTGAACATTTTATACCATCATATAGAGATACCCTATACATTTAAAAAAATTCTGTTCAAATTATTTTTTAAAGGCTGATCAAATTTCATTTTGTTTTATTCAGTATATCACATGCAACATTTGAACTGTGTACAAATCAAAAACATATTCTGGTTAAAGAATATATTAATATTAAGATGTTTCAATTTTGAAAAATGCCCTATATAACATTAACTTCACATACAAGTTTTATAAACATCAACATAACAAGAAAATTATGTTTTATAAACTATCATATTTATCTCCAGCCAGGCATGATGACATATATCTCTAATGCAAGCCCTGGAATATGCAATGAGATCATGCCTCAAAAATATAAACAAAAATGTAATAAATAAAAAAGATTTATGTTACATGTAAGGATAAATTCTAAATTTACAGACTAGGTAACATATAGTAGAATTAATGCTATCCAATTTAAATGACAAGTGTAATTTCTGAATCATTTCATGTTTTACCTAATGTTTGCTGACATGATTTCTTTTCTGATTCCTTCACATTATTGTATTACATAATGCAGCTTATTACCTCAGAGTTGAGCACAGTGACAGGTACTTTGCTATCATAGACTCAGGAACTTCAAACAGTTTGAAAATCCAGAGTGTTCTCAGATAATGACTGCTGGGATCCAAACTTGCAGCTCAACATGATTTAGCAAGAATGGATGCAAAATGTTTTTATATAGTTTCCTTATGGCTACACTTTTGACAAGCATCCGGAATGTAAGTGCCTTTAAAAAAATCATGCATATCTGTGCACATAAAAATGGCTACATTTCTGCTTAGTTGAGAAAGGCACATATGACTAGTCTAAGCTTCTTGCTGACAATGACCATTACCATGAAGAGGGGTGGGAAGCTGTCACTGCAAATGTGGAGGGAATGTGGATCTGAAGAACTACACTTGCTGGCAAAACGCATGCAGCCTGTGCCTGCAGCATAAAGGCAGCTGTCAGCCCTTCAAAAGCTCAACTTGCTACAATTTTCCGAAACCCACAGTGCAGACGTGTCAGGCAGAATTTGGCCCACAGTGTTTGGATTAGCAGTAAATCTACTAATCCAACCTAATATCCAAAAGGCTATTGCTAGATCTGGGGGTCATAAATTTACACCAGTCTTTCATCATTCTAGGCCCCAGATGGCCTTAAATGGGCATAAAGAATAATGAGATCTAGGAAGACGTTATTATATTCTTAGGTCAAAATTCACAGCACAATCTCTTTTTCTTTTTTTCAGGCTGGAAGGGATGACTTTCTTGAAGTGCTAATACCCACTGTTGATTGACTCTGCAGACTACTTTCAGAGTTCACTGTATTTACTTTAGATACAAATAGTATTACTGATAGCCAGAAGCCTGTAACAGCGGTGTCTATTCATGTGGCAGTTCACCCAGGCTATTGCTTCAAATACAATATATACTTTTGCTTGAGTTTACACTTACAGCTTTACAAAAGTATTATTTTAGCGAGGGAAAGATAAAATATGAAGTTTATCATAATTCCCACTGTGTGATGTCTATGCATCCTTAAGCTTGAAGTTTCATAAATGGCTCTTTTGAAACTGGAAAGTTTTAAGATAGCAAAATACTACAAAGTTTGAAATGTGTGCTTGTTTAAAACTCCCCTCCACCATCTCTGGCTGTGCATACAGGTGGCCAAGCACAAGAGTTCCTGCCAATTTCTAAAGTTACACTTTTATCCACTAAACAAGCATCCTGATCCGGGTTACCAAACAGGGCACTCAACAGGAGCCCTTGGGCGTGCATATTAAATATCACTTATGCCTCTGTCTGGACTAGCCACTTTGGGAAGGCTTGATCTCATTCTGTTTCACCCTTTTCCTGTGCTCCCTGGCTTTGGGTAATGAACTTTCTCCCTCGAGACTTTTCTCAGAAAGGATCTTCATGTAGAACAGTGGATGCACATGCTTCTATTTTAAAAGCCACATGTTCAGCACATTTTGCTTTTGTGAAATGGAATATGGTTTAAGTTTGTTTCAATCAAAAAGAGTTTGGCTGGAAAGACTTATGTCAAAGTGCAAAAGGTTTTATACACAATAAAGGAGCCTTTTTTCTCTCCTTCTTTTTCCTTTTATGGTCCAAAGAGGAGAAAATTATAAAACATACTCGTTTGCCTCAATAGTAATTGCTTTATTTTTGTTTTATATGGATGAATTTACAAAGCAACTACTTAAGAAAATATCATTGTTTTATTTATTTTGGATTCAACTGATATATTACAACTCACATCAAGAAAACAATCTTAGCGTCTACTATGAAACTTAATATGTATTCACAGTAAACAGTCTCAATGTCAGAATTGAGTGGATAATATTAAAAGCCCCTTCTAGGAGTAACTGTTCTATTGTATCTGCCTGGTATCCAGGGAATTCTACTTTTAAACACCTTCCCTGAATCACTATTCATATTCAAAGAAGTGTGGCTCTTAATATGCAAAACTTCAACTTAGAAGGTGGTTGACAAAATAATAAAGAAAATGAATGATGAATTATTCTGAATCCAGTCATTAAATTGACAATTATAACTTAAAAAGCCTTGCATCTAGTGTTAAATGCAATATTTTTGTTACTTGATGCCAGTTTGAAGGTAAAATTCTTGGAAGCTTATTTCTTCTGAGAAGGAGAAAATTTACCATTTGAAGATCAAGCATCCATTAATTCCCATTCATGAATATACTTGCTCCATTTTCATCTTTTCAGATACTTTAATGACTTACACATATTTAAAACCATATCAACATATTTTGTATCCATGACATGTCTTCAATGAAGTTAACATGGGCTTATTGAATTATTCACCCCATTCAAAGTATAGTAGTAGAATCTGTGGGATGGACATTGAGTATATATAGTTCACATAGATTTTTTTTTGAAATCTAATTAAAAAATAATGTGAACATGCATAAGTAGAAGTTAGAAATTAATTAAAAACAGGGATTGGAGAGCAGGCTCAGCAATTAAGATCACTGGTTGTTCTTGTAGAAAACTCTGGTTTAGTTCACAGCACCCACATTGTGGCTCACAACCATCTGTCACTCTATTCCAGAATATGACATGCCCTGCTATAGCCCTCAGAGAATTGCATACACCTGGTTTACTTGCATACACACAGGCAAAACACTCTCACACATACAATAAACATTAAATCTTTAAAAATAATTTTTGAAAAAGAGCTTACCAAATGTCTTTATGCAAAGATCCAGAGACTATCAATTACAATAAGATTGTTGCTGTTTTCTGGGTGTTAGTTTATCAAACATTTTTTGAGTCTGTTTTAGACTGCAGACCTTGTTGCTACAACTGACCTCGAAGGTATTTAAACCTTGTTAAGATGAGTCAGTAAAAGGATGTGCTCGTTTTCATGAACGTATAGATGTTATAGTTAGGTTCCAAAACAACCAAGAAGTAAGTTTAAGTGATTTATACTTTACTATCCACAATTAGTTTCTAAGTGAAATCAGTGCCTCATAAACCTTTCAGAAGATATTACTGTGATCTACATATTATGCTATTTTGTTGCTCCTTTTTGTATTATGATTCATTTATTAAATTAATCAATTTGAATTTCAGTGGTTGTGTTTGATTAGTGTGAACTTAATGCTATTAAATTCAAATTTCAATTGAAATTTAAATGGATATGATTATTATCTTTTGAGGACAAAAAAATTGCGAATGAACTCATTGAGAGCTACTATGTGTAACACAAACCAGCATGATAAGATAGATACCTTTAAAAGAGAAGTAATGGTTTCTCCTACAGCTTCTCCCTAAATCACCCCATAATCACACCAAAACACTAGAGAGTGCATTGTTACAGACAAAACATGAAACTCTAATGGTGGCCAGTTATAATGCTAGAAACATGTGGATTATTGTTGGAATTGATCACACCACTGCTAAGGTTTCTCCTTCTGGGTCCTATTAAACACCTCTAGTATAGTCATATGGCTGGGATTTCAAACTGTCTTTGGGAAGAAAGCCCAGTTTCTTTAGGGATATGTGGGTGATATAGCTGTGACATCTGTCAACCCTGATGATTGCCAGGAATAATTGAACCAATTTAGTTGTTAAGATGTCCCTTGGTTTCTGGTTTTATCAACAGTGTTTCTTGGTATCTTGATATCATTTCTTTGTAACATAAAAAATAAAAAACGTAAAGCAACTAAAGGAACTCCATCTACTTTTCCTGTTGCCTTTTCCCTTTATGATTTATGAGTCTCATAGTAATGGTTAAAATTCTCTTTTTTCATCTATAGTGTTTACAAAATGCATAAATACAAGTAACAAATTGTGCCCATGTATGCTAAGGATAGGACAGGTTGATAAGTGGAATCAAACTCAAATTCATTCTTATCAGCTTTAATCCTGAAGTATTTCATAGCTTATTAATTTTTACATTTATGGAAGTATAATACTTTCTACTTTGTGAAATGGTGTTAGATATCATGAATTAAAATTTACAAAGGCTATTGTGAAGGGCATCAAAAACCTTCATAAAAAAACACAAACACAAGTTTGAAAATAAACCCATAAACCTTTCATAAAAATACTATGAGCACTTTTGTCAAATCATGTAGTTTTCCTGATCTACAAGTCTCAACTGTTATATGAGGTTTTGGGCCTGGAGACGTAGCTTACTATCCTCAGGTCACTCACTAACTAGTAAGCTATAGTATGTTTAGGACAATTGTCCCTTCACATTTTGTATGCATGTGCAAGTGTGGTATAAGGAAATATTATATAACTTAGATTCTTCTGTAATCTATAGAATTTTTCTCCACATGGAAACATAACTATATATGAATGAACAAGCTGTAGATTACAGGAGGCAGTTTGTGAACAACCGAAGGCTCTGTAGTGAACCCTAATTTTAATAACTGGTTCTGTAAATTGTTTCCTGTACACAATCCTGCTGAGATTCTCATTTAGGTAAGTAGGCAAGAATAAATAAAAAAGATGCAGGAACCATGTAACATAGTGGATAAATGAAATACATGGCTATGGAGATGGCTCAGCAGGTAAAGATGCTGTCTACCACCAAGCCTGAAAAACAATGTCAGTTAGATTCCCCAGGACCCACATGATGTAAGAAGAGAAACAACTTTGGAAAGTCATCTTCTGACCTCCACAGGTGCACATCTACTTACATAAGCACA
>LZPO01027365.1:1336529-1352165 GCA_001675575.1 Neotoma lepida
CCTACCCCCTAGAGATTTATTCTTACTTATGAATGGCCAGCCTTAGCTTGTCTTATTTCTAGCCAGCTTTTCTAACTTAAATTATCACATTTCTCTGTAACTATGTTTTGCCTCTGAGCTTTTTATCTTTCATTATTCTATATATCTCTCTTTCCTTCTTACTCCATGGCTGCCTGTGTGGCTGGGTAGCTAGCCCCTGGCATCCTCCTCTCCTCCTTTTCTCACTCCTTGCTCTTCTCTCTTGAACCTAGATTTCTTCTACTTGTTCTCTCTGCCTGCCAGCCCTGCTTATCCTTTTTCCTGCCTTGCTATTGGCCATTCAGCTCCTTATTAGACCAATCAGGTGTTTTAGACAGACAAAATAACACAGCTTTATAGAGTTAAACAAATGCAACATGAAAGAATGCAACACATCTTTGCATCATTAAACAAATATTCCACAGCATAAATGAATGTAACATATCTTAAAATAATATTCCACAGCATATCTGAGCTATATTTTGAAATTTAGACCAATATAATTAAGAAAAGGACATACTGAAGGTGTGAGATGCTAAATGAAGATCTGGGGGTTTATTTCCTACTACAGTCAATTCTTTGAGATGCATGTTGCTGAAGAATATAATTTCTTATCTTTTCCTTTCTGCATAATTTTTCCCTCATCAGATGAAGGAAAAAATATGAGATAAAAACACTAAATGGTTTAACATGGTATATAAACATCCAACTACCAACCTGTTATGACTTCAAGTCAGATGTCTCTCCTCTTCATAATCAATTCCACAAAATGTGATTCATAGTCTTTATTTTTCTTTTGTTAAATCCTTTACATGCTGCTTTTAAGTCTAGTGATAACAATGTAATTAACCATCATGTGATATAACCACATATTACAGAAGACACTTTTATTATTTCACTAACTCTGCCCAGAGAGGTGGTTTATCTAGATAGGTCTTTTGTCACTGCATTGACTGCCAGAGGTGATGTGAATAATCTTGCTAGTGAAACAAGATGCCCTCTCCCTAATTCTTGCTCCAAGTAGAAATGTCTTAAAACATTCACTATTTGAAAAAATGACCATCCCTGAAAGATGTGTGTCATTCACTACTTGAATAGAATGACCATCCTTGAAAAAAGTGGGCCATTCACTATTTGAATAGAACGATCATACCTGAAAGGGGTGGGTCATTTTCTGGTCAGAGGTAGAGGAACAGAGGTATGTTATCATGGATTCATTTCCCTCTTCCAATCTCTACAAACGATTTTGAATTAAATTATACATGACTGCTATTTACTCTGCATTCAATCACTTGCGCTATCTACAGCCTAAGGCAAAAGTAACGGTTAAATGGGAAATAGAGGAAAGTAAGGCTTGGTAGAAATGTAGAGATATATGTGTAATGGCCTAGTGTATATTAAGATAGCTAAGTAGATGCGCAACTAAAAATAGTATGAAACAAATTTCCCCACAATTAACTAGGTTTGCTCTTAGATATATACTATACTATGTATATGTATAGCTACCGAGTTTTTGTTGTTGTTGTTATTGTTTTGAAACAGGGTCTCTCTATGTAGCCCTGGCTGTCATGGAGCTCTCTATGTAGACCAGTCTAGCCTCAAAGTCAAAGAAATATACCTGCCTCCTTCCTTGGATTGCTGGGATTAAAGATATGCACTACAATGACACATTGCCACCAAGTTTTTAGTCAAGGTTGCATCTAAATGCCCAAACTAATATAAATAATCATGTGATCAGTTTGATCAGGAATGAAACTAATATATTCTTTTATTCATATATATGAACATATATATGTATATAATCAGACACATTAATAAACATACTACTTTTCAGCCACTTAATTAGTTTCTTGACTACATGAACAAAATTTACTAAGCATTTTGAAATAGGATGAGCAGAATTTTGTGACAAACTCTTATGGGAATTGCCAAGTGACAATAATTTTTTAGTTATAAAATTTAACCTAAATGAGTGGTTAGTTTTTGTGTGCTTTTTAAAGAAATATATCCTAAGATATTTCTTGAGCAAGTGAAACAGATATAAATATTCTATGCAACTTGGGTGAAATTAACATTTTAAGAAATTGTATAGAAAAATATTTGTGGTATAAAAGAAACAAAGATCAAATGTAGTTATTTAAAACAAAGTAGTTTGGGGCTGGGAAGACTGCTCAGTGGTTAAGAGCACTGGTTGTTCCCTCAAGAAAGCCTGGGTTTGATTGCCAGCATTTTAGTTCCAGGGGGATCCAATACCCTCTTTTGGCTCTATGGGTACCAGGCACAGAGGTGGTACACAGAAATGCATGCAGGCAAAATACCATATACATAAAATTAAGATAGTTATATGCCAAATAATTATAATACTATTTTCTTGTTTTATAGCAGCATAATAGAATTGTCCTGTGATTTGAAGTTAGAATTATTCTGGTTTGAGCATATATTTGACAATTTTGTGCTTACATATACAAAAATGGAGAACAGTATGAAAATGAAAGCTACATTTTGTTACAGAACATATGTGCATGTTCTATAGAACCCATGGGACTGATTTATTTTCGAGACAGGTTTTCTTTGTATAGCCTTGGCTGTCCTGGAACTAGCTCTTTGGGTAGGCTGGCCTTGATGTCTTAAGTGCTATGAAAAACACTTTGTTTTTATTTATATCTAATCATGAAATGAATGGATGTAACATATATAAGTACACAAGCCTAGGATTTCCATTTCTCAATATGACTGAAAAGCTTATATTAGAATAAATTTAACCAAAATAACTATAGACAACAGATAAACAATTTAAGTAAATAAAGTGAACCATCTAAAATAATCAGAGAGCAACAAGACAGCCCAAACTTTAAAGGCCAGTATCTCAAAGACATAGGAAAATATTGAAGTAAGTCTGACATTCTCTGCCATTTTTACTCTACAGGGAGTGTTCTGATTCTTGGATAAGCATGGGCTACATGCTGAGGAGCCAATTGTAGCTCAAAGATTTTTAACAGTTTAACAGAGCTTTGGAGTAAAAAAAAAATAAAACTCAGGAATAGTATTCTAGAAGAGAAGTCACTACATACTTTTCATACTAAAATTCTATGGGGAAAAACTGACAGGAAACACCAAAAGAATGTTAGGGATAGATAAGATGTTGCCAAAAGATGTAACGTCTATGTAATTATAGTTTTTGATGGATGAAACAGCTATGATCTTGATGTAATACCTAAAATACATTTTTACATACATATGTAGGACAGAAACTTTCAAAACTAAGAAATGTATCAAGCTGAACAATCAAAACATGACTGCAAATACCCACTGGGAAAAATATAGAGTAAAGCACATCTAGGTAAATCTTTACAAAACTGTTGAAAATTAAATGAATAGCAATTGAAAACAGCCAATAACAAAAGTCCAAACACAATAATATTTAAAGGAGCAAGAAGCAGTAAGATATGGCTGAATTTTATGTTAAAAATAAGTGTCAAGAAGAAATGGAATAACAGATTTTTGTGCATATGCAAGCATGTAGAAGCCAGAGGAGGATTTGGGTGAACTTGCTCTATCACTTTCTGCTTTATATCATTGAGACAGGGTCTCTCACTGAACCCAGATCTAGGTTGGCATCTTCCTATTTCTGCTCCCCACAGGACTGGACTTTATCAGCATGCATGGGCTATATATAGCTTTTGGGGGGAGTACAGAAGATATGAAGTCAGGTAGTTGGTAAGTAACTTTACTCAGTGAGCCAGCTCCTCAGTTATGAATTAGTAAAATTTAAAACAAGAAAGAGATCGAAGAATTCTAGATACTGTAAAAGAGAAAATAAATTGATAAAGAAACAAAAGAAAGAAAACTTCTGAAAGATAAAAACTGAAAACATTTATAAATTTACATATTAAATAAAGAGCTTCAAACTCTAAAATGTTTATCTGAGGTTGAATCATGTAAAAAAAGAGGGATTGATGAAGATTATTGAAAATGTTAAATAAATTTATAAATATAAATGAATAAATTGTAAAATTAAATATAATGTCCTATATATCTTACATATTTCATATCTGTGTAAATAAAATTCATGAAGACAATAGTATAAAGAATATATGAGCTAGGAAAACAGAAATATATATTAAAAGATAGATTCAACAAACCCAGGTTAATATGGGAAAAGAGAAAGAAAAAAAGAATGAATTGAATAAGTTTAAACAAATGGTCAATACCACACATAAATCAAATTATATCAAAAGCTGTACTAAATATCAATAATCCATATCAAAACACATGAAAATAAAAAGTACACCAAATCAAACATCATATCTTTAGCAGTGAAGAAGAGAAAGGTTGAAAGGAAAATGATGAAAATCCATAGATCATGCTGACACTAGGGGTTAGAAAATCTAGAGTACTTAATACACCACATAACAAAAAACATTAATTTTAAATTCAATGAGCATTGCTGGAAACAATGAAACATTTTATTAAACATGAGGCTTCAGTTCACCAGGAAGGAAAAAAATCAAATTTGAACACTACCAATGTAACTTCAAAGCATATTAAATAAAACTTAGAAATAAAAAGGAAATATGAGCATATAGGCTGTTTCCATTTGCTGACTATTGTGATTAGAGCAGCTATGAATGTGGATGAACAAGTATTTCGGTAGTATGGTATCCTACTACAGTATTAATAATATCCTCTGGCAATATGTCCAGTAGTGATACAGCTAACTCTGTTTCTAGCTTTTGAGGAACCTACATACTGATTTCCATAGTGGCTGCACCAGTTGTGAACCAACTCATGAATGGATAATGAAAATGTGGTACATATATACCATGAAATATTTTTCAGATATAAAAGAAAACAAATTATGAAATTTGCAGATAAATGCAAGCAGCTAGTAATAATCATTACTCAGACACAGAAAAGCAAACGTATGTTCTCTCTCATATGTGGACACTAGATTTGAATCTTTAGATATGTGTGTTTAAATTGGAGCACTCATAGGAGGTAACAATTAGTAAAGAACTAATGCTATGAAGGAAATACATAACTATAGTAAAACAGTATTTTCCAACATGATAATGTCATTGCAGACATGAACTTAGAGTGGCTATGACTGCATTCACAAGATCTGCAGAAGGGCAAGCCAGGCAAAATCACAGCATGGAGGGGAAGGGTCATAAGTTCTACCTTTAGCTGGGATACTACTAGCAACTGATGGATATACTATAAGAGAAAAAGCCACCAGTTTTCTTCCCTGAAAGGCTGCCCATCCTCCATTTCCATTATGGAAAATCAATAGATATATAAGGTTTGTCCATAAATAAAATTTATACCCGGTACCTATAAACATTAACTATAAGCTGAGTGTTAAGGACATCGTCTTATTTCAAAACACAGAAGCCATAAAAAATTCCTCCACTGCAAAATAATTCAGCTAGAAATAAGTAATAAAAAGATAATTGTAAGTTCTCTCCATCACTTTAAGTAAAATAATATACTTCTAAATAACCCACAGTTCAAATAATAACTTATACCAGAGGTTACAAAATATTTTGATCTGAATGATAACATAATTACAATGACAATGAATACAATGTATTTAAAGTCATATTTTGAAGATTTTTTTTGCCCTTACCTATATATATTAGAAAAACACTGACAGAAAATATGTAACTAGAGCTACTTAAATATAAATAAAATAGAAATAATAAAGATCAAAACTTAGAATTAAATGGATGTTATATAAAATTTTGTTAGTAGAAAATTCATTTTATAGTGATAGATAAAATAGGACATATTTAAATTTTTCTAGGTTTCCTATTTCCAAGTAGTAAAGGAACACTTCCTACTGTAGCAGGATCTGGTTGAGAACATTTCTTGTCAAAATCACCTCTGTTTACTTTCTATAACAGTAGATGGAAGAGTATCATACTTTTCTATTTCCTGTGGCATTTTATTTTAGATTACATTAATAAATGAACTAAATATCTACACTGGTATTTTGGGTAGATACTATTCACAATATAGTTCATAGAAAATATTGAATATCAAAAATAAAATTAAACAAAACACAGAAAAGAACTTTGCCCAGGAAAATAAATTGAGAAATATATATATATATATATATATATATATATATATATGTGTGTGTGTGTGTGTATTCTATATGCATATATAGGATACCACTCACTCTCCTCTCCATCTACACACACACATACACACACACACAAACACACACACATGCACACACACACATACACACACACACCAAAAACAAAACAAAACAAAAAACCTTAGTTACAATTCTTTTGGAATTATATCAGCAAAATGATTAATTTTTTAATCCACATTTTCAACATTTAATTCATTTGGATTTCACCAAAACTCTTTCCATTGCTTTCTTATTCTTCTTGCAAAAAGGATGCTTATTGAAAATAAATTGTAACAGACTTACAAGAATGATCTACTAAGAACAAGATCTAGGTCATCACATTAAAAAAAATAAAAGGTCAGTTTAGTGGGAATTACTGTTTCCTGATGTTTCAAAGGAAATGTTGAAGTTAAGATGACATTGACAAATTGCCACTATTTATTTAAATGGTGTAATGCAATCTACCAGTAGTTCTACAATCTGCATTTTTCAAGCAGTTGACCTGACCAACTAATGCAAACAAATTAGCCTCCTGGGCGCTAGCTGTATTCTACAGGCAGTTAAATATTACAACCTAGCATTATTTATTGCATAAATTCTATCATTCAAAGCATCTTATTGAAAGTTAGTGATAAAATTACAATATGCTAGTTTTTGATATGCTTGGTAACAATCATTTTTATCTATTACAGGTTCAAATATATTTAAAGTTCAAGCAAGAATACATATACAAACAGCATATGCTTCTTTCCAGATATTAATCATAGTTATTTTCATTGCCTCAAAAATAATCCTTTTTGTCAAAAATATTAATCCTTGATCTACATTGTGATGTTGTTTCATCTTCTTGGTTATTGCAGAAAACAAAACAAATTTAATTATAAGAAGAGAGACAGTAAGCTAAAAATGCATAAATTACAATCATTCTAAAATGTATGTAAAATTGGTCAATGGATATTTCCTTATAACATGCACCAAAGTGACCATAATCTATAAAAATGTGTCCTTTTTTCTATCCTTTATGGAAAAGGTCAATTATCAAGCAATAGTTTGACAATTGAAATGTGATTTCTGTTCAGATACCATGTTGTTCTCAACAATCAGCCTTAGATTAATCTGGCTATACAACTAAATTAGAATTAATAAAAAATGATAATGGTGATAAACTCTGAAAATCAAATTTTAAGGGCTCATGTTTGAAAATACCACACATGATTATGGCTTAACTATGGAGTATATATTTATCAGCACCGTTAGGACCTCCAGAAGAATTAACTATTGAGGAGATGAGGTACATTATGAAAGAATAAGGAACGTTTTCTGTTTCCACACACACACAGAAATGTTAAATATTATTTCAGTAGGCTTTTATTCTTGATGAGAGGAGTTTTATAGAAACTATATCTGACTTTAGACAAATAGAAAAATTCTTCATTTCTATGAACATTGTTATGTATTGGTGTAGAGTATTCTATTGAAATAACTAATTGTTTTTAGAGGACTTATATGTTATCTTTACTCTCCCCCTTGATCATTCAAATTTCCAGTGTCATGCAGTTCAATTCAACCTGTGACTAAAAAAATACTTTGTAAATATAATTTCATTAACAGAGAAAACTGGAAAATTCAGTCTCTTCCCAGTAAGAACTTACAAATGAGCCCAAAGTTAGAAATGTGTATATGCATATTTATATGCACAGCTTTAAAATGTGATTATTTTATACTAATAAATTACCATAATGTAATTACAAATGCAATATTATATATCAAATACATTGCTAACCTTCTTCCATTTATCCTCTCATCTTATATTCACAGCCACTCTAGGATTCAAGTTCTAATTTTAAACACATTTTACATAATAAATACAGACATAGAAAAGTAATATGCAAATCTTCGGTACTATGATCATAATAGTAAAAATAGGTATCACTCAAGTATCTGAAAATAGTTAATTTTAAGAAGAGACAAATTTGAATTTCTGTGTAAGAGGATTTTCTGGAAATGTGCATTTAGAAAACAATTTTTGTGAAATGTTTAAATCAAGGTCAAAGTCAAATGAGAGTAAAATCAAGAGGCTACAACAGTGAAGTCTGGATTCAGAGGACCTATAGTCAAAGTTCTGTCACAGCTGTGCTACACTTCACAAATTTCTACAATTTCTATTTTGACATTTAACCCATCTACAAAATGCAAGTCACATTTACTTTTTATTTATAGTCTTCATGAATACTAAATTAGATAATTTGTGTTACATTACTAGAATGTCCTACATGTAACAGTGGTAAGTAGATTGAAGAAGCTTGCACAATAATAAGGCAAAATGTTATTAAACATGGAATTGGTGTTTAATAACCTTGTGCCTTATTATTGTGCAACCATGTACTCTATACAGTGCCAAGCACAGATTTGATACTGTCCACATACACTTCATCTCTCTTTGAAATTCTGTCGATTTAGATTTCATATGAGATAGCCAATAAATACTCCTTTTGTCCTATGGCCACCACATTCCAAAGTATCTTCACATCTCTGAATTTTCAATAATTATATGGGTCCCTTATTTAGGGATATTCTGTTTTAGATGTGTTTCAATGTATAAGTTTTAATATTTCAAAGAGACTTTAAATTCCTACAGGACCTAGAAATTATTTTGTAAAGCTGTATGTTGAATGTTGTCTGAAGCATATTATGAAGTCATAGTTTCACATGTGTGAATTATGAATTAATAGTTTCACATGTGTTGATTGTGTTTTATTGATTAATGAGAATAGTAGTTTTCATTGGTTATGTACCTATTATATACCCATAAATCATTATGCTTTGTTCACATTAGTCATTTTCCCAACAATTCTGTTGGTAATCATACAGATCTAGAAAAATTATCAATCAAAAAATAAAGTGCATTTGTAAATGATTATATTCAAGACAGAAGACTATAATAATTGGATAAAATGGAGTGAAATCTAGATATGAAAAGGTTGATCATAATAGTGTAAGAATTATTCTGTGCACACATCTTGGCAGGGAAGAGAATACCTTAGCTAAAGAAGTTTAATTATTCCTTGAAAAAGTAGACATTTTGACTATATGATGCTTATTTTATTCTTTTTAACACCTTTTACAGTGACATCTTAATCACTGTAAAGTATCTAAATTTCTCAAGTTTTACAAATCTCCATTAATCATCCAGTATTACCTAACCAATCCTTACAAAATGAGTGCTTCTTATGTATCCAGCCAGGAATACTTTAAGCACAATTGGTCTTTTACTCATTGTCTTTTCTACCTATAGATCTCTCAACATTAGGTAGCTTCCTTAGTCTCCGAGGTGTGGGGGTTTGTGGAGCCATGTGTCAGTGGAGACTTGGAGACCGGGAGGGAGAAACCCAGGTTGTTTGCAGGGGAATGCAAGTGAGGCTTCAAATTAGGAGAGATAATGCCAACACATGATCCCTCTTGTGGACAGCGTTGTGGATGATATGGATCAGGTGTGTGATTGGGTGACCTTTAAGCTGATTGGTCCATTAGAGCATCAATCTCTCCCAGCCTTGTGACTTTATACTTTAAAAGGGGTTTGCTGACTTTTAATAAATGAGTTCCTGCTTGACATGACTCCATGTTGCGTCTGATTGTCTCTGGAAAGGAAGGCTGGGAAACGGGTGGACAGCATGCACTTACCTCTCCTCGGTTCCAGGTCCCCCTTATCGGGAGACCTAAGTTTTCAGTACAGGTCGATCCCCCAAACTAAGTATTTTATTCATTTTCTAAATAAATTTTAACTTATTGTATTAATAGTATGTTAACTGAAGGCTTGAATTAGTCTTTTAGTTAAGTCATACTTTACCTGAGTACTCCCTTACTTGTAATGTGTGTGCCTTTATGTCAATAATTGTATCTGATGAATATTCAAAGAAATTATGTTTCTTATGGGGAGGATGCAGTTTCTGCTATTTAGCAGAGTTATTGAGCAACAGGTAAGTATATCAGGTATAGAATCCAGCAAATCAAAGATTGTATCATATGAGCAGACTCTTTTCTGCTGATTTCAAAGGGCAGCTTTGTTTCACCTCCACCTTAACTAATATCCTTCCTTTTGTAGGAAGCATTTCTTTTCATACCATTTTACTATACCACAGCACTGTCTCCCACAAACAATGGGACTCTTTCTTCAGTTAGATTATTTTTTAAAAGTGCTTTCACTTTTATAAATAGCCACTCCCTATAAGAAAGCCAGTCTACTTATTTGGGGGTGTTAATTTATTAGATTTTGAAATTGATTTTTGAATGATTTCATGTATCCATATCATGTATTTTGACCAGGTTCACCTCCTATTACCCTTTTATTGTCCCCATTCCCTTCTGTTGAGCCTTTGCTTCTTCCCAACTATGTTTACATGCCTTTTTACGTGGCCCACTGGGTTAAACTAGGGTTGCTGGAATGAGCATGGAGTTATTTTCTGAATCATGGGTAACTGACTAGTGGCTATGCCATTGAATAAAATTATTCTCTTACTTCTCTAGCAGCAATTAATTGCATATAGCTCTTCAGGGCAGGGTAGAGTCTTAGGAATACTTCCCTATCCATAATGAAATATTGAAGAGCCTGGTCTTTTTTGTTCTTGTCTTGTGCAGAAACTTACCACTGATGTGAGAACATTTTTATGACAACAATATTATGTTTGGAAGATGGCATTCTGCAGGAGTCTACTTAGTTTTTAAATGTTATTTACTCCTTCACATATGTCATGATTAATGAATACCTCCTATTTCCTGGTCCTATGAACTACAACCCTTCCTATGAAGAATACAGATCAGCTATTGTGTTGTATTGGCTAGAATTTCAGCTGCTGTATCAAATTCATTTCCGAAAATTGCTTTATGTGAGAGTTTAATCAATAATGAATTCTTAGTTAATTAGCTAGTGTGAGTATCTATTGTAAAGACCTATAAAAATATCCTTCATAAAAATAATGAAAACATTAACAAAATTTTCAAATCAAGAATTGCAAATGTCTAGAACACAACCAGAGGCTTGAAAACTCCAAGGAATTTTTATTTACTAACGAAAAAATTAATAATAGTAGCATTCCCCCCTTTCCTTATACCCACATCTCTATCTCCCAGACTTGAAAACAAGTATCATGTAAGCGCATAACCATAGCAACTGTGTAAAACATCAAGCAAGCAACAAGTGAAGAAGAATAGATCAAAATTTGACCTGAAAAAAAAATGCCCCAAACTGTCTAGTGGATGCTTAGATTAAAAACTCCACTCAGAAAATCTCCAGTATTTTACCTAACTCAGAGTTTACTCCATAAGGAAGCCCTAATCCCACAGTGATCGATGAAAATAATAAGGGTGAAAATTCAAAGTTGCAGCTAATAGAGCACTAGTGCACAGGAAATTAAAAAAGGAGAAGGAGAAAGGAGAGATAACACTAAGGGTATTTGAGAAAGCCATAGGAAAACATTTCATGTGCTTATTTAAATATCGATATATATATACACACATAAATGCAATAATTTTTAAATACTGACTCTAAAAACTACACAACTATGTCAACTCAAAAAAGTTATACCACAGGGGGTGATAGTATTCCTTCATTAGAACCATAGAATAGCTAATGAAACTTCCAGTGCCAGGTGTGGGAAACTTCCTATTGAATTGCTGGTCAGGGTGTTCCAAGAGATTCCCCAAATAATGAAGGCTATTTCCATTGCCCTTGGTTATTTCCCAGAATTTGAATGTAAGATCTTATTGCTGGCAACAACACATACTTTGGACAGAGACTTGAAGGAATAAAACTAGAACTGACCTGGAAGCCTCCTCCCACAAGAATAGCTCTCATAGTATCAGATGTGCTAGGCAAGCTGCCAACAGAGAAAAGCAATTAATAGTACCACCCAGCTATAAAACTGCAAACCACATCAATAACCAGCACAGCAAGACATCCATAATGGTGAAATAATGGCACCTATATTTTGGAAGTAACCAACAGCTAATTATACTTAAGGCATATTCAATGGGAAGGAATTGACGCCTACTACAGTAAATCTAGCCAACTATAGGTCATGGACCCTAGAGGATAACCTACTACTTCGTCTATACTAAACCAGTGTAATATCTAAATGCAATGTAAATACTTATCCTTACCCAAAGATAGGTGTAGCTCTCACTTGTCATCAAAGAAGCCTCTTTGCACAGCAGATGGAGACTATTACAGAGATATACAACTGGTTAAAATGCAGGGAATAAGTGACCACTGGGTTAGTAACCACAATTGATACATCTAAAATTCAACCCTTATGCTAAAGGCACAGCAAACATTGTGAAAGAGGAGGCAGAAAGATTCCAAGAGCCAAAGGACCAGGACATCTTCTACTAGATAGTGTCTTCTAGAAATGACACAGAGGCTACATGAAATCTCAATATCATTGCTTCAAAAAGACCTGCAAAATGAAAATACCTGTTGACATGCCAATGTGGATGGCAAAAATTTTACAAGGCCCCCATCCCTACATGGAGAGCTACAGGCAACCAATGGTTGCTGATAGAATCTATATTCTTCTATGGTTATTCAGTCACAAGTTGTCAGCCCTAAATACAAGTATATATAAGCAACACTTTCATTATCTATTCGTCTGTTGAAGGACATTTAGGTTGTTTCAATTTCCTGGCTATTGTGAATAGAGCAGCTATGAACATTGGTGAGCAAGTATCTGTGGAGTAGATGTTGAATCCTTTGGGCATATGCCAAACAGTGGTATAACTATTCCTATGGTAGATTTCCTTTACTTTTTAAAAAATATTATCCATACTGATTTCCAGAGTAGGTGCACTAATTTGCATTCCTACCAACTGTGGACAAGGCTTTCTTTTCCTCCATAGCCTTATCAGCATTTGTTGTCAGTTACATTGTTGATCTTAATCATTCTGACTGGAGTGAAATGAAATCTCACAGTTTGAATTTGTGTTTCCCTAATTGCTAAATATAATGAAAACTTAAGGTACTTTTTAGCAATTTTCAATTCCATTGAGAACTTTCTGTTTAGATACCTAATCCATGTTATTAATTGGATCACTTGTTTCCTTGAATCTTTCTTCTTTGATTTTCTTAAAACTATATCCTGGATATTAATCCTCTGTCAGACATACAGATTTTAAAGATTCTCTACCATTTGATGAGTTTCTTCTTCCCTCAATTGATTGTTTCCTTAGCTGGACAGAAGCATTTTAGCTTTCTGATTTCACAGTTTTTATTTGTGGGCCTTAATTCTTGGCAATCTGGGGTCTTTTCTCATTCCATAAAAAATTTGGATGATTTTATTCTTTTTTACTTTTGTGAAGAATGTTGGGGGTATTTTGATTTTGATTGCATTGCATTTGCATATTTCTTTTGGTAGTGTAGCAATTTTCAAAATATTAATTCTAGAGATCTATAAGCATGGGTTATCTTTCCATTTTACAGTGTCTTTCTCAATCTCTCTTCAGAGATTTAAAGTTTTCTTTATAGAGGTCATACACCTCCTTATTTGAGTTTATTTCAAGATATTTTATTGTCTTTGATGTTATTGTAAATGACAGTGTGCCCATAATCTCTTTCTCAGTGTGCTTGTTGTTGCATACAAATGTTGTGGTTTTTATAAGTTGATTTGGTACTCTGCCACTTTGCTGAGAAGTTTTATTGTTCCTAGGAGTTTCCTTGTGGAATTTTTGGGATCTCTTAGGTGTAAGAGCATAGCATCCACAAATAGGGGCAGTTTGACTTCTTCTTTTCCTATTTGTATCCTTTTAATTTCCTTCTCTAGCCCCAATGCTTTAGCTAGTAATTCCAGCACTGTATTAAAAAGGACTGGAAATGGTGGGCAGCCCTATCTCATTCTTGATATTATTAAGATTGCTTCAAGGTTTTATCTATTTAGAATAATATTCGCTGTGAGTTTGTCTTATATATTCTTTATTACAGTGAGGTATGTTCCCTCCAGTCCTACTCACTCTAAGACTATTATCATGAAATCATGTTTGATTTTGTCTAATGCTTTTTATGCATATATTGAGAATGTCATGTGGCTTTTGCATTTAAGTCCATTTATATAATTTATTACATTTTTTGAGTTACATATATTGATCTAAACCTGCACTTCTGACATAAAGTCAACTTGGTCATGGTGCTTGATATGTGCTTGTATTTGGTTTGCTAGAATTTTAATGAGAGTTTTTTAATATATGTTCATCAGTGATATATATCTGTAGCTTTTTAGTTGTTTTTTTCCTGTGTTTTTACCTGGTTTGGGTATTAAAGTAATGCTGGATTAATAGAACAGCTTTGGAAGTGATTTTTTCTGCTTGTATTTTTGGAAGAGTTTAAGGATTGGTTGTAGTTCTTGTTTGAAAATACAGTAGAATTCCGCTCTGAATCTGGGCTGGACATTCCATAGCTGGGAAGCTTTTTGGCATTATTTCAATTTCTTCCTTTGTTGTAGGTCTGTTTAGGTTGTTGGTCTCCTCTTGGTTTAATTTTGGTAGATTGGATGATTCAGAAAAATAATCTATTTCTTTTAGATTTTCCCATTTAATGGTGCAGAGATCTTACAGTATTCCCTTATAATATTCTGTGTTTTTTCAGTGTCTATAAGAACATTTCTCTGTTGTTTTATGACTGTGAATTTGTATCATCTACTTCTTTCTTAGGGTTAGTTCAATCAAGAGTCTATCAGACTTGTTTATCTTCACAAAGAGACAGCTCTTAAATTAATTGATTCTATATATTGTTTCTTTGATTGTATTTCATTAATTTCTGCTTTGGATTTTTTTGTGGGGGCCCACAGTGATTCCAGCTTGTGGTTTGATTCCATCTTGACTCAAGGTCAGAGAGTTCAAGCTTGTCTTTGCTCTTCAAGACTGAATAACAGGATGCCAAAGGTGTGGCTACCAGATGTCTTATGCTTCAAGGCCAAATAACAGGATATTTAGCCAAAGGTATGCTTACCAGACATGTTCAGAATTAAGGAGGTGTTTATGTGCTTGTTTGTTCCTTGAACCATGGTGTCCTTGAGAGGGGGAGATCTTTTGCCCCCCTTGCTTTGGGTATAAAAAGGCTGTGAGAAGTAAACTCGGGGCTGCTGTGGTATTGACTCAGAACCCTCCCAAACCAATTCTGTGTCTCTGTCTTTTATTTTATGTGTCTATTTTCCTATTTTTTTTCTCAATCTTACTCCCCTATTCAGGGCTGTTCAACAGGTTGGGCAGGACCTGACAGGTTTTATTATTTATTATTTCTCTTCATCTAATGGGTTGGTTTGTTCTTTTTTACCCCATTCTTGAGTTGTATCACTAAGTCATTTACTTGTTTTCTTGCTGATTTTTGAATGTATATGTGGTGATTATATTATGTCCCCCAAAATATTGTGTACCCTAATAAAACTTATTTGGGGTCAGAGAACAGAACAGCCACTAGATTAAACATAGAG
>LZPO01027365.1:1360425-1373075 GCA_001675575.1 Neotoma lepida
TATTCATTTTATAACCACAGATCCTCCTTTCCACCCTCCTCCCACTTCCCAGCATAAGGCATGTTTCATCAGTGAAAAGTTACACCTGAAACCCGTTTATCCTTTAATATGAAGCCTGTTAGCAAAGATAACCCTGTCTGCCTTTTTTTAACAAGAGACCTGGGAGTTCTAGATGAACTAACAAGGTGGCTGCAGCCTTATGGGAAAGATCTGGGTGGCTGCTGCTACCAAACTGACAAAGCTACATTTTGCCTAGCCATCAATACCATTAGAGATCTGAGAAGGATAAATTATAGCAAAAAGTATAATCCAAATGGCCTATGTATCAATAAAATGACAGAGATTAGTTCATTACCTAGACATTCATGCCAGGCTCCTGTGGTCTCCATGGTTTGTTTGGGGGGCAGAGGTACCAGGGCAGCATCAGTCTTCAGGCATCAGGTCCAGAAAATGAGAGACTTTCCAGTGGAGGAGGAACATGGTGGGGACTAAACTTCCTTTGTCTAGGCAAGGTGGGACAATCAACACTTCAATATCTTGCTTGTCCACAGTTTGGGCCAGGTCCTGGAGGCAGGTAAAGCATTGGGGCAGACTTTCCCAGTTGTTAACATTACCACAATTCAGGTGGAGTTGTCATTGTGGCTCCATCATCTTCTTGGAGATTTTGGGGGTCACTTTTAGGAGTTGAGGGGTTCTGTCTGTCATAGTAAGTTTTTCCATTAAACATTCTAAATACCATACATTCAGCAGATATTTGACAAATTTGAGGACCATTATCTATTAATTATATCTGAGCTAAACAACCTTTGCTTGTTTTTATTACTTGTTTAGGCTTAACCTTGAAAACATATACAGGAGGCTAAATAAGGCTTTTTCCTGTAATTACATTAGTACTTAGCATGACTACAAGTACAGTTCTGAACATATTAAGGCTTAATCATTATTTACTATAAACTTTATTATTTATTTTTATATAAAGTTTAATACTTTATAAAAAAGATAACAGTTTCTGTATTGAAGTTATTCTTAGTATGAAAGGAAAAAATTTAAATTATAAATATAGTCCGTAGAGACATTGGCAACTTTACTTTCCTGGTCCTTAAATAGTGCACCATTACAGAATATCACAGTTGGTTTTTGTTTTTGTTTTGTTTTGTTTTTTGTTTTTATGTTTTTCTTTAACTCTGGTTCAAACTAGCTACAGCTTAACTATGTTCACATAAACAAGGATATTAGACATTCATTCATAAATCAGTCTCTGTTATCCTGAATAGACCTTAGGTAAGGAGAGATTCTTTGCCAGATTGCTTAGGTCATTGTCTTGCTGCATCATAAGATGAGAATACCCCAGTCTTCAGTGTTTAGTGTTTGGTGCTCATAGCTGCGGTCCTAATTTTTAGCCGTTTATTTATCTATTTGTCAAGATTATATGAAAACATCATGATAAAATATAAGTTGAAAATGTACCAGAGCCTTATAAATTTAAATATTTTCTGAGATATCACCATACTGATTTCCAGAGTGGCTATACAAGATTTCTCTCCCAACAGCAGAGGAGGAGTGTTCTCCTTTCTCCACATCCTCTCCAACACAAGCTATCATCAGTGTTTTTGATCATAGCCATTCTGGCAGGTATAAGATCTCAGAGTCGTTTTGATTTGCATTTCCCTGATGGCTAAGGATATTGAACACTTCCTTAAATGTCTTTCAGCTATTTGAGATTCTTCTGTTGAGAATTCTCTTTAGATCTGCACCCCATTTTTTAAATTGGATTATTTGATATTTTGATGTTTAGTTTCTTGAGTTTTTTATATATATTGGAGATCAGCCCTCTGTCAGATGTGTGGTTCATAAAAATCTTTTCCCATTCTGTAAGCTGCTGTTTTATCTTATTGACAGTGTCCTTTGCCTTACAGAAGCTTCTCAGTTTCAGAAGAGGTCCCGTTTATTAATTGTTGCTCTTAGTGTCTGTGCTATGGGTGTTATATTTAGGAAGTGGTCTCCTGTGCCAATGCTACAACCCACAAACCCAGAGAAGCTAGGTAAAGAGGAGGACCCTGAAAGGGACATGCATGAATTGCCCCAGGAAGGGGAAAGGGTTAAGATCTCCTGGGGAAACAGGGAGGGGGGAATAGAGGGGAGGAAATTGGGGGTAGGAACATGAGGGCTTGAGATGGCCGAGTTTGGGGAGGGACAGAGAAGGAGAACAATGAAAGAGATATCTTGAGAGAATGAGCCATTATGGGGTTAGGGAGATGTCTGGTGCTAGGGAAATCCCCCAAAACCCACAAGGATGTCCCCAGCTAAGACTCATAGAAATGATGGAGAAGATGCTTGAACTAGCCTTCCCCTGTACTCAGATTGGTGACTACCCTAATTGTCATCCTAGAACCTATATGCAGCAACTGATGGAAGTAGATATAGAGACCCACAGCCAAGCACTTGGCTAAGCTCCTAGAGTTCAGTTGAAGAGAGGGAGGAGGCACTATAAGAGCAATGGGGGACAAGATCATGATGGGAAAAAACAGAGATGGCTGACCCAAGGTAGTAGGAGCCTATGAACTCTGGACTGACAGCTGGGGAACCTGCATGGGACCACACTAGGCCCTTGAATGAGAGTGACAGACGCGTGGCTTAATCTGTTTGTATTTCCCCTGGCAATCTGACCAGGACTCATCCCAAGTATGTGAACTGGATTTTTAGAGCCCATTCCCTATGGTGGGATGCTTTACTCAGCCTTGATGCAGGGGGGAGGGGCTTGTTCCTGCCCCAACTTGGTATGCCAGCCTATGTTTAATACCCAAGGGAGGCCTTACCCCCTATGAGGAGTGGGTGGGAGAGGGATGGGGGGATGTAAGAGGGAGTGGGAAAAGGGGAGGGAGGGGGAACAGTGGGTGGTATGTAAAATAAAAAAAATCTTTAAATAAACTAGTAAACCTAAAAATAAATAAATAAATGAATAAATAAATAAATAAATATTTTCAAGGCTGTTCCTTAAAAAATAGCCAGGTTTTTTTTCACTTAAATTTCCTGTAAAATTCCAAAATTTTCTCTTAAATAAGTTTAAAATCTCTCAACTGTGTGCTCCTGCAATATTAAAGTACCTCTTTATTTCAGGAGTGAAGATACAGGGCACAACTATAATCTGTACAAGGCAAAACCAAGCTCCGACAGTGCAAACAATTCAATGCTCAATGTCCCCAGCTATTCCTTTGGGGGCTTTTCCAAGGGGGCCATTTTCTGGCCTCACCCTTGGTGGCACACATAGCCTGCCTTCTAGGACCCAACTAGCTACATTTCATTATAGCTGGTGTTTTGGCTGACTATCACATGGCATCAGTGTCTCCAAATCTGTGGGGGGTCCCCTACCACACACTGAGAATGCTCTCCCACAATAAAGAGCCATAGATTATATGACAGGCATAAGAAATATGCTTTAGAATGGTGGGTTAGGAGAGTCCAAAACAATATAGGCTATTGTTGCTTTTGGTTGCTTCCTAAAAGATGAAGTTAAGTCTCTATTACTGAAGACATTACACACTTTTGAGACAGAACTAGGAAGATTTGAGCTGGATCTGTCCTGAAAACCTAATTCTTGAGGTTGTTACAGTACTAAAAGGTACTATACAAGCTGCCAAAGGAGACAATTAAGCAATAGCCCTACCCAGCTGTGACACCTATAAACCACAACAAAGATCATCTTGGCAAGATACCTCTAAAGGTGCACTAGTGGCCCTCCTATCTTGGTAACTAATGGCTGTCTAGTTAGACTTAAGGCTATCTTACCAGGCGGAAAATCATGCCTGGTACTAGAAACCTGGCCAAATACCTGGGGCTAGTGAGGTCATGGATCTTATAGGAGAACTTATTATCATGACTTTGCTGGAACAGTATAATTCCTAATTGCATTCTAATTACTTATCCTTATATCCACAGATAAGTATAACTCTCACCCTCATCAAGGAAGCTTCTTTTGGCAGCATATGGAGACTATTGCATAAAACCACAACTGAACAAAATACAGAGACCAACTGATATATCTAGAACACAAACGCCAGCACCTGAGCCTCAGGGAATACCACAGAAGATTTAACAGAAAGGTTGTAAGAGCTATAGGAATAGGAAGTCTGTTGTGAGATTGTGTCCCCTAGAAAAGACAGGAATGCCACACCCATACCTCAACAATAAAGCTACCTATACAAGACAAAATAAGCATAGTAAATTGTAAAGGTGAGATTTCATGCCCCACACCCAGAAAAAGAACTACAGGTAAACAATGACTGCTGAGAGAGAAAGAATTAGATTCCTGAGAAGTAGCATTCATAAATTCATTGTTCTCTGCTTTCTAATTATGGATGTGATGCTCATTTCTCTGTCATTATAGACTGTGTGTTCAACTGTGATCCAGAATAAAACCATGTTCCCTTGAGGTGATTTTGTGAGAGATTTTTGTCATAGCAATATGAAAAGTATTGAAGACAGACTGTAAGAGGTATTGTATTTTCTAGAGATGTCATCAAACATCTATTCATGCCAGATAGGAAACAGACAACCAAACTAGGTAATAATTTTTCTCAACTTCAACTTAGTGACTCAAGGAGTTTACTAGAGTTGTTGAAAGGAGTATGGGGGAAGGATTACTTAACAGCATCAGAATAACTTAAATGTTGTAAGCTTACCTAAAAATAAATCACAAAACATACATTGGAGATGATTTATAAGAAACATATCCCTGAACTTCTCCCCATGACTTCCAAGGAGTTCAGCAGATTGAATGGAGAGTCTCTTGTATGAAGCTGGTGAGATAAGAGAATCATCTAGACAGTTGCTCTGTCAGATCTATTTCCAACAGTGGTTTCCTGCTTTCATAACCTTGGAGAGATGCCTTATAAATCTCATTAGTTTGAGGTCTTTAGGCTCTGTAAGGATTGCTTGCTGAGTGTTATGAGCCTTCTCCCTTCTTTAGGAAGGAATATTTTCAATTTGGAAGAAATTGCTATGCTTCTGTTTCTTACATCCCTCTTTCCTTTGTGATGTTTTTTAGCCATGGAATGGTAACATAGATGTCCAATTATGGCTAAATATTTAGCCACTGTATCACCGAAACAGAAATATATGTTCATGAATCTCTATGTCACATTTCTCATTACAAAATGAGGTTTCTTTCTATGATCAATTGAGGCAGACAGAACCAGTAATCTATGAGTATAAACACAAGAATTTAGAAGACTATTTGATAAGAATAACACATCCATTCTACAAAACAATTTAAGTGTCTTCTCCACTGGGGTATATGAATGACTAGCCATAGATTTTTACATTTGCTTACAGTACCAGATGTGAATTCCCTTATATGAATCAGGACTTTAATTCAAACAGAAATCAGGTGGTTGTGACTGTAATGGTCATGCCACAATTTCATTAGTTAGGTCAGCTTGTCTAGCATGTTAACACTATAGCATACAAGACTTATAGACAGGCAGGATTGTTGGTAACAAATTCTTACCCAGCAGGCCACATGGCAAATTCCAGAATTATGAAGGCCAACTAGCAGGGAGAGTGCTTTCAGTTACTGCTAGCTTGATTTCTTCATGTACTTCAGCTAAAATATGCAGTGTCTTCAGCAACAGGATCTAACCATTTAGTTTGGCCATGAAACCAATAGTAGTGGCAATAGCTTCTTCACCAGCCAATGGGCTACACATAAGGTTCTGGTTTATGTTGCATTCTGCTATTTACTTGTACATCTGTTGTTCTCACAGGGTTGGCCAAGCACTTGCCAGTTCTCTTTTTCTGATTGAGCCATCCACAAAATGAGGTCTCCAAATATGGCTCATCTGTCACTGCACAGTACCAGAGGCCAAATGTCTTGAGTTACTATTATGCTTATAGATTTATCACAGCCCACTGGTCACTCTTTCAATTTTCTTTTTCCAGCCACATGGTGTCAGTGACTACCTGCATTGTTATGGCTATCCATTCCCTTTGGTGATCCTCCTTGTACCACCTATGTACAGGCATCTACAGGGATAGGTAGTATCCCTTTTTTACATGGTACCTACCTTAGCTATTGATCTAATCACTGGAGGGTGCTCAGTGGCTCATAAAGACACTGGCTTATCAAGGAAAAGCAAATCAAAATGACTCTGAGATTCCCTCTTATACCTGTCAGAATGGCTAAGACAAAAAACCTCAAATGACAGTTTATGCTGGAGAGGATGTAGAGCGAGGGGAACACTCCTCCATTGCTGGTGGGAGTACAAACTTATACAGCCACTTTGGAAATCAATATGGCAGTTTCTCAGAAAATTGGGAATCAATCTACCTCAAGACACAGCTATACTGCTCTTGGGCATATACCCAAAGGATATTCAATCATACCATAAGGACACTTGTTCAACTATGTTCATAGCAGTTTTATGTATAACATCCAGAACCTGTAAAACAATCTAGATGCCCCTCAACTGAAAAACGGATGAAGAAAATGTGGTACATTTACATAATGGAGTATCACTCACCTGTTAAAATCAATAATATCATGAAATTTGAAGGTAAATGGATGAAACTTGTAAAAAAATCATCCTGAGTTAGGTAACCCAGTCCAAGAAAGACAAAAATGGTATGTACTCACTTATAAGTGGGTATTAGCTGTAAAATAAAGGATAACCATGTTTCAATCCACAAACCCAGAAAGTCTAAGTAACAAGGATGACCCAAGGGGAGGAGGGACATGTGGATCTCCCTAATAAGGGGAAATAGAAGAGATCTTATGGGTGGACTGAGGGCAGGTGGGGACGGCAGCATGAGAAATCAGGTTGGGAGTGGATTGAGGGGGAGAGTACTGAAAGAGATAACTGGAAAGAGGGGCATTTCAGGGTCAGGAAGAAACCTGTTGCAAGGGAAACTCCCAGGGATCTACAAGGTTGATGCCAGCTAAGACTCCTAGCAATAGCAGATACATAGCCTGAACTAGCCATCTCCTGTGACCAGGCGAGACTTTTGGTGGAGGGATTGGGACATCAACCCAACCACACAACCTTTGACCTACAGTCTGTCCTGCCTATGGAATGTACTGGGGTAAGGGTGGCACAGAGATTGTGGGAGTGACCAACCAATGACCAATCCAGCCTGAGACTCATATCATGGGAGTGAGCCCTCCCTTTATGCTGCCTAGAGTGCCAGGATACAGAGGCTGGATGGCCCAGAGAAATAGGATAGAACCAAACATGATTGGAGAAAAAATGTCAACAAAATGATGCCTAACAATATTCTGCTATACTCATAGATTGGTGCCTACCCCAATTGTCGTTAGAGAAGCTTCATCCAGTAACTGATAGAAACAGATGCAGAGATCCACAGACAAACATTAGACTGAGCTCAGGGAATCCTGCTGAAGAGAGGGAGGAAAGATTGTAGGAGACAGAGGGGTAAAGGACATCACAAGGAAAACCACAGAAACAACAAACCTGGGCTCACAGGAGCTCACGGACTCTGAACCAACAACCAGAGAGCCTTCATTGGACTGATCTAGGTTCTCTACATATATGTGATAGTTGTGTATCTTGGTCTACTTGTGGGACACTTAACAGTGGATGCAGGGGCTGTCCCTTATACTTTGACTGGCTTTTGGGAACTTATTCCTCATTCTGGGTCACCTTGCCCAGCCTTAATACAAGGAGAGCAGCTTAATCCTACTACAACTTGATATGCCATGTTTGATACCATGAGAGGCCTGCCCCTTTCTGAACAGAAATGGAGGAGGAGTGGCTTTGGGCATGGCAGAGGGGAGGTGGGGGAGGGGATGGGAGGAGAGGAGGGAGGTGAAACTGCAGTTAGGATGTAAAATAAATAAATTTAATTTTAAAAAGAGACACTGACTCTAGGACAGCCTGAATGTCATTGGTGACTGTGTATATAGACACTACACCACCTGTGTAGGTACTGATTTTATGTCACTCCCAAAACAGGCTTCACCAATAGCTTCTGTTTTGGTTTGATTCTAAAACAGCACCTGTGAGCTCACTGGTTTATCCTCAGAGAGTGGCACTTTTTGGGAAGATTGTAGAACACTTAAGAGACAGAGCCTTGCTGGTGAAAATAGGTCATTGTGGGTTAACCTTTAAGCTTTATTGTCCTACATTACTTCCTACTCACTCTCATCTTCCTGAGTGACCAGTAAGCCCCTATTCCTACCACAATAGATTATGACTTCATGGAATTGTAAACCTGTTGCTGGATCCTAACATGTCAATGACACAGACACCAGGAGTCAGTTGAAGGCAAACAGCAAACTCCTCTATTCAATAACAGGGAAGGCCTTATATACCCTCCTCCCAGCACCCAGGCTGTGTCCCAATGTGGTGCCATTGCATGGTTGTCCCTCATTGGCTGGACATGATCAGGAACTCTGACAGTGCCTATTACGAGGCCCTCAGGCAGACTCCCACATGATCAGGACATCTGACAGCAACCAGGAACTCTGACAGTTGCTAGGCCCTCAGGCAGACTTCAGGTTGGCTCATAAGGAAGTATGTTGTGTGCATGCCTTGGCAACTGATTTGAGCCAATTTCCTCAACCCTATGGATCTGTCCTACTGCATAAACCAGTATGATGCTTTTCTCCCTTAATTTGCTTTTTTTGTGTATTTTATCATGGCAACAGAAAAATAACTAAGCCCAGTTTCAATGTAGCATTTAATACACTGTTTTTATTGTTATGAGGATAGGGCCAATGATAGATTTCATCTATTGCAGTACTTTATATGCAACTAGCAATTGCTGTTCTAGCAATGTATTTTGAGCTTCTGCCCCTGTTTGTGACTGAGTCCAAAATTGTATTGGAACAGTTTGGTCAAGCTGTTTCATTCACAGCTCTAAGCTATGCTTACCAAGCTTATGGTGACTTTTAAACAATGGGATAATGGGAAAGAGGAACACAGCTACATATGTGCTTAGCCTATCCTATAAGAATCTTACTTGTTTAAAAGACTCTTGAGCCTATTTTATCTGAGTCCCACATGGCATCTGTGGTGGTTTGAATGAAAATGCCCCCCATAGGCTCACAGGGAATGGGACTATTAGGAAGTATAGCCTTGATTGAGTAGGTTGGCCATGTTGGAGGAAGTGTGTCACTAGGCATGGGCTTTGAGGTTTCAGAAGCTCAAGCCAGTTCCAGTGTCTCTCTTTTCCTGCTGCCTGCCAATCAGGATGTAGAATGCTCCTCAGCTCCTTCTCCAGAACCATGTCTGCCTGTGTGCTGCCATGTTTCCACCATGACAATTAAATCTCTGAACTGTAAGCCAGCACCAGTTAAATGCTTTCTTTTAAAAGAGTTATCATCGTCATAGTGTCTCTTTACAGCAACAAAACCCTAAGACAGAAGTTGATGCTGGGAAGGGGTATTTGGTTTTATCCTAGATCCTAGGGCTATCCAGTCGCAGGTTCTTGGTTACCCAAACACCTGTGAGTATGAATTCCATTTTGTGGAGTGGGTCTTAAGTCAAATCTGATATTGGTTGGTAACTCCCACAGAGTTTGTGCCACAATTGTGTCTTGCAGGCAGGACACCATTGTAGATAAAAAGGGTTTCTGGTTGGGTTGATGTTTATATTTTTCCTTTGGTAGCTTACAGCATACCTTCCTGTACCAAAGACTCTAGCAGGTAAGGGGTAAAAGCTCAATATATGTGTCAGCTCAACTTCTCCATGTTCAATGAATTGTGTAGGTGTTGTATTCAGCAATTGGGCATTGCTGTCAGTTTGTGGAGAGCAACATATAGTCTTCAATATCTTGGGTTATTTACGGGTTCCTATGAGACCCCATTGGCCAACAGTTCAATTGCATATACGCAACACCTGTAGTGGAAGATTCATTTGGTAACAAGAGATGGCCAGTTAGGGCTCTGTCTCACCCTTTATTTTGCAATTTTACTTAGATACTCTTCATATATGTATATATTTTACAAAGCTTTTATTGTATTAGATTTTCATACTATCCTTCAAAGGGCCCTTAATTTTAGCTGTCTGTGACCTAATATAGGCCTCATCTCCTCCACAGCACCCTACCTCACTTTATTCTCCTGTTCCAGTACCCCCTACCATTCATCCATAACTGTCTACTCCCTTTCATAGGAAAATCTATCACTGCTCCCACACATCTCTTATTCTATACTTAAACTCTTTGGTTCTAGGGACTGTAGCTTGGTTATCATTTATTTAATGGCTAATGTACACATATAAGTGAATACTTGCCATATTTGTCTTTCTGGGTGTGGTATACATCACTCAGGATGAGTTTTTTCTAGTTCTATCCATTTACCTGCAAATGTCATGATTTCATGGAGGATGATTTTTTTCTAGTTCTATCCATTTACCTGCAAATGTCATGATTTCATGGTTGTAATGTCTGAGTAATGTTTCATTGTGGAAATGTGCCATACTTTACCCATTTATTGGTTGAGGACATTTAAGTTGTTTCCAATTTCTGGATATTATGAATAGAGCTTCGATGAACATGGTTGAGCAAGTGTCTTTGTGGTACATAGTTTGGGTACATTCTCTATTTAGATCTTTGCTCAATTTTTAATTGGATTATTTGGGGGATTTTGACATTTAGTTTTTTGAGTTCTTTATATACTTTGAATACTAGCCTATTGGATACATAGTTGGTAAAAATCTTTTCCCATTCTGGAGTATGCTGCTTTGTCTGAATTATGGTGTCCTTTACCTGACAGAAGTTGTTATAGCTTCATGAGGTTACACTTATTAATTTTTTATTTCAGTGCCTGTGGAAATGGTGTTCTGTTCAGAAAGTCTTTTCCTGTGCCAATGAGTTCAAGGCTATTTTCTGTTTTCTCTTCTACCAGCTTCAGTGTATCTGGTTTAATCTACCAGGTTCAGTGTATCTGGTTTAATGTTGAGGTCTTTAATCCATTTGTAGTTCAACTTCACACAGGATGATAAATATGGTTCTATTTGCATTCTTCTACATGTAGTCATTCATTTTGTTAAATATAATATATTTTATTTAAAGTGTATTTTTGAATTTTTTAAATCAAAAATCAAGTTCTCATAGGTGTGTGGATGTGTGCCTTGGTCTTCAATTTTACTCCATTGATCAACATGTATATATAATTCTATAATACAACTTGAAATTAGGGACATTGATAACTACAGCTGTTCTTTTATTATTCAATATTCTTATAACTATCCTGGCTTTGTTGTGTTTCCAAATGAAGCTAAAACATACCTTCTCAAAATCTTGAGTTGTGTTGGAATTTTGATGGGGATTGCATCGAATCCATAGATTGCTTTTGATAGGATGACCATTTTTACTGTGTTAATCCTACCAATCCATGAGCATTGGAAATCTGTCCCTCTTCTAATATCTTCTTTGATTTCTTCCTTCATTGACTTGAAGTTCATATCATGCAAGTCTCTTATTTGCTTGATTAGAGTTACCTCCATGATATTTTGTATTATTTTAGGCTATTGTGGAAGGTGTTGTTTCTCTCATTTTTTCTCAGTCCATTTGTCATTTTTATAAAATAGGGCTATTGGTTTTTGTGAGTTACTTTTGTATCCAGCTACTTGCTGTAAGTGTTTCTCAGCTGTAGGAGTTACCTATGAAAGTTTGGGATCATTTATGTATACTATCATATCATCTGCAAATAAAGATACTTTGTAAAGTGTTTGCAGGGGTTCAAAGTAGGTAGGAAAGCAGGATTTTTCAACCAATATCTTCTTAGTCCTCTGGGAGTCAGGGCAGAGAGTGAGGAGAGACCAAAACAGGTAGTCTGCTACAGAGCCAAGGATGTGACTGGTGGCTTAGATATGGAGGAAAGGAGGGAAAGTGAAGATCTGAAACTCTCCTACCTGTTTTTCTGGCATGGTTGACTGGTGGGTTCCCAAGGAATGCCTGCTGGAGTTTGGGGCTGGGATAACAAGATGAGTGGGGAGGAAGGTTAGCAGGATAAGAGATGTGCATGATCCACTGGAGATGGGAGCGGCAGAGGAGGAGAAGTCACAGCAGGTGATATGCTACAGAGCTGTGGGTCACATTGGCAGATTGGATTTGGAAGAGAGGAGGGAGAAGTGAAGATCTGCAGCTGTTAGGCTTATCTGCTTTGCTTGACAACGTGGCTTGTGGGTTCCCAGGGAATCTCTGTTAACATTTATTAAGGAACTGCAGACTTTTCCCCCTTTCTATTTTTCTTTCTTCCTCAATCCAACTTGATTATTTTTATGCATAAAGAACCCTATTTCCATGTCAATCAAAATCATTCAGATTTTACAATGCTTCCCCTACCTCATAAAGATTATATTCCACCATGTGTTTCAGCAAAGCCCTTAAAGCTCCCAACTATTCCTGAGGTCCCTGTTGAATTAGTGTCTTTTTTAAAGTGTCCTGTAAAGACACTTAATCTGGCCCAGAGAACAGGGCATCAAATAATACTGTCTCTTGCTGATTGGGACCAAGAGGTGAGTATCCCCTTAGCAGAACACCCCAGCCTCTCAGTTCTGGGCCCAGGGCCACAGCCCTGTGCCCCCGCGCCATCACCCATTGCAGTCCCAGTTTCAGGCCAGTAGGCAGGTCTCCTGCAGACTGCTTAGACCAACACCATCCCCCCACCATACCCTGTAACCCTGAAA
>LZPO01027366.1:68499-83276 GCA_001675575.1 Neotoma lepida
GAATCTGTACACACATGGAAATCAGGTTGATGTTACATTTCTTCCCCGACTACTCTCTCATTTGAACCTAGATTTGCCTAGTCTGACTAGCCAGCTCACTCACCCCACTGCACTGCCCCAGAAACTGGGGTTACAAGCAGCCACCACGCCTGTGCAGCATCTCTATGGGTGTTGGGGATCAAAACTCTACTCCCCACACTTACATAGCAAGCACTTCACCTGCGGAGCCGTCTTCCCAGCACGCCTCCCTTTCTTGTCTATCCCGTCCAGCAGTTANGATGGTTCTTCTCATCTCGTTCAGCCTGATCTAGATGATCCTTCACCCATGTGCCTGGAGCTTGTCTCCTAGGAGATTCTGGATCCTGTCAACTGACACAATCAGTATTAACCATCACAGCATCCCCCAAGTGAACACAGGTTGAGAGAATGTGGAGAAAGGGGTGCTCACCAACCCCAGACTCTTTCCTCTCCTNTAGGTACCTTGTCTCCGTGGTTACCAAACCCCACCAAGCATGACTGCTCTCTAAAATCTACCCATGGTAAGTACAGCCAGCAGGGAAATTTCTGTTCCCTCTCCTTNGGGCATGAGATCGTATTCTCCATATCACAAAATTATGCTTTCTGAGGGCTTCCTTTTCGTGTTGATGTCACCTCTCTGTCCTGGTGACAAGTCCTTTGAGTTCACAGCCAACCTGAACCCTTTCCTTGCATTCCCTATGGCACCAGGCTCAGCATTCACTCTACTGGGTCCTCACAAGGTGCTCCACCCTGGAAGATAAAACACACACACACACACACACACACACACATACACACACACAGACATACAGAATGCAAAAAGAGGTAGAAGGGTAAGAAGGATGCAGTCCCGTCTCGAGTCTATCAAGGTATCCAATAAATGTTTACATTGAACCAAATCATCCTGCAAGCTCCTTCCAAGGAAAAATCAATGTCTGAAAGATGAGTTATGGTGGAAAAGAAAGNATTTGTCGATGGCCAAAGAAAAAAGGGGACTTCACTCACACATCTGCTTCTCGAATCTAGGGGGTCTAGGATTGCAAACACAGAATAGGAATAATGACAGGCAGGACTAATGAAAGGGAGGGACGTCTGTGTTCTCTCTAGGATTGGGTGGCAATCCTCTACCTGCTTTTACTATTTTCATGGTCTGGTATTTCTGGTGGTGATGGTTCATAGGTATCTTAGTTTTTGTTGTTGTTGTTGTTTTTAAAGAGAAGAGAGAGAGTAGGCAAGTCTAGGTCAAGTTAACTCTGTGTTATAGTTCTGTACCAAGCACCTGCCCATTATTAGCATGTCCACACACACAGCTAAGTCGCCTCTAACCCAAAGACTCAGAGAGCAAAGGAACAGGCACAATATGAAGAGCGAGATGACCAACCTTTCCATCCCATTCCAGTTACCCAGACAACATGCTGCAGATGCAAGGGAGGACTTGGTACTTTCAGTAAAAGTGAGCTTCAAGTCCTTGAACAGGATCCCAGACAAGCATCATGGACATCGTCAAAATATCAGAGGTGCTGTCCACAGCAGAACTAATGGGAGACTAATCATGTATTGCCCAGCATTGGTGACTTTAAGTGAACCAGGAGCTAGTGATGGTGGAGGGTTGATTTAGGATTTTCTCAGCAATGCTGGGACACATGAAACAATATTTCTATTTGTTTGATGACCACGTTATCATCCCTGGTTAAATCATAGCTCCACAGAGGTGACTCTGTCATTGCCCTGTACCTCTGTGCTGGCCAACACAGAAGCCTTCAGTCACCTGTTGCCACCAGCATGTGAAACACAGCTATGGAGACCAAAGATCTGAATTTATTCTATTTTAGATGGTGTGTTGCTATATAGCCCTGGCTGACCTGGAACCTGTGGTCCTCCTGCCTCTCTCGGCTGGAATTACAGACATGCACCACTTGCATAGGCTTAAGAACTGGAATTGTAATTAATTAAACTGAGACACGCTATAAATGCAAAACATGCATCAGATTTCCAATACTGTAGAAAGAAAAAAATGCAAAATATCCTGTTAACATTTCTCTATTGATTAGCATTTGAAATCAGTGTCTCTAATATATTGTGTCAAGTAAAGACTATTCTTTAAAATAATTCTACCATCTCTTTTGACTTTTAAGAAATGTGGTTACTAGAAAAATTTAAGCTAACCTATGGATTACAGCAGATTCCTTTGCACGGCTCTAAAAGCCTAGGATGGATTTGGGTAAGATTAGCTCCTCATACATTTCACTGACAAAGCTGCAAATTATAGCATTTGACCAAATCCTACCCGGGAAAATTCTCACAAAGTTGGCATTTGAAGTTAGGCATGTTTAATTTTTGTTTCTCGATATTTGCTTTTTTGCTTTTCCTCCCAAACTTCTGACTACAAACAAAATGAAAAGCAGCTTTAAAAACTGTCGTGTGTGTGCGATGGGGATTGAACTCAGAGGCCTCGAGCATGCTAATCACGTGCTCCACCTCCGAGAAACACTCCCAGCCCCAAAAGCATCTTATTTATTCTGTAAACTGATCTCCAAACCTAAATTACATTACACTTGCCACTCCGTATTTTACACACATACACACACACACACACACACACACACACACACACACACACACTCCTACAGGGACCAGCATTTTCCCATGTGTAAAGAGACATGCCTGATTGCTAGATTAAGCAACAGAAATTAATTATTACAGTAATTACTCGGCCACTAAATGTTTGAATGCTAGACCCGACATAGCTGTCCTGGGAGCCACCTTCAGCTTCCGAATATATTAGCTTTGACAAGGCAGCTTGAGCAATGTATTTTTAAGCCGATTTCTGAGGCCGCACTGTGCCAGTGAGAGCCAGGTGCATCTGCTGTGGCTGAGGGAGGGGGACTTACACCTCACGACATGGAGAAACAAATACACTAACTTCCAGTGCCCAACTCCCCGGGCCTGAAATCAGTTGTCTGAGGTAAAAACATTCAGCCTTCAGGGTGGCCACTTAGCGGAGGGTGGACAGGTGCCCAGCTGGGTGACGGCTGAAACTAGAAAATAGCTAGTAGGAAGGGCTCAAACTCACACCACTGATTCTGAAGTAAGGCAGCTGTCAATCGAGAACCCCAAATCTGGTGAAAGTCATGCTAAGGGAGCCACAAGCTGTCCTGCCTGAGTGATGTAAGTCAACACCTTTGGATTTCTCTCCTCATCAGATCTTGGGCCTATGAGCCCCGCCCCTCCCCCCACGGGTCCAGCTCTGCTTTCTTTCCTTAAGACAGACTCTCCTCATGGTAAAGGCAGACCTCCTTCAGGGAACACTTTCACCTCAGGACCAAGGATCTCCAAAGGTGACTACGTCATGGGCCTCCTCTAACAAAAGATGTCCTCTGCTTGATCCTCATGTCTCCTGGGTTCCTATTGTCAGGCTGGGCCTTCCCTTGGGATGCTGAGGTGAAAACCTTTACACAGTCATTCTTTGTGCACCTTGAGCTCAAACCACAGAGGTTTGTGCAGAATGTTTTACAATGGTATTTGAACCACCCCACACCCAGTTAAACCAGATGGTAACATCTGGGGTCACCAGATAATTCACCCTGTCACAAGCCTTTGTGGTTCTTGCTTTAGAACCCATCAGTCCCACTCAGAAAAAGACTGGGCTGTACATCAGAAACTGTGCCCAGATGTCTGAAAGTAGGGCGTGTCCGCCCTGAAGCTTCCCCACTACGGGTCAAGGTGACAAGTACTTTCTTTCTGTAGTCAGTCAGACTTCCAGGCAANTCCAGAATCATTTTCCCCAAATAAGTCCTGTGTCCCTTAAAGCATATCATTGTCTATTAATAAAGAGCAATTACTAATAATGGAAGCAGCATCTGGTACTCTGAGGTTCTGGGTTAAGCATTTTAAGATGTTGTTTTATTTACTCCTTACCTAGTCATTACAAATCTATTTCTTGAGTGACTCTAAACTTGACAGGAAGCTTCCGTTCCATTCTAAAACTACGGAGATATTATAGGAAGACACACAGGGCCTGACCGCCTCTACTAACTGTGACTGTAGTCGCCATGGCAGAGATGAAAACATTCCCTCTCTAGTGTCCTTCAGCTGGGAGGGCTCTTATTATCAGCAAATGCAGGCAAAGATCGGGAGAGTTTGCACTGAAGAATGGGGACTGAGGTAGGAGAGTGTCATTGGCCTTTCACACCTCACACAGACAGTTGTGAGGCATGGGCCATACCGTTCCTCAAGACACTCGATCAGGAGTCAGGCGTACATGGCTTGACAGCCCCTCCATGGGTTTTGTTCTTTCTTTGTATGTCTCTCACTGTTTCCCTCTTACTTCCTGGATCACCACGGACCCCACCCAACCCCACCTCCCACCCCTGCCCCCAAATCACACCCNTGCCTCACGAGGACTCTTTCCTCAGCTGACGTCAAGCTGCACTGTGACCACATCTCACAGATGCAGATGCCAGAAAGTTGCCTTGCAGCGTGACTGCCCTGTGTGGCAGAGCCGGGACTCCTATCAGTTTGTTGGACCCTTGAGCACCTGGTGGAGTAGGGACTTGCAGGGTGCTATGAGAATGTGGTGTGGGCACCTCTCCCAGAGTGCTGTCCTCTGTGAGGACTGGAAATAGGCCGCTCCTTCTCTAAATTGCAGGCCTTGACTGCAGAAGGTATTTCCCTAAGTCTTGTGTTCTTCATGCCCGTCAACCCACCTTTGGATGATGACAGAATGGAGCCCACACCCCTAATACAGTCAAAGAAGAAACCAACGCAGGCACCTTCCTCCTGGAGGAAACAGAGTCAGACTGGGTCATTAGGGGAATCACACCAGAAGACCCTGCCCCTCTGTGTGTATGTACATGTGTACAAGTGTGAGGCCCCGGGGGACAACAATAAGTGTCATTCCTTAGGAATAGCTCACCTTGTTTTTTGAGATGGGGTCTCTCAGGACCCTGGAGCGTGCAGACTAGACTAGGCTGGAGGGCCAGGGAGCTGCAGCGATTTGCCACTGTCCACCTTCTTGAGGCTGAGATTATAAGCGCATGCCATCTCATGCATTTGGTTTTCCACATGTGTTCCGGGGATCAAACCTAGGTCTTCGTACTGACAAGGCAAGCATTTTGCCATTTGAGCCACTTCTCCAGCCCAGTGACTGAGGTCTTGAGCCTGCCTAACCCCACGGTTAGTCTTTGGAAGACCCTGCAAGGCTTTCTGTACTTGACACTCATTCCAGCATCGCTTCCTAACCGTCTCTCCACCAAAGTAGCTGGTAGCCCAGGCCTAAGATCCCTAAACAGACGTCAGGGAGCCCAAAACCAATATTATCTCCCCTGTGTTGCAACTGACTCATGAGGTAGCAATTTACATGGCCAATTAGTGGGTANAAGTCTTTGGAGTCTGCCTTATGAACAGAAATAAGCTTTGGGAAACTGCTCGACACATCAACTTTCTTAGATTTCAGATGGCCCCATGGCAAAACAACATGCTGTTGGCAACTACGTTACTGCGGCTGGCAAGGACAGCTCAAAGCTACCACAAAAGTACAGAAACGCGGCCTGCTTTTTATATGGTTTTCCCAGCGACATGAATAGAGGCCCGAGTCTAACTTCCTCCCCTCTGATCTAGTCAGTTCTTGGTTATAGTTTTCTTCTTTTTTAATTACATTTTGGGAAGTAGCATTCTGGGCGTGTATTTCTGGTCNTCTTAGGAAAGCAAACCTGAGATCCCTGGGAAATAAAAGCTGTGATCTCAGGCCACCCTTCCACCCCTCTGCTGCGGTCAGTCTGGCCTGCTCTTACCTCTCCCTTGTTGGGTAAGAGCACAGCCCACAGGCTCTAGCTCTCCCAGTGTGGTTGGCAAATGAGTGAAAGCCATCTGTAATTCCTGAAGGCTCCACCCATCCATTCACCCATGCGTTCCTCTCACTCTCCCCCAGCCCATCTATTAATTTGCCGGGTGTCTGCTCTGTCTGCTAGAGCTGTGGAAAGTCCTTAAGTCAGTGTGGCAAATAAGTTCTGGGTCTCTCTCGAGCCTTCTAAGCTAGCAGGGAACAGCTGCTGTGCAAATCATTTTACAAATTCTTCGTTACAATGGCATGGGGGGCCTTAAGGAGAGTCTAAGGTGCTGTGTGAGGTCCCTAAAGATGTGGCATTCAAGCAGAAAGATGATATCAACCAAGTAGAAAAGGAAAGGAAAGGGAGATTCGGGCCTCAGGGCCCACATGAGGGTCCGGGGAAGGAGTACACTGAAGGACTAATGCAGCTATATGAGGCAAGGGACGTAGGAGTGGAGAGGAATTNGCTGCAGAAGCTGTGCGTGCTCTGTGAGGATTTAGTAGAAAAGGGGGCTGTCCATAGGGAGAGAAGCATGTCGTAGTAGAGTCCTGTGTTCACACAGCACTGATCACGCCACTGACTGCTGCTTTAGAGAGGGCACTCCAGATCACAGGATAGACTGAAGGGATGGGCAGAAGGGAAGATGCTGGGAAGCCTGTCAAGAGGCCAGGACAGCCAACTGTGATGGCTCATGCCTAGAATTCCAGCACTTAGGCAGGAGGACTGCCATGAGTTTGAAGTCAGCCTGCCTTACATTGTGAATTCCAGGCTAGCCTGGGCTACATAGTGAGACCTTGTCTCAACCCCTCGCTCCTGCAGAGGCCAGTGTACCTCTCCACCACTAGGCAGAGGTGAGCATGACTAGGAGTAGAACGGAAGCATGGCATAGATGAAAAGCAGGAAGGTTCTGTGTGCATTTTTTAGGGGAACACATTGAGATCCAGGTGCTTTGTGGCCACCTGCGGGGGTCCTCAGGATGTGGTGTACAGTCTCAGAGACAAGCTAGACTTCAGTGGTCTNCCCNCATGACTGGTGGNTGTATGAAAGTCTACACNGTCAGAGGGAGATAACCATTCTANCCCGGACCCATATCTGCCTCTTCTATTTCCTGTGTTCATGATGTGCAGGCTAGGACCCTGCTCTCCAGTGATCTCTTCTGAGTTGAGTAACTAACATGGGTCTAGACTTAGAAACTGTTTGGACAGTCCTTCCCTTTCTCCCGCATGCTCAAAGCACCTGCGAGCTCTCTGGGCACGCAGCCANGTTCATTTCGTACCGATATGGAGCCACAACTCTGGATCTTGGGAGTGGAGAAATTCACACATTCTCACCTCCATTCTGTTTTTCTCTCACATCAGCCTTCTGGTCAGCCACAGGACTCTGCAAAGTAGGGAGGGGAATGGTGGGAATAAGTTCCCTGGACCCCAGGAAACTTGAGAATCTGGAAGAAGCCACTCCATCAGTTTAGTCCCACTAATAACNCCACTGAAGGGTACTATGGGATACCTTTCTTATATATAATGTACACTTTTATTTCCTTGCCTGGTTATACCAGCACTCTTCTGGTCTATGCTCACAACAGACATTACCCATCAATCACCATACTTTCTCTCAAACTGAAGCTTCAGGAACACTCTGAATCCAGTACTTTGGGCTTCACACCTCACTAAGGTTGGGACGGAACCGGAAATNTATTTGCCAGCCTGCGCTCCACTGCAGTCAAGNGAGCCAACCTGGGAAGAGTGTTTAAGTCAATTTCTGGGAAACAACCTTCCTACTTACCCTCAGAAGGCAGTTCTCAGTTCTTCTTAGTGTTCACATGGCACTCGGTACCCACCTCACACCTCAATGCCCCTGCCTCAGCTTCTGGCAACAGAGTCCTCTGTGTTTTCTTATACTCTCTCCCGTCTTCTTTTGGGGCCAGAAAAAGACAGGAAGAGACAGAAGTACAGGATGATCAGGCTCCAAGAAACATGCTGTTCAGAGTTTCGGCTTCCAGGTTTGTCTGTCGAGGAATCATCACTCTAGGGTGTCTCTTACTCAAGAGAGGCAATGGCACAACTTAACAACTGTAGCGAAACAAACGGACTTGGACTTTCATAGCGTCTGTTTACAGCCATCGGGCCTCTGCACTTGTCCACCCCTAGAAGGGTCATTCTCCAGCCCTCGGTGAGCTTGGGGTATTTCAACTACTTGGTTTAGATTACAAGCAGAAGGAAGTATAGGAGAGGACTCAAGAAGAGCACAGCTGGGTGAGGGGTGGGGTGGAGGACGGGATGTAAGTATGGTTTCTAGTCCCTGCCCCAGACTTCAAGGAATGGGACAGCCCTAACCTGCAGCCAGCCCCAAGCTCTCAGCTACTCAACTTGCAATGCTTTGATTGACATGAACACTAGGGGGCGCAAGCAGGCTTGTTTTCCAGTATTGCCCTAAGAAATCNTCAGCAACCAAGGAGGGGAGAGTGGGGTATTGGAGGGTTAGAAACTAGATCTCTCTGAAAAGTGCTGAGGGTAGACAGATGTTTGGGGATGGGGGTCTAAAAAGGAGGAAAACATCCTCAGTAACTGCTCAAAGCTGTTTTCTGTTTGTTTTCGGAACAGCCCAGGACCTCGGANCTGGGGCTAAAGGGCAAATTATGTAAGTAAGGGCCTGGACTGCTCCTGGGCTGGGCTGGCAGGCTCTAGGCCTCAGGGTGAGTCAACACCTGGGAGCTGGTGGTCCAGGGAGGCTCTTTCAAGCTGGCTGAGACCGCACCACTACACTAAGGCCACTGTTTCGCCCATTGCTGAGCCAGCCAGGCAGAAGCTGACCACGTCCCTGGCTAGCACCGCCCTGAGTCTATGGAAAAAAGCCCTACGTACCTTGGCTCTGGAAAGAAGGGCCGTGCTCTCGGCCCCAAATTGCAAGAACTCTCTCACCAAACAGACCTGTGCACCAGTGACCTACTTTCTCCGTTCAGTAGACGGAAGCCAGCCCAGGGGTACACAGCCGTCCTTTCCACCCAAGCTCCTCCAAAGCCTTCAACAGTGGCCTTGTTGTCCCAGGCTAGGGGAACTACGGGTGGGGACCATACTTTCCCGGCCTATGGAAGGGAAATGAGCGGAGGAAATCCGCTCAAGGTTTTTACTGCCAAATATTTCTTTCCCTAGGAAGACAGTACATTCAAACCACTGAGTGGAGATTGGAGTTAGGCCAGCCATAAACCATCCTAATGAACACGAATAGGGAACTACAATTATTGTTGACTTCAGAACACAAACAAGAACTTTAGACAGCGATTCCTATCAGCCANTGAGGCCGGGCACAGATACCATGCACTGTTTTTGCCGTTGCTTAGCAATGGAAAAATGAACTGCTCCTGCCTCTTATCACTGGAGGTGGAGGCAGGACAATGAGCTTTATTGGACTGAATAGGTATAAAATTAGTTTATTCTTTCTCACTTGGAGAAGGCAATTGGCAGCAAAGAGAATATCTTAGATGAGGGACCCTTCAGAGGTTGGGAGAGGAGGGTGGTTTCCTGTTTCTTTATTTCACCTGATCCTAACTGGCCTTGGGTTTTCCTCCACAGACAAAGTTTGAATTTTGGCTGGGAGTATCCCTCCAAAATTATCATTAGAGAAAAATACCTCCAATTGCAAACCCACAGACTAGGGTGGAAAATGAGATCGAGGAGAATGAAGTCTTAGAAACAAAATGGTTAGGGGTACCCCAAAACCCACTAATCAGGATAAATAATTGAATGTAGTGTTAGATAGAGACATCTTTAGGGTCTTTACTTGGCAGTGGATTAGACCATATGTATTGACTTGTAGGAAAAAGAAATCATTGCTGAGACATTAAAATTGGTACCCCCCCAAAAAATTCACAGTGAATAAAATACAAAAATGTAAAGCAATTTCTCCTCTTGGCCTCAGGCTCCAATGTGGTATGTGATTTGCCCCTGTATCTCACACATTTACAGCACAGAAGGGTCCCAAGCTGCCCTTTCTGCGACAGAGTATGATGGTGTTCGCCTGAAGGCCTTGTTGCTGGGCAGAGGGATTTCCTCCTCCGAATCTCTTTCTGCAGTCCTTGTGCTGGCCTTTCCTGAGACTGCAGCCAGGTAAGTGGCTTTGGTGAGAGAAACCTACTGATACTTCCTGGGCAGTGACACAGAAAAGACCTTAGTCTCCACTAACACACATGGTCAGCTGGAATCGCTAGATACACGGTTCCTACAACAGGCTGGGCCTGGGCTGGTGGCTGACAGCAAAATCCTACTCTCTCTGAACAAGGATTGACTGTGTAGCTGGGGCAGACCTCCAACCTTCCGAATGCTGGAATTATAGGTGTGGGCCACCACTCCTGAGTGTCTCTGTTCTCACCAGCATTCATGGTAACTCNAGAAGTTTTGGACGGAATTGCTAAAAGCCAATTTTTTAAAAACTTAAAACCCAACACATATGGTTTAATTCAATGCATGCCAAGTACACNAGGGTAAATAAGGAGCCCTAAAGATGTCCACATCTTCATTCCTAGAACATATCACTATGACCTTATATAACAAAAAAAGATTTTGCAGATAAGATTAGATTAAAGATTTTGGGATCTAAATCCTGGGCTATTCAGGGTAGCCCCGTTGTTGACAAAGGTCCTTATGGAGAAGGAAGGTCATNTTACAACAGGAGCAGGGGAAGAGCTGAAGACATTAGGCTACTGGCTTTAAAAATAGAGCAAGGAGGCATGAGCCAAGGATTATAGCAGTCTCCAAANCCCAGAAGAGTCAGAAACACATCTGCTCAGGGAGCTTCCACAAGAAACACATTCCTTCTCACATCCTGACTTGAGCTAAGAGAAGGCAACGGTAGGATTCTGACCTCTGGAACCGCAAGAGANTCAATCTATGATGTTTTANGGCACAGAATTGTGCTAATTTGCTCCAGCACGAGTAGGAATAGGGGCTAATAGACCAGCATTGTTTATGTCTCCAGAGAAGTATCTAAAAACCCTCTCCCAGCTTTCTAAAAGACAAGGGCTTAGGCTGTTCTCTCTTTCCCATTCTCACCTTCTGCTTAGTGGGTCTTTTCCACTAACCTGCATACATGTTCTCATATGTGTAATGTATTAAGAAATAAAAACAACGACCCCCTCCTAACATTCACTTATGATTAAAAAAAATTCTGGTGAACTAGGGGTACAAGGAAATTCCTTTAACCCATTGTAAGATATCTCCCAAGAGTGTATAATAAACACTATATTTAAAGTTTGAAACATTTTTTAAGAATCCTTGTTTTTATTTAAGACTGCATTGGAGGTACTACTTATGCCACAAAATAGGAAAAATGAAATCAAAGGTATGGGGAGTAGTGCNGTGGGATGTCTTTCTGTATGCTGTGAATATGTGCTGTTCTGATTGGTTGATAAATAAAGCTTTTGGCCAATGATGAGGCAGAATAAGGTTAGGTGGTACATTCCAGCTGGAGAGAGAGGAGAAGAAAGGAGAGTGGGGAGANGCTGCAAGCTGCCTCCAAGAGAAGCAAGATGTGAAAGTACCGGTAAGCCNTGAAGCCATATGGCAATGCATAGATTAANAGAAATGGGCTNAGTTAAGTTTTAAGAGCTAGCTAGNGAGAAGTCTGACCCATAGGCCATACAGTTTGTAACTAATATAAGCCTCTGTGTGTTTACTTGGGACCAAGNGGCTGTTGGACACGGGTGGGAGAGACTCATCCTGACCACAGGGCCAGGCAGGACCAGAGAAACTTCNNGCTACAGGGTAAGATCTGCATTCATTGCTTTTCCTGGAGCTATGATAAAATACACTGACAAACACAAGTTAAAAGGGAGGGTTTATTAGGCTCACTACAAGGATAAAGTCTCTTGTGGCAAGGATGTCACAGTGTCAGGAGCTTGAGGCAGCTGGTCACCCTGCATCTGCCATCAGGAAGCAGAGGGAGATGAATGCCAGTGCCCAGTTTGNTTNCTTCTTTCTNTGTCATCCAGAACCCAGGCTCAGGGAGTGACCTTTACTNGGGGTCACTCACCTTGGTTAACCTACTCAAGATAATCCCTCACAGGCATATCTCCAGGCTAACCTGATCTACACAATCTCTTGAAGGAGCCCAGAGACTCGTCTCCTAGGTGAGGCCTGTCAACTTGGCGGTCAACACTGACCATCAGAAAATCGAAGAGGCAAAGTAGACATGAACTAAAAGTGACATGATTATTCTCAGAAAAATACTAATGACTCTACAGATAGATTACAAGAATTAACAAGTGGGTTTAGGAAGGTTGAAGGATAAAAGAACAGTATTATACAATTAGCAATTTCCTGTCTATTGANAAAAAGTTATAAAATATAATCTAAAACACAATTTTCAAGTAAATTCTATAAAATAGTGGTAGGGAGATTATGATGGGGGAAAAACCCTAAAAGTAAATCTAACAATTAATAAATAAAATTTTCATGGAAAAANTATGGTATTTATTAGAAAGTATTAATAAATGGCCTATAGATCCAATGCAGTTCCAGTCAACATCCCAATAAGCTTATTCNTGGGATTTGCTAAGTGGTTAGTTATTAAGATAATTTTCTTTTTTAATGCTAAGGCCTAAACTGCTCAGTGTGTGTCTGGGGCTTGTTCTCCTGCCTCTGGGGAGGTAGGCCTCTGCCGAAAACACACTCTGTCAGATCATCAGGCAGGCCAAGGAGCATCCCAGCTTGAGTCCTTCCTCTCTTCATATCTATTGGAGCAGGAGCTACTGGAGCAGCAATGGACATGATGCACCTGGCACTGTACAATCCAGATGTCAGCCAGGAAAGGAAGAATAACCTAGAGCTTGGAATAAACTGGGTCCCAATGAACAAGTTCTACTCAGTATATGTGGGCTACAGCAAACTGAAGAAAGATGCTCCCCACCCCCACCCTGACATCTAAACCACCAAGTTCTCTATAGAGCTGCTTGTGGCCAAGGTGTATGTAGAAGCCATCCACACAGTTCTCCAACTAACCAAGAAATGCTTCTCCAAATGCATGAAATCATGTTGATTTGGGGGAGTTTATTANACTTATCAATAAATCTCTGAAACTTGGAGAAAAAGACAACAAACCAAGGNCCAAGGGGAGCCAATGAAAGTGAGGAGACTTGCCTGTTAGATGGAGTCACTGTCTCAAGTCATAGTAGTTAAGAAAACCTGTTGTTTATGTAGATCAATGACCAGATTAATAGAGTGTAAGACAGAGCCCAGNGATATATGGACCCATTCTCTACAGCATAATTGGTTGAATGCTGATATTACAAGTCAAAGAGGGAGGTGTTATAAAAATATGCATAATATATATTCATCAGGAGTCTTTGTCCAACTCCAGCTACTATCAGTAGAGAATAGAAAATCTGTGGTATAGTCTCAAAGTATAATATTATGCAGCTGTGGAAAAATAGAGGNGCTCCAGCTACATCCATTTGCAGGTGTTATCTATAGAAATCAAACGTCAAAGAAAGCATGTGGTCTCCTATTAGCATTTATATGAAATTCAAACAAGTAAATGGGAAGACCTCCAGTTTTGCATGTGAGGATCTTGAAATAATATGTCAATGTAATGGCAAGGGAAAAAAAGCTAGAGACACTGTGAACAGTCATCTCTTCCACTGTAGTAGGAGTGGAGGCCCAAGGCAAACTGCTATCCCCACCAATACTACAGCAGGTTAGAGAAGAACTGCTATAGGAACCAGTGCTGGGTACACCATAAATGGACACCGCAAGGAAAATTTCAGAGCAGATTGAGAGATAAATAAATAGTTTGAAGAAACAAAACAAAACAAAAATCAGACTTGGTCAGGATATTGGTGCTATTTGAATTTAAAACAATCATGATCAATAGCTTAAGATCACAAGTAGGTAAGTAGAAAATTAAAAAAAAAATAGATGGATATATGAGCAGAGTGATGGAAATCCTAAGGGTAAAAGAACTACTAGAGAGAAAAGCCACTGTAACATAAACAAAGAATGCCTTTAATTGGGCTCATTCATAGACTAGAGATGGCGGGAAAAAGAATTTCTGGGCTTGAGTATGGCCAGCCTCCCATATCAATGGGTTCTGTGTCCATAGTTTCAACCAACTGTGGATTGAAACTACTGAAAATTGAAAATTGCATATGTACTGAAATACAAAGGCATTTTTCCTGGCCATTATTCCTTAAACAATATTACACACAATTATTTACATTGTTTTTACACTATTTTAGGTACCACCNAGAGTGGATTTGAAATACATAGTGAGTGAACTGGTTATATGCAAATAGAAAGCATCTGTAGATGCTGATATGGATAAGAAGACCTGGAACGTACTTCATAGTTACCATAGGACATCTGTGTATCTCAAAAACTGAAAACAGAAAAACAAAGCGAAATAAGCAACTGAGCAAACTAACAAAAAAACCCACAGAGCAGAATTCCAAGACCTGTGGGATAACTAAGAAACATATAACATAGGTATAATAGGAACTACAGACAAATCTAGGACTCTCAGCAAACACTAGGCAGGATAAATGCCAATACAAAGCAAAAGAAACAACTAATAACTGTAAAGCACCCCTCTCCAGGTAAGCAAGTCACTTTCCAACTATAGAAAGTCAAAGCTAAGAAAATATTCTGGAGGAAGACAGGAAAAATGATCACTTAACTTATAATTTTAAAAATATATGGTGATCAAGCCACTACTAGGGAACACGGGGCTTCCAGAGTAAATGTTAAAAATAAGTTAAGATACNGTTAATGTGATGAAAATGGAAACAGGCTTTGAATAGNAAAAGCAGTGCTTGAATGGAAATTTCTAGCACTTAGTGGATATATTAGAAGGGAAGAAAGATCTAAAATCAATAACTTTTGCTTCCACCTCTGGAAACTAGAAAGAAGAGAACAAATTAAATCTGAAGTAAGCAGAAGGAAA
>LZPO01027366.1:132321-148482 GCA_001675575.1 Neotoma lepida
ACAACCAATCAGACTATGAGATAATGCAATAGTCTTCCTCTTCTCTCACTAGTACAAAACAAATTCACAAGACCAAAGCATTTCCCACCCTGTTCACCGCCTTGAACCCAGGTCCTAGAATAACGCCTGTTACATAGCGAGTGTTCAATACACTGTTGGAAGAATGAGCAGTGAGGCTACAGGCACAAGCTCTGGGAAGTGAGAAGGGACAGAGGTCAAGGACAAGTGGTGCCCTGAGTCATTGCAGCGAGGGGCAGCTATGGAAGGTACATGATTGGCAGCTTGGACAAATGTCCAACTTCCCCCACCCCTTGCAGCACACAAGCTAACTGCTCTCTGGCCACACCTCGAAGTCACAGCTACCTAAAGCAATTCCCCGGTCTGTGTAGCTCCTTTCCACCTCCAACCCCAGCCCCAGTCGGTCTGAAGCAAGGCCACCCAGCTCCGTGTCCTCCACTGCCCAGCAAAGCCCTGCTTACANAGGGCTGGGTCAGTCTTCCCCATCTACCCAATCCATTTGTCCACTCCCCCACACCACCCCACTCCTCTTTGTGTATTTTTACATGAAAATCAATAGCGGATGGACTTCAGGGCTATTATCAAAGCTGGGATTGCAACCTCTAACATTATAATCCATAGGGCCGAAAGGAGCATTAGTATATCCGGGATAAATTAATTCAGTGTGTAAGTAAGTGCTTTGAAGCTGGGCACATTGCTTGGCTTTTGAAGCTTAAGCCCTGTTTAGATTACTTGATTAAAGTGGGTCCAAAGCTTCAGCAATCAATATATTCTGCTTAAGAGCAGTGTTGCCACAGAGGCAGGCTTCATTGCATCCATGTTGCCTTGTGCTTTGGATAGCTTTGTGGAATATAATGCGATATTATAGGAGCCCAAAAGCAGAGGGAGGGGAGGAGGGGGCAGAGAGAAGGGGAAGTCATTCAAGTCAACACCCTGGGAAAGCTTGGGATGCAGTCTTGCAGGCTATGTGCATAAATAACCCCTGAAAATGAGAAATTGGGGCAAATAAAGGTGGCAATCACTGCTTAGAAAGTCTTCGTGTGGACGGCACCTGGGGTTTTCTTGTCTATCTTGAGGATGGATCCCTGGGTTGCAATGGAGGGAGTCTGTTAAGTCCTAATAGTATGACATTTTTAGGAAGACAGGCTGGCACTTCATCAAAGTCATTGTGATTAATGAGGAGGTTGACCTGCCGGGGCCCTAGAGGCAGGAGATGACAACATCTCTAATATAAGGGACAGTNAGGTGAGTCAGCTGCAGGGGACTGGAGAAGCATCCAGAATGACTAAGAAGAGAGGAAATAACTTGTACAGCATGCCTACTGTGTGCTGGCCACTGCTCCAGGAACTCACTGTGTTTGTTTTGAGACAAGGCCTCATGTAGCCCAACCTGGCCTCAAACTTGCTATGTAGCCAAAGATGAGCTTAGACTTCTGATCTTCCTGCCTGTGCCTCTCAAATGCTGGGATTGCAAACAAATGGAGCTGACATCCCAAGGACATTTGGAGAAAAAATACCTGCATATGGGGAAGAGNTATGGTCTCTTGTCACCTGTCCACCAAGGCTGTCTGCATGCCAGCACATCTTACCCTTACAGTTTGCGGCTGCTGACAGAGCTCAGGGGTTCTGGAGCCTCTATTCCCTATTTAAGTTTCACATGAAATATTTTTATTTATGTTACAACAATGACACAGCACCATATACCCATGAATCAGACCCAGGAGAAGTCCGCAGACTCGCCTCCCAGAGGAGCTGAGCAGAACATGGCCTTGGAAACAGAGGACACACATTAAACTCAGGGAAGGACATGTGTCAGAAAACAGAGAAGGATACACACTGGACTCAGGGAGCAGGCAAAGAACTCAGAATTTTCTCAGCTTCTCAGGTAGGAGTCAGGGAAACAAACCAATATTCCCCTGAAACTTCACTTAGCTTGCTCATTCCTTCGGGAATGTTAATTTTGGCCCCATCGAATATCTAAATCCCCCTTCAAGGTTTGGGAANCTCACTACCTTTTTTAACAATGTGTGATACTGCTGCTTCTCACTCTACAAGTGGACANNGACACCTTTCCCAGCATCTCTTGCAGCTAGAACATGGCTACGNGACATANGCAAGCTGTATTTGTCAGAGGTACCCAACCAGACTTTGACTCTAGACCTAACGACATGGGAAAGCAATACTATAGGACTGATGAGATGGTCTAGGTGTTAAAGTGCAAGCCCTGCAAGCATAAGGACCTGAGTTCAAGCCCCACAATCTACCAAGCCCCACAATCTACCTTAAAGGGAACAAACATAAAAAGTAGATGTGGCATCAAAGCTTAATAAAAGTGAATCACACAAGACCAAATAACCTGGAGATCAGAGCATGATTAGAAACCCAGGTGTATTTATTTATGTTTGCTTGTTTGTTTATGAGACAGGGTTTTAAGAAGCCCAGGCCCTGAACTTGCTATGTANCCAAGGCTGTCTTTTTAACTTCTGATCCTCCTGCCTCCACCTGTCAAGTGCTAGGATTAGAGGTGTGCACCATCATGCCTGGTTTATGCTGTGCTGGGGATCAGACACAGGGCTTTGTGCATGCTGGGCAGGCANCCTACCAACTGAGCCACATCCCCACCTCCAGCCCTGCCCCCACCCCCAGGTGGTATCTTTATAAGGAACTAGAGAGCTCCCATCCATCCCTGCTGTGAGCCCCTAACCAACTCCTATGGTCGCTGCCCTGGTGACTTCCCAGAGCCCTTGGAATCCAGTCACACTGAAAACAGCTACACTAAAGACTTCCCAGTGATGGGAGCTGCAGAGTCCCTGTTTGCTAAATTGAGTCGGTGTCTGTCACTTGTCAAGATTTCCAGCTGGTAGGGAATAGAACCACTAATATTTTCTCCTTAAAAACCTATTTTTAAACATCTGTTCAGTGTGTGTGTGTGTGTGTGTGTGTGTGTGTGTGTGTGTGCATGTGTGCCGTGACACACGTGGAGCTCAGAGGACAACTTGCAGGAATTGGTTCTCTCCTTCCAATGTATTTGGTTCTGGGTGCCCAACTTAGGTCATCAGGCTTGGTGGTCTCTTGTCTCTTTTTCTCTCTTCCTTTTGACAGCTATTTCCTGACTTATTGTGATGTGCAAAGGATCATGTCAGGCCCTGGAGGTGCAGTGATGAATGGGGTACAGTCCCAGCCTTCAGAACCTATTGTCCCATGAGCTGGGGCTGGCAGATACCTATTTCTGCCTGCTAGACTAGGGAACCTACACTCAGATATTGGGTGACTTCTCCAGGGTCATAGATTCCCACAGCAGAGCCAAGGAAAGAGCCCCACTGTAGGAGCTTCTGTGGGGAANTTTTCTTCCCCATTGGAGTCCATGGCGGATAGGTGGGGGCAGCACTCAAACACACATCTTCAGGGTTACCTCTACCCTTTGGGATTCAATAAAGTCTGAGAGAATAAATAGGTTCCAGAAAGGCTTCAAGGAGTTCGCATGAATGATACAGCCAGAATGAGTTATTACACGGTGAGTGAAAAAGGCTCACAGCCCTAACCTTCAGAAATTGACTTCAGCAGAGGCAACTAGTGTGTTCTTCCCAGAAAACATCTTTCCCTAGGACTGTCAGAAACAGAATAAAGGGACAGACCCAACTTTGTTCTGTTCTCATTTAGTGTGTCTTATATTTCAAAGGTTTTGGTCTCTACGTTCCCCCAAGAACCAGGAACGAAGTGCCTCAGAACTTATAATCAGGGGACTGGATCCCTCACAGGATAGAAAGGTTGAGAGGGGAGAAGATGATTCATTCTTGAGGTGAGTCAAAGAGGCACAGAAATCCCCTACTCGGCCTTTCTTAGCGCTCCGGAGGAAACACCTATGGCTGAGATGAGAACAAAGCGGGAGGGAGTCCTGGCACAAAGGAGTACATCAAACTGGTCTGCCATCACCATGGTAACATCACCAGCTCCGGGAAGAGGAAGCTGCTTCCACCGCCATGTTCTGCCTCACAAACTAAGGGGTAAGCCTCCAGATAAAAAGGAAAACTGGAACCAGAGCTGTCCAAGTCCCCATGCTTAATTCTGTCCTGAGCCTTCCTGTTTCCTTAAGGGTCACTTAGAAGATTATCTTTTCTCCAAATTCCCCTGATTATCACCCCCTTGACAGAGGGTGTCCCTTCTACTTCCTCCTAGAAGTCAGGTGTAGTGACTGACATTTTAACCTTGGCCCTTCCTAGACTGTCCAAACTCTGTAGTCTAGTTCATACTCCTCTCCCATTATCAAGAGGAAGGCAGGGATGCCCGGCATGTCTCATGATTTGCCAAAGTTCTGCATTGTGTCTGTGCAGACCTGTGCCNGGATCATAGCTTCCTGGCCTCTGCTTCATTGTGATCTGAACATTCTAGAACGTATCTGCCTCCCACAGTCACATTCCAGACAGAGTCTCATTGGAGGGATGGGATATCTTTCCTCCTCCTGGTGTCCTTGAGGCAGGCAAACTTAGAGGTATCCTAGCAACCTGAGAGTCTACTTGACTCAGGCTATATACTCATGTGTCTCCTAACAATGCATCTAGAATCCCAGGACCCTGTATTGAGCTGCATATATACCCCACTTCAAACAATGGGATAAGTCTTTTCTCCCTTACCGTATCCTCTGCCAATCACCCCCCAAAGAAAGATCTGTCCCATTTATCAGTTCCTGCCAGTGTCAGTTGGCTGTCTATTGTGAAACACAGTACCTGAGTCAGTCAATCTCATAAAGAAGAAAGGTTTGCTCTGGCTTACAGTTTCGGCAGCTTCAATCCATTCTCTCTTGGGGCCTCGTTGCTTTGGACCTGTGGCAGTAAGGAGTGTCAGGAAAGTGTCAGAGGAAGATAGATAACACTCTCAACATCACAGCTGGAATGTCTCTGTCAAGGTCACCCAGCCATCAAAGCCATTCATCAAATAATGCCATATGGTTTTGGTTATTTCTGTCCTAGCTGGTGAAATGCAGTAAGTAGGGAGCGGGGATCAAGGGAAGGACTGTCCTGAGGGTCCTGAAAGGACCAGTTTAGAGAACACTTGGGGGTCTACCAGCTTTAGGGACTCCACCCTCTGGGATGCTCTCTGCCTTTGCTGTCTGATTCAATAAACANCAGCTTTCACTGATTCTGAGTCTTTATTTCTTTCAGCCCTGGGCGTTCAATTCTCTGTCAGTCTTTTGGGAAGACCCTGCACTCCTGGGCAGCTGTTCCTTGGCCTGTTCCCACTTGTGACAGCATAGCATTATGGGGGAATTATGGAAGAGGAGGTGTAATAGCATCCCTGTGGCACAGACGCAAGAGAAAAGAATAGGTCAGGGTCTCTCCAGCTGTACAGCCCCAGTGATCTAACTTCCACTACACCCCCTTCGGAAGGTTCCACATCTCCCCACAGTACTGCAGGACAGCAGCCAAGCCCCAAGCAGATAGGCCCTTAGGAGGCGCTGAAGATTCCAACACAACACCCCANTCTTCCCTTCCTCAGCCTATAGCAAACACTGGCCGACTTTGTGCCATTGTGTATTGATTGATTCTGCACATGTGGGTGAGATCATTCATGGAACCATATTTGCCTGACTTCTATTCCTTAGCATGGTTTTTAGGTTCGTTCATGTTATACCATGAATCGTTTCATTGTTTTGTTTTTTATGGCTGAATAATTGTCCTTTGCACATATATTTCACAATTTGCTCTCTGTTCACTGGTGTTTCCATATTCTGGCTATTTTGAATAGTGCTGCTATGAGCATGAACACACATACACACACACACATACACACACACACATACACACACACACAAAAACACACATCATGCAGCTTCATGCCATTCGTGTATATGACTGTCTTAGTTTGGGTTTTTAATTGCTGTTAAGAGACACCATGACCACGGCAACTCTTTTTTTTTTGGGTTTTTTGAGACAGGGTTTCTCTCTGTAGTTTTGGTGCCTGTCCTGGATCTCACTCTATAGACCAGGCTGGCCTCGAACTCACAGANATCTGCCTCTCTCTTCCTCCCCAGTGCTNGGATTAAAGGCGTGCTCCACCACCGCCCGGCTCATGGCAACTCTTATAAAGAAAATATTTAATTGGGGTGGCTCACTTAAAGTTTCAGAGGTTCAGTCCATTATCATCATGATGGGGAGCANGGCANCATGCAGGCAGATGTAGTGCTGGAGCTGAGAGTCCTACATCTTGCAGGTCACAGGAAGTTGACTGACTCACTAGGTGGTATTCCAAGCATAGGAAACCTCAAAGCCTGCCCCCACAGTGACACACTTCCTCCAACAAGGCCATACCCTCTCCAACAAAGCCACATCTCCTAATAGTGCCACTTCCTATGAGATTATGGGAGCCAACTGTATTCAAACTACCACAATGATTTGATGTATATACATTTAGGAACCATTTATGAGAGAAAACATAATTTATCTGAGACTGGCTTACTTTGCTCAATCTGATTATCTCCAGTTCCATACATTTTCCCGAAAAGAACATAACCCAATCTTCTTTACGATTGAAAAAATTCTACTGAGTATGTGTACAACATTCTCTTTATCTGTTCTGCTGTTGGACACNTGGGTTGGTTCTGTAACTCGTTGGCTGTGGTTAATGTGTCAATCAACACTGATGTGTAAGCATCTCTATAATGTGTTATGTTAGACTCCACTGACTGAATATCCAGGAGTGGTACAGCTGGGTCATATGGCAGATCTAGCTTAATATTTTGAGGAAATCCTGTGTTGATGTCCCTGGTGACTGGACTAGCTTGCATTCCACCAGCAGCGAACAAGTGCCCTTCTGTGCATGTCCTCAGTAGTATTTGTCATCTGCTCTCTACGTCTCCTCATTTAGTNGCCAAACAAGCTGAGACAGGGGATGTTTTTGAAAAATAACTCATGATTATACTGATGGTGAGTGAAGAAGCTGGGGTTAGAAGGGGGCCTCACATGAATAGTCTTTTCAAGAAGCAAGTATTGACTTCCTAGGTGCCACTTAGAGGTTAGAGGGGACAGAGTCCCAGAATTGAAGACCCCAACAAGAGGGACTTGGGACACTTTGAGAGTATCTGGACTTGTTTCCTTCTAGAGCTCCAAGTTCCATCTCAGATGTCCTTACATGTCAGGAATTCCTGCCTTCTATTGAGTGCAAATCTGTCCCCTGGCAAGGGAAATATATAGGACCACAAACAGTGCCAAAGCAGGAAGGCAACCAGGGAGCAGGCCCAAGGCCAGCTCCCAGCAAGAGCTCTGCATCTTTGACTCCTCTTACAGCACCTGCCTGCAGGGCAGCTGTGGTAGTTTGAATGTAATTGGCCCCCATAAGCTCAGAGAGATTGGCACTATTAAGTGTGGCTTTGTTGGAGTGGGTTTGGCCTTGTTGGAGAAAGTGTGTCACTGTGGAGGTGGGTTTTGAGGTCTCCTTTGCTCAAGCTTCACTCAACGTGACACTCAGACCACTTCCTGTTGCCTGTGGGTCAAGATGTAAGAACTTCAGCACCATGTCTGCCTGCACACTGTCTTGCTTCCTGCCATNATGATAATGAACTAAACCTCTGAACTGTAAGCGAGCCACCCCAATTAAATGTTTTCTTTACAAGAGTTGCCATGATCATGGTGTATATCACAGCAATAGAGACCCTAACTAAGACAGCAGGTGTCCCTGTTGTCAAAGTCTAATATCCTGGGAGGAGGGTAGGGTGTCTAACCCAATACTCATCACCTGTTGCTGTGCACTGAAGGAACCTGCTGCTTCTCCTAACATTTGATCTGCCTTCCACTCCANTCTATTACCAGAGGGGACAGCAAGGCTGCAGATCCCAGCACAGTGGACAGCCAGCAGGCTCCTCACAGCCCTGGGATCTTACACAGGTGAATGGAGAAGACAAGGCAGAAGTGGACCACATGGAATGGCGAGTTGAGCCAACCTGACACACTCAGCAATGCCCTCCCTTCTCAGAATGGTTACCTTTCTTTCAATGCAATGGAAAAAGCTCTGTCCCCTTTGTAGGAGGTAAATCCCACAGCCATCACTAAGTCAATCCTCTTCTAAAACTTAAGAAAATCTTCAATGAAAAATAGTTTTGGATTCTCCATTACCCCTAAGACTGGGGTTCTTTATGGGTACAGACCAACCCCTACTTACTTTTCATTTCTTAAAGTAAACATTTATCAAATTAGTTTTTTTTATAGAATTTAAAAGAAAGGATACTTAGAAAGGNCAATATTGAATCTGAAAAAGTCAAGATGAATGAAGAAGCATGAGGAAGCGTAATATAAGATTAGGAATGGATGTTATCAGTGTTAGTCCAGGCACAGCAACTATGCTGTATGTGATGAGTTTATTTCTGTTCCCATTCCCTTGACAGACATTAATAATCAACTGCTGATTTTCTTCTCATGGAAGACATTACAAGTCTATCAGAGGAGTCTTTCCAACCATCTAGATTCAGTTCTGGACTTCCAAAATATCCTCTACTCGATGCCCTATTCTAACGGAGCTGCCGTGTGAGCTAGGACCTAATGCCATTCTGAATTTCTTGATGAGGAGGAAACTGGTGTCCTCAAAATCCTTTCAAACAATCATTTGCAGGCTGGTCCCAATATTCAGGTCTTCTGAAGCTTGAGCTTCAACTCCCCACAATGGTTTCCAAACTTGAGAGCCTTGTAGGGTGAAGACATGGGCAGAGGGACAGACAATAATAGGTACTAAGCTGTTGGTGCTTAGGATGGCTTTTGTAAACCTCGAACATACACAACCAAGTTTATTTTCAAGAGAAAAAAGGAAGCAAAAATTCACATCTGTTGTTTGGTTGTAGTATGTTTTCAAAAGCAATGGCTGGTTTCTGCCGAAAATTCTGAGCCATCTGAAGGCACAAGGAAGAAAATCAAAGCCTTCTGCAGTTCTACCTCCCAAAGATAACCTATGTGAACATTCTGGAGTACAGGTTTTATATCTCTAGAAGGCAGGTGTGCATGAGTGTGTGTGCACACACACATACATATTTTAGTAAAATCAGTGTAGATGTGTGTCTATACACACATGCATGCTCCATCACATACATACCCACATATCTTTTCTTTGAGTCTTTTAGGTTGTGCTCAACACTGCCAAAATACAGCTATGAAGGAGAGACAGCTTCACATGTGTGCCAGAGAAGCAGGCATATGCTGCCACCTGACCTTTGACATTGTTGGAATTCCCTTGGTAGAGCCATTGAGGCAGAATTACGTCTTAACACATTACTGTTTTAGCCCNCACACAGCCATCCCTTGATGTTCATGGTTCCAGGATCCCCTTGGATACTGAACTCCACACATGCTCCAGTGTCTTACATTAAATAGCATAATATTTGCATAAAGCCTGCATGTGCCCTCCCATGTGCTTTAAGTCATCTCTGTATTAAGATACCGAACATAAGGCAAGCATTATATGGCTTAGACTGGGAAGATTGGGTACTGGTGACAAGGACAAAGTTTGTCCATGCTCAGTACAGGTGTTATCTTCTTTTTCAAATACTTGTGATCTGGTGGAGTCTGCGAATGTAGAATCTAGGGATATGAAGGACTGATTGCATGGCTGGCTGTGTCAGCATAGCCACTGCGGTGTGTGTGCTGTGGTAACAGGAACCCATGATCTTTCATTGGTTGGAAGAAGTATATGCTAGTTTAATGTTGTATGTTTATGTGGGAGTGTGTATGTGTGGGTACAGATACACATGTAGGTGGGGCCAGAGATTCACACCAGGTATCTTCCTCAACTGCTTTTCAACTTCTTTTTTGATACATGTTCTTTCTGAACCTTTAGCTCATCAATTTGGCTAATCAGTTGGCCAGTGGACTCCAGGGATTCTCCTGTCTCCACTTCCTTACCNCTGGGATTAGATAGGCAGAGCTGNGCCTGGCTTTTCTACCTGGGTTCTGGGGATCTGAACTCAGGTCTTTGTGCCTTCACGGCAAGCACGTTACTGATAGGGTCATCTCCCTATCCCCAGTTACTACAACATTTTTAGATATTTGTTAATGTGTATTCAAAGCTGATAATGCATACTTCTAAGTCCGTTAGGAGATGGCCTCCTCTGCTGCCTCTCCTGGTGTTGCAACAGTAGGTCCAACTTGAGGCTCCTCTGGAGTATTCTCTTGACTACTTTCAGTAATGCAGACTGGTAACATGAAGGGAGAGTTGTTGGCCAGGGAGGTCCAAGAGGCTCCCCAAGCAACTCAGATTATTGCCATTACTTCTGGTTACTCACAGAGCTACATGATAAGACACTGTTTCTGAATACACTGCATACTGTAGATGCAGGACACAGAGAAACCAAGCTGGGACTGAGCTGGAGGCTCATGTTCCTAGAAGCCAGATGTGGTGGTAAATGCCTACAATCTCAGTGCTCCAGAGGCTGAGCCAGGAATCCCAGAAGCCAGATGTGCTGGTAAATGCCTACAATCTCAGTGCTCCAGAGGCTGAGCCAGGAATCCCAGAAGCCAGATGTGCTGGTAAATGCCTACAATCTCAGTGCTCCAGAGGCTGAGCCAGGAATCCCAGAAGCCAGATGTGNTGGTAAATGCCTACAATCTCAGTGCTCCAGAGGCTGAGCCAGGAAGATCCAGATTTCAAGGCCAGCTTGTTATGGGCTCCATAACAAGACTCAAAAAAACTAGTAGTATGATGATTAATGTTCACTGTCAATTTGATAGACTCTAAAATCACCTGGAAGATTGGCCTCTGGGCATGCCTGTGAGGGAATACTTTAAGTTGATTGATATGAGAAGAGCCATCTTAATTGTAGGCAGGACACTCCCTGAACAGGGGAACCTGGCCTGTATGAAATAGANTAAAATAGAGCAAGCTGAGCATTAGTACGCATTCACTGCTCTCTGCTTCCTGTGTGCAGACACGATGTGACCAGACAGGCAGACTCCTTTTCCTGCTACCATGCTTCCAGTGCCTGCTGTTACTTCTTCCGTGCCGTGATGGACTCTGTACTTCTGGGACTGTAAGTCCAAATCTAAAGATCCATGCTCACTACACACTGTAAAGTAACAATATGCAGATTCCCAAGAGGTGTGGTCAGGACAATGCTGTCATTGCATGCTCATGAATGTGACTGGGTCAGTGCCTGTGGGGTGTGTGTGTGTGTGTGTGTGTGTGTGTGTGTGTGTGTATGCATGCCTAAGACTGGGGGTACAGATCTCAAATGAGCAACTTCTACATGAGCAGCATGGTAAGATTCCGGGTGAGTGTTTTTCTTTGAGTTCTTCTGTATTTATCATTTATTCATCAATGAATATGTATTACTTTGGTAATTTGAAATTATAAAGACGTCTTAAAAAGTACCAGCCCATTTGTCACCTGACAGATGGGAAGCTGCTCAAACACAGAGGAAAACAATGGCTTCAAAGCTTCAAAAGTAAACTTCACTTTTTTTTTTAATCAGATTTTTTGTCTAAAAAGTGAGCTATAAGCAAGTTAATCAAGGTGTCTCTGTGATTTTAAAATTCTATGGTAAGCTGGACATAGTGGCATACACTTTTAATCCCAGCACTCAGGAGGCAGAAGCAAGCAGACCTTTGTGAGTTCGAGGCCAGCCTTGTCTATATAGTGAGTTGCAGGCCAGCCAAGACTACACAGTGACTCTGTGGCCCCCTCATCCCCCCAAGAAAAAACTCAAAACAACAAAAATCCTCAGGTAGTATGAAATAAATCTCACTTAAATGTAACATATTGCTAAAAGGAGTGGTGGGGTTTTTTGTTTGTTCTTTGGGGTTTTGTTTGTNTGTAAAGACAGGGTTGCATGTACNCCAGGCTGGTCTCAAACTTTCTGTTTAGGTGAGTTTGACCAGTTCCTGATTCTCCTGCCTCTACTTCCCAAGTGCTGGGATTACAGGTGTGCACCACCACACCCAGCTAAAATAACCAACCCTTCAGATGTCAGCTCACATCAAATGCACAAACACGTTCACTGTTCAGGCTTTCCCTTCAACAGGCTTCCCCTCTGGTCAGGCAGGCCCCATCTGGATCAGGCTGGCATGTAGACGATTGTCAATAAAATTCATAAAACCATCAAATAAAGCCCGATTCGCTGAAAACCTTAATTTATCATATGGGGGGAGCACTTTCTTTTTAGGGGCAAAACCAAAGGAAAATAAAATATGAGGGGCTTAAAACCAACACAAAGCCAGGTGTGGTGCCACACACTGTAACCACAGCATCTGAGAGAGGGAGGGAGGGAGGAATTCCAGGCCAACTTACTTGGGCCTGTCTTGAGAAGAGAAATAAAGCAAAAATCATTAAAACTTAACTTGTGTGTGTGTGTGCTTTGTCCCTGTTCTGCTTTCAGATCATGTTTAAAATTCAAGCAAAAGCCACCCTAGATGCAAATGGATATTAATATTACCCATGGTATGGTCGTACCACATTTAATTAGCTACAGTTTGTGCATACCATTGTGTGAGGGTGCATGTCCCCCCCGCCCCAACACACACACAGGGTTAGCGTTGTGGGGTCCACTCCTTTTCACATCGATGCTGGTTTCTGCAGAAATAACACTGAAAATGTTATGGCAATATGCAGTTTCTGGAGGTGGAGGCATTTTTCTCCTTCGGAGCAGATTTCTATNGTTTTGAGAGAAAGCTTCAGTCTCAGGAACACGGACGTAAAATTTGCAATGCTGGGAGAAATGACAGTCATCACAAATACAACCTCAGCTGCCTGGCCTGTCACAGTGAGAGTGTTAATGATGGGAAATGGGCTGTTTTTCCCTCGATTGCTCCTGTCATGAGCTGGNGAAGTTTTNNTCTGAACACAGATTGGGTGGGACCGCTGTCCATCCTTATGCTGGAACTATCTTGGGGATCTGGGCTTTTGACTTGTCCTCAGCCAGAGAGGCAGACCCAAACCTTATGCTCTGATTCATTGGTAGGGTCNATCTCTGAGTTGGGATGTTTCCCTGAANTAAATACATCTTCCTTTCTCAGTCATCCGGGTAGGTGTGAGGGTCAGCTGTTGGACCAAGGAAGGTCCTCNTGAGGTCTGGAAGAGAGCTGGAAGTGGTCCCTGACTCAAGGTACCTTCCAGGCCTCCAAGCACAGAGNNTGGTGAGCATGGCTTTGAATCCACNAGTCCCAGAAATATGTAAAGCCCTTAGTTGGGAAGGCAGTAAGTACATTTGACCCTGGGTTATTCTTTCAAACATTTGTGCCTGCTCTGAGCTGGGATTCTGGCAAGTTTAAGTCCATTATGGAGTTAGAGATCTGGCAAAGAGCTGCTCCCGTGATTGCCAGAGGTGACCCATGGGGATTCTGAGCATTATTACAGGCGAAGCAGGAGCTGCTAGGAGAAGGGAAATTGTTTAGCATTGACCAGGGCTTCCCAGCATGACCTCGGATGGAGCACTCGATACTTCTCTCATTATTGTCACGAAATGCCTGACACCAAGCAGCTTGGGGGAGGAAAAGGTGTTTACAGTTTGAGGGTATGCAGTCCATTGCGGCAGGGAAGGCCTGGCAGCGGGAGCTTGAGGTAGCTGGTTGCATTACATCTACAGTCCATCTGTAGTCAGGAAACAGAGAGCAATGGATCCTGGTACTCAGCTAGTATTTTCCTTTCTATTCAGTCTGGGACCTGACCCCATGGAATGGTGCAACCAACTTTTAGAGTGAGTCTTAGCCCTTCTGTAAACTGTATCAGAAATTCTTATTTTATTTTATGTGCATTGGTGTTTTGCCCGCATGTTTGTCTGTGTGAGGGTGTTGGATCCTCTGGAACTGGAGTTAGACTTGGGAGCTGCCAGGTGGGTGCTGGGAATTGAACCTGGGTCCTTTGGAAGAGCAGCCAGTGTTCTTAACCATCTCTCCAGTCCCTAGAAATTCTCTCACAAACATCCCCATAGGTCTGTCTCCAAGGGGATTCTAGATCCTATCAAGGTGACAAACAACACAAACCATCGCAGATGGGCACTAGAGAAGTGAGTTTCCTGGAATCCGCGGGATGGGGGATCTGGAATCAATGTAATGTGGATACAAAAGAAAACATAAACTCTTTGGCATTCCATCTGGGAAGTGGGTGGCATGTGCTAAGAATATGCATATTCATATTTTAGAAAAGAAGGGATGGCATATGATACATTGTGTTTTGTAACCCCATTGTTTCAGATAAGAATACACTGTGAAAACTTGTCCGCAGAATAAATACCCCTAACTTTGATTGCTTTGATTTACTGCTACATTCTAACACATGTTCCTCAACTCAGATTAACCAAGTTCATCCAGTTATTGTTGTAAATTGTNCTGTGATAAATAGCCTCATTGCCAAATCCTACTAGTTTGTTATACTCTGAAATCTTTAAGTTCATCCACTACCATGTCCTTAGACCTGAGCTTGCTGTGTAAACCAGAAGCGCCTAGAATTCACAGACATCCACCTACCTCTGACCTCCAAGTACTGGGATTAAAGGCATACACTACCATGTCCGGATAAGAGCACTTACAGCTTGTGCGGAGGAACCAAGTTCAGTTCCCAGCACCCACATTAGGTAGCATACAGCCACCTGTAATTCCTTCTGGTCCTTCAGGCACTTGTGTGTGCGTATGCATGCACACACAGCACACACACATACAATTTTTTTAAAAAATAAATCTGAAAGGAAGGAAGAAAGGAAGAGAGGAAGGGAGGGAGAAAGAGAGAGACAGAGACAGAGACAGAGACAAAGACAGAGAGAGAGAGATCAAGCAAGCAAACAAGCAAGCAGGCAAGCATCACCAGGCAATGATGCACACTTCCTGAATGCTGGCAACCAAAGGGTGTATTTTCTGTATAGAATTCAAAACCAGGAATGAAACCTACAGAGCATCTCTGCTTTGTATTAGTACCATGTGTCGGCATCATTAAACATAGTTGGTGAGAAACACTCAAACACGTGTTTGTTGGCTCCAGGTTCTAAACAGCTGTCGTGGCTGGGTTTTACCAGGAGATATATAACCTTAAACTTGGTGAGCTTTTATTATGTTCTCTACGTGGACATGAATTTGCCAACTCCCAGCTCTTTGGTTGCCTCCAGTGCAGGACACGAGTGGGGCAGCCACTCAGATTCTGTTCAAGTTCATGAAAGCATTCAGGTTTATAGGGGCACAGTTTGCATCCCCACTCACCACAGAACCACAGATGGTTGTGCTTAAACAGGAAATTGAAACAAATAATGATTATACATAAATAAGAATAGCATGGCCATCTCAACAATGAAAACAGAACACGCATGGTTTCGTTCTGTGTGACCACTTGTGTTTTTATTTATTGCTAAATTTAAAACAACGTGGTACAATCCAGGAGGGCAGCAGTTTCGTTTTGAATGTGAACTGTTCAGTTCATGCCTGCTTTCCTAAAGTACTTACCAGATTTACATGAAATCTTTAAGACAGAAATGTGTTCTTCTTTTAAATTTGTTGAGTGTTCAAAACCTAAAGAATCAGTCAAGGGAATAAAGCACTATTCAGCAATTACTATGTACTGTATAATTACTACGTAATTACGTTCATAAAATAGTATCATGTTAGTGCTGTGGTCTGAAGTTCAGGTTTCCCTAAAATTCAGATGCTGGATTCCTGACTCTGAGGTAGTGGAAGAAGGAGGCTGCAGCTTTGGGTTAGGTCACAGGAGCCTATNTGAATGTGATCTGTGACTTCATAAAAGAGGCTCCAGAGAGAGGCTGTGGTGCCTCTTTCACCCAGTGATGGTGCAGTAACAGATTTATCCAAGAACGAAGAAACAAGCTTCAATCCAAACACCAAATTTACCAACGCCTTGAGCTTGGACTTCTCAGCCTTTAGTACTGTGCAAAATCACTTCTATTGGTTATAACCATCCAGTCTAAGGAGTTCAGTTACAGAGTTCTGAACAGACTTCAGTGATATGGTTGTAAACAAAGGGACCAAATTCAAACTAAGTAAATGTAAAAAAATTGTTCAGTATATGGTTGAACTTCCTCTCCTGCCATCCCCATTTTGTGCTAAGATATTTTTATTTTAAAGAAGTTCTTGGGCCAGGCGGTGGTGGTGGCGCACGCCTTTAATCCCAGCACTCGGGAGGCAGAGGCAGGTGGATCTCTGTGAGTTCGAGGCCAGCCTGGTCTACAGAGTGAGTT
>LZPO01027366.1:160962-171240 GCA_001675575.1 Neotoma lepida
GGAAGAAGAGTGGAGAACTCAAGCTGAGTGGAAGCAAGCAAGTGAGAATGCACACATTTACTTGTCCCTGCTCTGGACTGTGGATGTGATGGGACTAGCTGCATCAGGCTCCTGACAGCTTCACTTCCCTGCTGTGATGGACTGTAAACTAGGATATTAAGGTGAAATAAGCCCAATTCTCCCCTCAGTTGCTTTTTGTCAGGGTATTTTTATCACAGCTACAGAAATGCACCTAAGAAAGTCCAGTTACGAGCTAGTACAGGGTGGGACCAAGTGGGCCCTTCAGGAGGTGACTATGCTTCAGCCCTCATGAGTACATCAGTCCACCCACGACTAACAGACTAGTGGATTAACTTGAGAGGGGTCTGGAATCTAGTATGGCTAGGACTCCTGCATGCTCACTGCTTTGCAGTGTGGTACCCTGTATTGCTTCGTATTCTGACAGCACAAGGCCATCCCACATGCAGCCCCTGACCTTGAACCAGAGCTGACAGCTAAAGTAACTCTCATCTTGTCTGTAGGATTGTCTTTTTTTTTTTCCCTCTCTGAGACAGTTTTACTAATCCTAGGTTGGCTTTGAAATCCTGATCCTCCCATTCTTCCAGTGCTGGGATCACAAGTGAGTGCCTCCACACCCAGCATTGTGACACTCTTACTAGGAACAGAAAATGGGTTTAAGGTAACAAATGTTCTGGTTGACAAAAAGCAAGACCTTCCCTACCTGTTACTCCACTGTCAGTCTGAGCTGGCTTCAAACAATGAACCAATTAGAAGATGAAATTTAATAAAGATAAGAATAAAATCCTGTCTGCAGATGTCCAACACCGAGAAGCCAGGTGGCATTTTTGTGTCATTCCAAGAAATTGTCATCTTCACCATAGCTAAATCCGAAATGCACAGGACATCATGTGAGGTGGGCATATTCTACTCATATAGTGATTATAATTACACACTAAATAAGTGAATGCAGCTGAAAGGACAAAATATTTCCACTCTTTTAAGTCACATTCTGCCATTAACTAGTGGGGTNGTTTGGGGCAAATCCCTTAATTTTTCTGTACCTTAGATACCTGGTCTATAAGTTGGGAAGTTTGGATTCAATGGCCTCTGGTGTCCCTGTTTTGTTTAAAATATTTATGACTCGTGTAAAAAATGGACACATCTTCCTAGTTTTCTGATGTGAACAGAATGGACCCATTTAATGAAGAAACTGTGTCCCGGGGAATTACAAAAGCAGCCACTATCATATTTTCAGATTTTCTGCATCATAAGGTACTTCCCATATTACATATTTTTAGAAGTCAGTATGAAATGTGTAGCAGATGGGGAGAAAAGTAGAATCCTCAATCCCCCTCAAATGAGTTGCTGTATTTGAGGGAGATTTAGCTGTCTGCTCCCAAAGCACTTTATTATGGAGTAACATAAAACAGTCAAGTCATTAGGGGGCTTTAGCCACAAATGCCCAGGAATGATTTCAAATTAAGGTATGGCTGCTCTGAGCGCTATTCACACTTACTGCTCTGGGGGAGGCTGATTCACGTGCAGGGGGCAAATGTTCAACACACGGATTCATTCATTTCTGCTTGAGGAAAACACCTGTCCTCCAAAATTTAAAAAAAAAAGTCTTTATTCAGTTCATGAACCTCTCTCTGATTCTTTATTTCTAATGATGGAGTGGGGGAAAAAGCCAAAATACCCAGTAGCTGAGCATAAGATAAGCTTGTGAGCCCGGGACTCGGAGGCAGGGGCGGGGGTGGGGGCAGGCTTTGTGCAAGTTCAAGGCTGGCCTGGGTTCCACAATGAGACCGTTTCAAACAACACTCATATACTTACAATCGATCTTATGTGGGGCACCTGAGAAGTGGTAGGCCAGGACATGGAGTTTCAACTCATACATAAAAGTCTCCTAATCAAGGCTCCCTCTGAAATGCCCTCAGCTACCCAGAACCTTCTAGGAGGTTGTAAATTCTTAGTTTAGAATACTTTCTGGGTCATGAGAGGAGAAAGAGGCCAAGGATAACAGTGGTCTTCATAAACACCTTTCCAAGACTCAGCATCAGGGCCCCAAAGGGCCTCCGAGATCCCTGAGGTACTGTGTNAGTGTGCATGTGCATGCATGCACACACATGTATGGCTGCAAAGCTGAAACTTAAAGGAATTGACTGACAGGTACCATTAGGGGTGGAGTCTGCAGCTTAAGTTCACCCAACACAGGACAACTCATTGGCTTGAACACAGGCAGCACTGACAGATTGGTAGTTGGTGAAGCAATTTGTCTGGTTAATTCCACTAATGAATGAGATTCAGGCATGAAAACCCGGGTAGCCAGTGTTCCCCAACTTCTTAGAGGAGCAAGTATGTGGGGGTGTTTCACTGCTCTGAGAATTAACAGGATGGAATTGCTTCATTAGAAGCCTGGAGAGCCCCTCTGAAGAGGAGGAGAAAAGATCGTAGGAGTCAGAGGAGATGGAAGACACCAGGAGAACTTGGCTTATCAACTACGCAGGGCTCCTATGAGCTCACAGAGACTGAAGCGGCAAGCATGGAGCCTGCATGGGTCTGCACCAGGTTCTCCGTGTGTATGTTATGGCTGATAGCTTGGTGTTTTTGTGGAACTCCTAACAGTGGGAGCNGGTGCATCTCTGACTCTTTTGCCTGCTCCCCCCATCAGGTTGCCTTGTCCAGCCTCAATCAGAGCTCTTACCTTGTCTTGTTATAACTTGTTTTGTTTGGCTGTTGTCTCCTAGAGGCGGCTCTTTTCTGAAATGGGGTGGAGTGGATCTGGGAGAGAAGGGAGTTGGGGTGGGGGAGAAGTGGAAGGAGGGAAAACTGTGGCTGGGATGTATGTTATGAGACAAGAAATCTATTAAAAAAGAAAGCAGCAGCCTGCAGGTGCTGTACTTTTGACAATTCTCTTNGATATTCTGATTGTCCACATGAATCTCACTTCCAGCTGCTTTGAAAATTTCAGCAATGGTTGTATGGCAGCTGGGGAGATGGCTCAGTCTGTAACTTACTTGCCAAGCAAGCATGAGGACCTGAGTTCAATACCCATTCTCACATTAAAAAAAAAAAAATCCAGATTCAGTGGTTTGTATTGTAATTCCAGTGAAAAGGAGGTGGGGTACAGGATGCCTGGGGTTTGCTGGCCAGTCAGTCTGGCCAAGTTGGTAAGCTCCAGGTTTAATGAGACCTTGTTCAAATAATAATAATAATAATAATAATAATAATAATAATAATAATAATAATAATGAGGCTGGAGAGATGATTCAGCAATTTAGAGCATTAGATCCTCTTTCAGAGGACCTGTGTTCAATTCCCAGCATCCACATGGAGGCTCAAAACTGTCTGTAACTGTAATCCAAGGGATCGATGTCCTCTTCTGGCCTCCATTTGCACCAGGTGTGCATGCAGTGCACAAATATAGATGCAGACAAAACATCTACACAAATAAGTAAAATTAATAGTGATAAAAAAATAAGATGAAGAGCACTGTAGNCCTTTGANTCACAGGCAGGCATACTTGTTCACCCACACATACNTGTGCATACACACACATGAATCAAACATGTACATCCACACAGTTGTATGTGCTATTTTCTGAGGCTACCTGCTTGTAGTTGGCCTCAAGCATTACTCAACATGGCCAATTACCTAATTCATCAGATTCAGCTGAGAGTANGTTACTTCTGCCCTTCCTCCCAATTATGTCTCTCCTCAAACATTGACTTGGCATCGAGAGGACATATTGTGACTTTCAAGGTGATCCTGAAGGTTAAGACCCAAAGAAGGGAACATGGGCCAAGCCATACACTGAGGTGGACACTTGGGAGAGGGNCACTGGGAATTGTCATCCATCCAGGACAGATGGACTGTTATCNTTACAATAACACTGTGACCCAGGATAGGAGCTAAGGGTTACAGCCTGAGATTCCTAGGCGACAAAGGTGCTTTAGTGGGGTGGTGACTGAGGTTAGATCTACTACTGTTGGTGAAGCCCAGGTTAAAGAAGTGGGATGGAATCTCTCAGGGCTACTGGGATAGCTTGGGGTAAAAGGCCTACTGTGTATGCCTGGAGACCTGAATTCATTAAAAGTCAAAGCCACCATGAAAGGGACCAGAAAATCTTTTGGGAGCATTGTAGTGGGTAGCTGTTCTAGCTCTGACCTTGAAGCACTACCCCTAGTGAGGTAGCAGGTAACTGTTACACCTGCCTATGACCTTGAAGTNTATGCCCCTGGGGCATGGCCGCTTGGGGACCCTTAAGACCTGGGATNCAAATATACNCGGCTCCCTCTTCGCCTCCTCGTGGTATTAGATGCTGAGATCTTGGATCAGGCAAATCATCGTGGGACATAGCTCAGCTTTCCTGGACCCTATGNTNAATCTCCCATGGTATTGAGTTAACCCCCAAATAAATTCTTCTGCTCATTAAACAGACTCCATGGACTTCTCACATTAGAGCATCACTTCCTCTTTATCAGAGATGACAGATGCCCAGTCACCTGCTTTGGGTGTGTGCTACAGAGACTCATCTGCTGGAACCATGGGGCCCAGGACGGTGGCAGGGCCTTTAAGAGGTGAGACATAGTGGAAGATAATTAGGTCCTTAGGGGCATCATGCCCAGCAGATATTAATGTAGTTCCCATAGGACCTGGCTATTTCCCAGGACAAGGGGTTGTTATGAAGAACAAATTTAGCCNTTAATCGCTCCCTTCTTTCCTTGCCATGTGATCCCCACCCCACCCTGGCTGCAGACAGCTGCTTTTCTTTTATTGTAACAGAAAAGAGACTCACAGGGTATGTGTGCATAAGGGGCTGGAGTGGGAACTTGTGCAGTAGTGACATAAACTCCAGATGAGTTTTAGTGTAGGGATGTCATCATTGGAGGCCCTCAGGATATAAGACAGGTGGGCAGACCCCAGTGCCAAAGTGCAACTTTATTTTAGTATTTGGCAACTTCCAAACAAGACCAGGTTTAGTCACAAGTTCTATGGCTGNTGATGGGAGCCCTGTGCTTGTCCTACACTAGTGGCTTTCCTAGAGCAGTGAGATTTCCCATCGAAATGAAGGCATGTGTGAGGATGGGGATGGTGTGCAGATGAGACTCTAAAGCCAGACAGAAAACTGCACAGATAAGCTACTGTGGGTTAGAAACAGAATGGAGTGTCTCAGGGCTCGGGAGATGGCTCAGGTGGTAAAAGAACTACTGTGCAAATCTAGACACCCGAGTTCAGATCACCAGCACCCACATTTTAAAAAAAAGGCAGGGCATGGTCATGCACAGGCTTCTAATCCTAGGCAGAAACAGAAGGGTCCTAGAGCTTCCTGGCAAGCCAGCCCAGCTAATGAGCTTCTAGTGCAGTGACAGACCCTGTCTCAAAAGGTAAAGTGTCTTCCAGAGGATCCAAGTTTGGTTTCCAACATCTACACTGGGCAACTTACGACCTCCTGTTACTCCAGTGCCTGGGGATCTGATGCTCCCTTCCAGCCTCTACAAACACCTGGCATACAAGCACAGACACAAGACACATTAAAATAAATAAAGAGTGGAGATTTATCAAGGAAGGTATCAACCTCTGGCCTCTGCACAGCTCATGTCTGCACCCACACCACACACACACACACACACACACACGACCTCTCCTATGGTTCAGTGCTTACACAACACACAATGCTCATCTTCAATTGATGCAACTCAGTAATTTTTATTGCAACTGGAAGACGATACATCACAGAAACTTTATGGTAGGTCTGGGGAAGTGTTATTTACAATAAATGATGAAGTAGTTTGTCTTTGGCAATATGATTACACATGAAGAACGCAAAATGCTGTATGGATCCCTCCCAAGCAACACCAAGTCCCCCGAGCTTGGCTGATGGCGCCATCTCCACACCGCTGCTTTAGGCAAATGCAAGCACCACCGAATATCACTTCCTTTCTCCCTTATGATTCTCCCCTTCTGTTCATGATATTGGCAGTTTCATACAGAAACACAGAAAAAAAAATTGGCTTCTGAAGAAATTATTACTCTTGTAAATTAATTTGGCCTTGTAGATCTGTTGGCCTGGGAAGGTTGAGTGACCCTAAGATTCAGTCACAAACCTCNTGGTCTTCTCACTGCTTTATCACGGTGGTTTTGTTTTCTGTAAAATTAACAAAACTCAGAAATGTTACAGAATCAGAGTACTAAAAAAAAANGTCCATGTAGCTGTTTCCCGGACACACAGGTACTTTTCCACCCCCATGTTCACCATGGCAGTACAGGCAGTGAGGTGTGGGACTGGCTGAGCCAGCTATGGCCTTGGATGGCTTCAACACACATACTCAAGAAATGGTGAATGTGTCCATAACAGAAAGTGTGCTGTTTCCTCTAAAACAGGGGGAATGGGGGGGAAATCAGGCATGAAAAGATAAAATACAATTTCTAGGTTTGACAGGATCACCATATCGAAGTCTTTTGAGAATCCAATATGGAGTATCAATTATTTGCAAAGGGGNGGAGAAGGCATGTTCTCCGCTTTTGCAAATGAAACACAGTGGAGAAACACTGCTGTATAGATCTCAAATCAAGAGTCTTGATTTCAATACTAACAAGATAGGAAGGGTACTTGTGAGCATCCCACAGCAAATCAGAAATGATCATTCCACAGCGGTCTGATTCCAGAAGCTTGACAGCACGAGGAAGCACCATAGACATATCCATTTCGGCCATGAAAAGGTGGGTCGTTTTTTAAAATGGTGTTTTCCTTCCTTAATATTTGGTCAGTGAAGCTAGCACTTGTTTGCTGAAGGGTGGAAGAGAGACCAAGTCACACCCATTATTCATGATAAAGCAACCGAGTGGACAAGTCTGTGCTTAATTCAAGAATAGCCAGCAGGGGAGAGGACGCTGGGAGTTAGCCACCATGGCTGGCGCGCTCTCAAACGAAGAGGGGTTAACAGATGAATTCACAAAGGTGGGCAGGTCTATACAGAACACTGAATGCCGTGTGTAACTCCTCATGACATCCCAAGAAACAGGAACACCACACAATGTATATACTTTGATTTACACATTCCATTACAAAGGAAAAAATTAAAAAAAAAAAAAGAAGACACCATTACAATTCTGTAACTGTGTTAACTGCAATAGAAACCGAAGTCTAGTCTGACAGGTAACTAAAAAGGGTTTATCACGTAGGTTATATAGCAAAAGTGTTGATGTATATTATATATAGTAGTATAAATAATAAAAAAGTATTATTTAAATTAGATCACAGTGCTGCATCATGTGCCTAACAGTGTTTGATATAGTACTGGTGGGCTGGGACCTACAACACGAAGGACTGAACTGTCAACACTGGCAAGTCACAATCAAGAGGGGACATAGGTTCCAATGTTTTCTTTTGGTGGCAAATAATAATAATAATAATAATAATAAACAAAACTTCTGAAGATGAAAGAAAAGGATTTCTCTATAGAGACAAAAAAATCAATTGCAACATCTGGGCAGCTGTGATCCACCAGAAAGAAATGAGTCCCAACCTGAATAAGGTTTGAAATGGGAAGATAAATCACACTAAATATAGTCTAATCCTATACATGGGAAAACCTCCCATGCAGGTCACTTGTCCCTAACTCTGGCATCATGTCATAGCCTCCCCCCAACCCTGACAGGCTGGAGGTCCCAGAGTGGCACCCCTGAAACCCAAATGGTGGCTTGGGGTGCTGAGCATGGGCCTGCTGTGTCAGACTCTTAGGCTGGGCACCAAAGCCATTCTCTCCTGCCTGGGCACCACTGAGTGCAATACTCCTTCTAGAATGCTCCTGTGGTAGGAACTACTATGACCAGAAAGCACTAGACATGCTGAATGACACTACAAGAAAAAGCCATTCTTGGGAAAGGGTTATCAACCCATTCCTCCTTAAAGACCCAGTCAAAAATGGAGACCTGCTTCAGTTTTCCTGACCACGGTTTCCTTACACATGTGGGTTTGGTTCAGCTTTAATTTCAGAGAGCCAGCTTTATCAAAAGAACTCGTGAAAAATATACTGACTGGAGAGGGGAGGGAAGTAGGAGCTTGTGATATTATCAGGAAAAAAAAATCTATGATGCAAACCCTTTCCACAAAGTACTGGAGAAAGAAGAAAGACAACCAAGGGTAGGCTAAAATGTTGATGTATATTTCACCTAAGAAAAGAAAGACACTGTCTCTCCTCTTAAATGTGTCTGAATGTGTCTGAGGGCCAACAGCCAGTGGTTGTAACGCCACGGTGCTGATGTGTTTACTGTTGTTTCCAAAGCATCTGTAAATATTGCTAGAGTTCCCCGTCTCCCCCTCCCCCCTGCCCCATGTGAGTACATGAGATCCTGGAATGACACATGAACCACAAAGAAGAACACCACACCCCTTTAACGATGCTCAGGCGATCTGTCAGACTAATGGATACACAGGCTAGTTTTGAAAGCTAAAAGAACACCTGACGTTTGGGAAGAAAGTCCAAGACTAAAGTGAATTACACTTAAGCAAAATATTCTTTCACAAATAGGCTTGTGCTTAAATTCTCTACTGCTCTTGGGGGAGGGGAAAGAGAGGGTGCCTCCTGCCCCTTGGCTTGTTAAGGACACGGACAGCCTCATTCGGCAGACTTCGCTACAAACGTCCACATACACATTGATAATTTTGTTTTCGCCTCAACAGTCAAAATACAGAGTTAAACACAATTGAGCCATTGTTTTGGTTATGCATAATGTGTATATGCCTCCCAAAACAGAAGGAAAATAGAAAAAGTACCCTTACTAAAGTTTCCCCAACAAGTCTTCCAGAAAGTTCCAACAAAGGCGCCAAGGGAGGCTCAGGAAAATAACACTTAGAAAGCTGCCCGATGAGGTATTTATGCAAAAGAAGTGGTTCTGGGGTTCAGAACACACTTGTATAAGATAGTTTTCTAGATCTCCGCGAGATCAGAAAAGTAAATCACACACACACTGCATCTTGTTATCTCTGAAAGAGGCCTCTGCCCCTTNGGGAAATCAAACGAGGGGAGACAGCCCACGTGGGGTTTTCATTGGAAGAAGTCCCCTGCCAGAAACAGTGCCCAGTGAGCGCTTACCTTCACCTTCAGTTAGAGGTCTGAGTCTCACCATCTTTGGGGTTGGGAGGGTGGTCTTTTGGACTTGGTTAGGTGACAATAGAAATCTAAGTGTGGCTCAGGTTTCAGAGCTGTGGATGGCTTGTAGGGTGTCAGAGGTTTGTGGAGAAAGAGGGATCAGAGCACTGGAAAAACCACACCTGTGCTCTCTCCAACCCTGAACCCCCATGTTGAGAGAGGGCAGGCTCAGGGACAGGTGGGGGTAAATCTAGCCTGCTCTAAAGTGGGAGGTCCCTCCCACCCCACCTCTCCTTCTTTCTGAAGCTGCCTTCAGGTTAGGTAGGGGGAAATGCACCAGATAACCCATNGTTCCTTCCAGGCTGAGGGAGTTGCCATGGTACCTGGTTCTGACAGGTGGACATAGTTTTAAAGGCCCACTACTGCCCTGTTTCAAAAGTCCAAGGTCACCCCAGTTTTCTTCCTCTCCCAAACATCTGACCCTGAGCCATGGTAGTGTTTCTGTTTTTAATAGTTCCATTTGGATGGAAGGCCATATTGTTTTAGGGATTTCTCTTTAGACCTCAAGGAAAAACACTTTTTTAGCAAAGGTAACTGGAGTTTCTGGCTTGTGTGACATGGTCTGGTTGTTATTCAGCTCTCACTATCTAGGTGGTCTTAGTCCCAGGGCGGTTACTGCTGAAGAGGCAGAGATGGCCAGCCCCTGTCTCACTGTGAAATCACACTTTTGCAGTAAAACATGTAGGGCGAGCCCATCTAAGCCCATTATCACTTACTTCCTCCTACCCATGTACCCTATCTCTTACCCTCACCCAATAAGGCCCATTAGCATGTTTCCCCTTCTTCTGGTGAATTTGCATAATTATTCACTGCCTTTTTCCTAGAACCAAATCATGGTAATGATTTTTCTCAAGTAAGCGTCCCATAATTCTCTTGATTCTATCATACACACTACTAAGTTTGCCCTCGAATTATTGCGTCATGTTAAACACATACAGACAAAGGGAAGGACACACTCTTCAGTAGAGAATCAGAGGGGGTCGGGGCTGAGTGCGGACAAGGCAGTATAGAGCTCAACCATCCAAGCCCTACCAGAGTATGAAGATAATTTATATTGCAGAGTAAGTTTCCCCAACAGTCAGAGTTTGTCCCTGAAGAAAGTTAAACCTTAAACACCTGCTTC
>LZPO01027366.1:179016-208381 GCA_001675575.1 Neotoma lepida
TAACCAACACAACCTAACCAGTTAACCAAAACCAGAAAGGATAACTAGACACAAACAACACAACCTAACCAATCAGCCAAAACTACAAAGCTCGGCACAGCAACGCATCCTGACAGTCCCAGCTCCTCAGCAGGACCAGGCAGGATGATCGCTGGCCGTCTCAAGACTCCAGAACTGGGCAAAGATGAGATATAGAAGAAGTAGTAGAAGGAAAACACCATTGGGTAGGGAGGAGCATCAGCTGACTGACCAGNGCAAGTGAGGCCAGCAGGTGTGGACAACATTCTCAAGGTGAAAGAGAAAACACCTGTCAGTCTAGACCTTCAGACCGGAAACAGACAAAAGTTCAAGGCATTAACCATCAACTCCAGGAACTTCCTAGAACATTATTTGGGAAACATGAACATGAGCTAAAATGGAAGGTCTGGTATGTAGGAAGAAATGACTAGCAAAGAAGATGTAAGCAAACTGGGATTGAATTGTGCAATTATGATCAATGGGCNTAAGAAGAAACAAAAGCAAAACAGGGCCATAATGATACGGAACTTAGAGGTCTTGGTGGGTTGGGCCAAAGTGCCCCGTGGGTGAGGGAGACATGCCATGCAGACGTGGTGGGCAGCAGTGTGGAGCAGTGGAAAGTCACTCATACATACATGCAGACACATGTCCATGTGGAGAGTTTAATAGAGAGAGAAAGAAAGGGAAAGAGGGAAAGCGGAGGTGTGCACACCTCATGGCGAGGAAGAGGAAGTAGGGAGGGATTGTTCCTTAAAGGAGGCTTTACATCAGGACACAGGGCAGGTCCCCAAGGGGTGGGCCAGAATGCTAACAGAGGCCAAGCATTGGGCAAATTAATACACCATTTGGGAGGTGGCCAGAACTGAAGTGAAAACATTTGAAAGGCTTGGTATTGATCAGAAGNTTAAAGATATTGATCAACCATTTTAAGATATTCATGTCAAAAGTTCTAGGACTGACAATAAAAGAGGAACATGACGTGTAACTTTCAATCCAGCAAACAGGAGGGAGAAGTGGGAGAAGTCAACTTAANTAATGCTCGGAAGGCAGAAGGGTCTGGGAACTGGGGATAAAACATGAGTTTGCGCAAAATTAGACAGACACGAATNCAAGTATGTTAATACAAATGGGCTAGAAACCTTCAACCTGAAAGGTACACATGAGTAGTATGGATAAAAAAATATATGCTGTTTATAAAAGGGAACTCAAAGCAAAAGGACAAAGAAAGGTCAAGAGCATGGAAGTGCTGTATCATGCTGCGGAAGTGCTATGTCATGCTATGGAAGTGCTGTGTCATGCTGTGGAAGTGCTGTATCATGCTATGGAAGTGCTGTGTCATGCTGTGGAAGTGCTGTGTCATGCTGTGGAAGTGCTGTGTCATGCTGTGGAAGTGCTGTCATGCTGTGGAAGTGCTGTGTCATGCTGTGGAAGTGCTGTCATGCTGTGGAAGTGCTGTGTCATGCTATGGAAGTGCTATGTCATGCTGCGGAAGCCAGATGAAGTGAAATGACAGGTTTCAAGGCAAATGCCATCACTACAGATGCTGTCATAACCTACAAATATTTGATTATCCAGGGAGATCAAACTGTCCTGAACACAAATACTTACAAAATGATAGCATCAAAATACATCTCCCACAACTAGAGTGCTACAAGAAGAGTCAAACCCACAGTGTGATGGTATTTAACATGTCACTTTGAGTGTCAATCACGCTTCCCACACATCACACACACACACACACTGAGTGTCAATCATGCTTCCCACTTCCCACACATCACACACACACACACACACACACACTGAGTGTCAATCATGCTTCCCACTTCCCACACATCACACACACACACACACACAGAGTTATTGTGTAGACTGGACCTAACATATGCACAAATACATAAATAATGGAAAAGACACTTTTTTTTAAAGCATATGTGGAACACTTTTAAAAAATTGATTTGTACTAAACTATATATTATCTATCTATACTTGGTCATNTATATGAGGGCATTCAAACTAGGCCTAAATACATCAAATTCCAAAGAAGTCTCACATTACTGTGCACCCAGGTTCATGGTGAATGTTCAAGTGGAAACTAAAAATTAAGAAACTACTACTCTTTCTTTGGTTTGGAAAGTCACATATATACTTCTAAAAATATGTACAGGTCAAAGAAGAAATCAAAGTGGAAATTAGAAAATACTTAATGCTGAATAATAATGAGAATAAAAGCCAGCAAGACCTGTGAGATGCANCAAGGCTGTAGTTTGAAGGAAATTAAAATGTTAAACTTCGTAAGAAAAGGAGTTTTAAAAAGGTATGCAATCTATACAAAGACAAATAGAAAGGAAAAAGAAAGGAAAATAAACAGCAAAAGTCAATGAAGGAGTTGGTTAAAAGGCTCAGCTGTTAAGAGCACTATGGGCTGCTCTTGCAGAAGAACCAAGTTCCATTCCCAGCACCCACACAATGGCTTACAACCACATGTAACTTCAGCTCCAGAGGATCCCATGACCTCTTCTGGTCTCTGGGCAACCACACTCACAGGGTCCACATAAAGACACACGCATATAAATAAAAACATTGTTTCTAAACAGTCAATGAAAACAGGGCTAATCAAATAAAATNATGCATTGGAAGAAAAAAATGATAAGGTTAATTAAGCAAGCAAAAAGAGAAGATACAAATGAAATAAAAAAAGAATATAGCTATAAAAGATATTTTAAAAGATAGTAAATACTGAGAATAACTTTATGCCAAGATACTTAACACTTAGGTGAAATGGACAGATTCTCAGAGTTGCCAAATTAGCTCAACAGGAAATATCAAGCCCAACTTGCCCTACAATCACTACACAAATTAAACTGATGACTAGCTATCCTGTAAGGGTGACGCCAGCACCACACTGTTCTGCAAATGAGTTCCATCAACTATCAGGCAATAAAGACATTAGATTTCATACAGGAAAGGATGCAAAAAGTGATTAATGAGAATGAATACTCATTCATTTACAAGGCTAACATAATCTTGACACCAAAACTAGATAAGGACAGCACTCGATGCAGGCTGCATAAACAAAATCCATATCTAAGATACCAGCTAACCAACTCCAGCAATAAAAACACAATGTGTCAAACATAAAAAGCATTGAGAAAGTGTTGTTCAGAATTGGCAAATTTANTATGCAATTCACCACAGTAAAGAAAAATTTAGAAAAAAACTTTAGTGAGTTTAAGGTGACATAATCTTTTTTTTAAAAAATGGAATTCAATGATCAGTAACAATAAAATATATAGCAAGGTAGGGTTAGGTAGAATTGTTATTATGATAACGTATACTTGATTTTCTTTTCTTTTTTAAAAAAATCTCACTATGTAGACCAGGCTGGCCTTGAACTCACAGAAAGCTTTCTGCCTCTGCCTACAGAGTGCTAGGGTTAAAGGCAACTGCCACCATGCCCAACTCTTCCTAAAAAATTTAATATCAAGGGCTGATGAGATGACTATAAATGATCCAAATGCCTTGTTGAAAATGTGGGATGGGCTGGAGAGGTGGCTCAGACGTAAGAGCACTGGCTGTTCTTCCAGAGGTCCTGAGTTCAATTCCTAGCAACCACATGGCAGCTTACAACTATCTATAAGATCTGATGACCTCTTTTGGCATACAGGCAGGCATGCATGCAGACAGAATATTGCATAAACAAACAATCACACAATACAGCACTACACAGCAGTATAAATGACTCAGTTATAGATACATGAAGCAAATAAACCTCAGTGAAGAAGACACATGCTTCAGCTAGCAAAAAACCCTTCAAAAGCATGTAAAACTGAACAATATGTTGTTTATGCATATCAAAACCTTTTGAATGCAAAAAAGGGGGGATTGTAGTTACCTAACATAGAGGACAAAGCAGTTTAAGTTGGCTGGTGGGTTCATAAACACTATATCATCGTATGTCTAACAACTGCCAAATGTTTCATATACAAGAGTATATGTATATATACATAAATCAAAAACTGCGTACGAATCTTTTTTAAAAGTTAGCTCCCAGAGTGGAGAATGAAGGAGGGGCTGCAGAGGTATCAGCAGTTAAGAGTAATGGCTGTTTTTTCTGAATACCCAGGTTCAATTCCGGACACCAACATGATGTCTCACAACCATTTCTAATTCTAGTTCTAGGAGATCTGACACCCTCTTCTGGCTGCAGGCACTGCACAGGTGTGGTGCGCAGACATACAATCAGACAAAACACGTATACACAAAGCATAAAAATTAAGAGAGAGAGAGACAGAGACAGACAGGAAGGATTTAAGGAAAGGCAGGCAAAGAACCACTTCAAAAAAACTAACCAGAGAACTACATCTCACCAGAGGTCAAATTCTCCTGAAGAGGGTCAGAACTCTGAGTTCATAGTTCTTTGCTGCATTCTTANAGAATCCAGCCTAATTCTACCTGAACCTCATCTGTGAAATCAAGTTCAAGACCCTTTTAGCCCTGGAGTCCTATCTGTAGGGCAGCAAGGAGAAGGAGTGCAGGCGTGAGGTGCTGCCCCTTCCTGGGGTCAACAACTCCAGCAACTCTGTCTTTTGGTGCTATCCAAGGGAAGCACCATCATAAACATGACTCTCATGCATGAGCTCACAGAACACAAATAGGAAAGGTCCCGAAAGGCTCCCACAGTCAGGGGCCTATCTGGAATCTGCAGGAGCTGAAGGCTTTCAGATACAGGAGGGGGGGAAAGGAGCCACCATACTTTCAAAGGCATTTAGCCAGCGCCAAGGAGCAGAGATACAAGGAGTGCTCCTCAGTGCGGATTAACTTTCACTGTCCCAGACACGGAAAGAGCAAAGACTCTNGCTGGGACACGAGGCCTAGGAGGGACTTGGGCGTTCTTTCTGAAGGCGTTCTTCAGATCCTTTCTCCACCTCACCTTTTAATATCTTCTCCTTTCCTCCTGCCTCAGAGCATAATTTAATACTACATTCTGAAGCTGCCTTTGAAGGTCACAGTTTCAGAGACGAAAGACAACAGATGCTTGGTCTTGAAAAACACAACACAACACAATGTGCGAAGAGATCGGTGGCACATTTCCCTCTACTTCTCTCACCAGGACACAGCACCATCAATGCTGCGCTCTCAGCACGTCTGCTCCAGGTGACTAGGAGCAGAGTGAGGACAACATGAGGGGAGGGCAGTTCTCCTGATTATCTCGACTTAAGAGCTGGTGGTGTGAACTGCAGCAATGGCTGACTTGTTTTCCTGTTCCATGGGAAATGTTTCCAAGTACCNTTCTTAGAGACCCAAATAAAATCAAGCCGCCTCACAGGGGGATTACAGGGCACTTCTTCAGTTTTATTGTAAGCTGAGGGCTAGACTTACAGCCAGTGGCCTTGCTCTCAGTTTGCCCTGTGGCAAAGGTGGCAGTGGTTCAGCCAAAGTCTGAAGTTCAGGTCCCTGCCTCTGGTTCTTGGGAAGAAGACTGGGAAGGTATGGGGAAGGCACAGTGTGTAAATACACAGAGCTCTCCACATCGTTTGTAAGTGTCTGCAATGTGCAGGGCTCACAGCTGTGCTAAGCTTAATAATCCATGTGGCAGCTACAGGATTCTGCACGAGATGCCCATATGCCATGGNCAGAACCACTGAGCCACAGAGCAAGGACCCAGGAGATGGTCTTCTGAGCACAGCTTCTGGGCACTATTACCCTAACAAGGACGTACCTCATACCCACTCTCTCGATGCTTTGTGAGAACTGGGGCACTGAGTTCCATTTGATGGAATCTCTCTCTCTCTCTCTTATAAAGTTGTATTAGGAATTGAACATAGGGCCTCAAGCCTTCAGCCTGGCACTCTTCCATTGACATACATTCCCAGCTTCATCCATTCAACGGAACCTCTGCAGGGGATTTCCCCTGGGAAAGCAGTAGCAGAAGCAAGCATTATGCACTGAGTCCTACGAGCGGCAAACGGTGAGGATGATGCACCCTGAGCACTCTCCGCCCCAGCAAATTTAAAGATAAGCAGGTTTCCAATGTCTAAGGATGGGCCAATCTTGGAGGTTATTGAGTAAAAAGTCAACACGGTCGAGTCAATTACACTATTGACAGCNGCTCTTACGAGGAGATTTCGCATCATAATTATATGCAAAGGAACCCAGCAAATACAAGCTGTGTAATGATCGGCTAATAAAAGTAACACTTCATCCACGTCAATAACAGTTTCAGACTCAAGACAAACAAACATGGCCTTTGCCACTCAGTAGAGGGGGAAACATCCCTGAAAGACAAATATTTTCACTTAAGTTGGGAAGTGATTAGAATCACATAGGAAACCCGCCACACAAAGGAGATGCAGACACCAGCCTGTAGTGGGTACTAAAGGCAAACACTGGCACACCTGCAGGACGCTGTCCTGTGGACTGGCAGGTGACATTCAGGGCTCTATTCTTCACTGGACCGTTTATTTCTCAATTGCGGCTGAATTCAGGTTCAAGTGGCAGGTGGCCAAACTTAAAATTTATGATGAAGAGAGTGAGCAGGGCGAGATCCCCCCACCCCCACCCCAGTCACAGTTTACTGGGTCTAGGGCAAGGCAGAGTCTGCAAATGCCTTTGCAAGCTGCATGCTCGCTCTTCTGAAGTGCTCGTGGCTGCCCTACAAAGAGGGCAGACAACACAAGCAAATGTCCCCAGGCTTACAGGGCACCCCCTCCCAAAACAAACAAACAAACAAACAAACAAACAAACAAACGAAACCTCTTTTGGAAAACAGAGGAGGTCAGGCAGGTACAGGATAGCATTTGGAAAATACAACCCCCACTGTGTATGTGTGTGTGTGTGTGTGTGTGTGTGATGATAACCAGTCAGCTTCCTGCTCCTACTGCCATACTTCCTCACCACAATGGACATACTGTATCCTCTCTAGAACCATAACAAAACAAACCTTTCTTCACCTTCAGNCATGGTATGTCACGACAACAATTAAAAGGAAGTAATACAAGGTGCAGCCATAACCCCAGTGTGTGTACGGCTGAGGGGCAGATCTTTAGCAAGCAAGCAGCTTGCTCTGCTCCGTGTGGAACCTGATTGGTCAGTTGAGAAAGACCTAATCCTACCACTGGCTAAGAGAAAAGGGAACCCAGCGAAAACACTAACAACCAGGGCTACACACCAAAAGGGCTACAGTGGAGGCTCATGGTGGTGGCCACCTTTAGAAGAGTGTTCTGAAGGAATCATAGGAACACTGAGGGAAATCTACAGAGGACACTGCAAGAATAAGATGCACACGTCACTGATGCATCTGCCTGGGATGGTCACTGATAGCTGTCAATGTGACAGAACCCAGAACACCTGGGAGATAGGCCTTTTGGCATGCCTATGGGGAGTATCTTGATTAGTAGAGGGGGAAAGACCCATCCACGGTGGGCAGTACCACTCTGTGGGTGGAGGGTGTTGGGTTGTGTAAATGGAGAAAGTGAGCTGACCATGAGCTTGCATCTCTCCCTCTCTGCATCCTGACTGTGATATGACCAGTTGCTTCAAGCTTGCCTGCCATGATGGACAATACCCCTTAACTACCAGCCTTTCTCCTTTTAGTTGCTTTTGCTGAGTATTTCCTGATAGCAAGAGGAAAATAAAAAAGACACCACTGAACATATTTGCGTCATGGAGAAAAAGGCAGGGTGGGGTACGTCAGGGTAATATGGAGAGAGTTATGAAAAGACCTTCTGGTAGCCTGAGAGTCACATGTTAGGCAACTAGTAAGGCAGTGACTGATAGATGGGCAAGAGAAATAGGAGGCTGTCACACTGCATGTGAGGAGCTTACGTCAGAGGTGGACCCTACCCTGGGACTGGGGATGGAGGTGAGGAAGATGATGGGGGAAAGAAACCACACAAAGAAGGGACCATTTAGTCTCCTCTGACTCGACTCTCAGAAGCAGAGAGAGTCCCTGCTATCACAGACCACCCCCTTACCAAATCACAGTTCACATGGAATTCTGTNTGTTTTACTGCATCCCCTTCATGGAGTGTCACAGATGAGGGAACTCGGGCAGGTCCAAAGAAATGAGACACCATCGCAGGGTCACAGACAGGGAAGTGACAGAGGTAGGTCTAAAACCCAATCAACAACTGCTCACCCTTGCCTTCCAGACTCTCTTGCCGTGTTACTTTTACTAGAAAACCCTAGTTTATATCCCATCTCATGGGAAAAGAGTCAGGAGAACCTGANGGCCCACGGAGAGGATGGCATTTGGACTGGGTGTGCTCCCAGTCCCTTTGAGTTTGTGGAACATGCAAACNAGGTCCTCTCCACCTTCTGAAGGCCCCAGGGAACAGAGGGACGCTTTTCTCACTTCTCAGGCAGGCTCCACCCAGCAAGCTCTTCCCTTACCTTATGGCCGCAGTCATTCCAATGGGAGTGATCGGCAATGGGCGGACGCCGGGAAACAGCCCTCGGCTCAGAACCCTCGCTCCATTTTGTATCACTCCTGGAGAAACTAGAAAAGCAAAAGAAAGAGGTATCACAGGTGAATTCAACTGGGAAGAAGTTAGCAATTTTGAGGGAGAGAAAAGGTGAGGGAACAGATGCACACACACACACACACACATACACACACCACACGCACTCACACACACGGGAAGAGGTACAGAGAATAAGACGGAAAGGTAATGTGTAAGCAGAGTCATCAATAGCTTACAGATTACTGATGTTTTTGTTAAAAAAGAATCAAACATGAGTTTTGGTCTGGGGCTTTTGGTCTGGGAAAAGAAGGCTCAGTGGTTAAGAGTGCCTGCTCTTTGAGCAAGGAGACCACAGTATGAATTCCTAGCAACCGGCAAAGAAGTGGGCATACCTCTAACCCCAGCCCCAGAGAGCTAAGAACTCACTGGCCACCAGGCTGGCCCAAACATTTGTGAACTTCTGGTTAGGCAAGAGACCCCTTCTCAAGGCAGTAAGGTCAACAGCAACAGAAAAAGACACCCAATAGCCCACTCTAGCTTCTGTAGAGGGTTCACAGGCACACCTGCCCGAATAGTCACCTGTGCACAACACACACACACACACACACACCCCTCAAAAGAGAACAAAACAAAATTTCCTACACCAGTTAGTAAAATCGCTCATCTTTGGTCTTTTCCTAAGAATATTTAATGTCCCCGAGACGGCAGTAGGACTGCAGATGACCCAACAATCACATCACCTCATACCTCTCACATTTGCTATAGTCAGAGGTTGAGAATATCTACTTATTTGTCCTTTGTCCAAAACAAGCGAACAGACAAAACACAGCTAAAAATCACAGTCACATCCTTTTCTGAGGGACTCAGCCCCTCTACACTCCACGCTCAGACAGGGATCTTTGCCTTTCNACAAGGCTGCCTGGAGGAATGGGCTGACCTGAGTCCTGGCTCCCGCACTATCANAGACTGTCTTCAGGGGCCTGTCTGTCTGTCCCTAGCATTCCTAGAGTCCCCCAACCCTCTGCTTTCTTCTACACACACTGATCCCTGGAGGTGCCCTTAACAACTTTCTACTGACAACCATGGGACCTCATGTGCCATGCCACCCCTCCCTGACGTCCCCAAGGATTTATGTAACAGGAAGTCCTGTATATCTGACCTTTATTCACATCTCCTCAACAGTAGCTTCAACTAGAACAGGGTAAGCCGCTAGCTCCTGCTGCATCTCCAGCCACCACNGACATGTCTGTGGGACCAGGTGAGCTTTGCAAACGGAGTGTGTGGGCTACTACCTTAGTTCTTGTGTGATACCATGGAAATCCCCCAATGTTTACTCTGCTCTCTAAAGAACAGTCTAGGCCTCTTCTGCTCCCTGCAATCCTGGCACAGTCCCATGCTAAAGAGAGGGGGATAAATAGTGCCCTTTCAAACAAGCAACAATGAAATACTAGAAAATTATACATTTAAAAATGAAAACTAGTCTAGACGTGGAAATTTAAAACCCATGTTATTTGCAAACAATACTTTTATGAAACAAATTACCAACACATCCATGTTTCATAATTTTTAGGTTTCTAAGAATATGTTTTCGGGACTGAGACTGTTGTTCAGTTGGTAGAAGGCTTGCCAACCATANACCAAGCCCCGGCCNTGATCCNCAGCGCCCTAAAAACCAGCAATGGTGATGCCACCTGTCACCCCAGCACACAGGAGGTGCAGGCAGGAGGATCAGAAGTCAGTACAGGCATCCTTGCTACATGGTGATTTGGGAGGGGGGGTTTGGAAAGTCCTTGGTGTGTAGTAAAAATCCACTTTTGAATATGAAATAACTCTTAAAAAGTATTTGTATTATTATGTGTGTATACATGAGGTGTGCATGGGGGTGTATGTGCCATGACACGTGTGGAAGTCAGAGGACAAATTTGTGGAGTCNGTTCTCTCCTTCCACTTTTACGCGGGTTCTGGGGCTCAAACTCGGGTTGCCAGGCTGGCACAGCAAATACCTTTACTGGCTGGGCCATCATGCCTTCCTGAATTGAGACTACTTTTATAGACTGTCCACTTCTTGGGCATTCTATAACTCTTGCTAATGATTTTTGCCACTTCTCTTCCAAGTTTGTATTAGGTCCTTGTGAGAAGGTCCTACAAAAGGCGGGATACAGGGTAAGATTGCTGCTCTTGCCTAAGTCAGTACTACAGCATATCCCGTGTTCAGAAATGTCCCTAGTCTCTTACGGTAACTAATCATGTGAGGAGACACAGCCGGACAAGAAACTGCGCATTCCCAATTAGCAGCCTGACTTCAGAGGATGGATGAGGTTGTCTGAGGCAGGAGAATAACCAAGTACCTTATAAGCATGGGAACTATTCCAATAATCAGCTGGTTACTTTATGTGTCCAAAANCTTTATTACCTGGTTTATATTATCCAATGTATAAAACTGCATGATTAAGGCAGTGTGAGGCTGAGCTAAGTATTGACATTAGAATCACTGGAACAAAATGGAAACCAGTNAACAGACTCACACTGAATACGGTCAACTGAGCTTTGATAGTGTCAAGACAACACAGTGACAGAAAGCAGAGTCTCACAGCACAGAGACCCCCTTGGGATAAAGCAAACCTTGACCCTTACCTTAAACTGCATGTGAAGATTAACCATGAACAGATCTACAGTTCACAAGGGGAAGACACAAGATCAGGAGAATTCAGATTTGCTCCTCACTGCAGCCGTCTAGAGACTGCGGGAGAGGTTTCCAAGGACTTCTGACAGTACACCCTAGGTCATGCAGCCATTGGGTAAGCTTAATCCAGACATCATGTGCGTGTCACTGAAGACCTCATGGAGAACAGTAAATGATCAGAGACAATGGACCATGTCAGAAAAGAAGTTAAATACAGAAAATCTGTACCATGATTCTAATCCTTGTCTGTAAAAATTACATGAGCGACTACTTAGCATCTTCCTGCATATTAGGAGAACTATAGTTAAATGGAGAGAGAGAATTGGGGGGTATTAAGACACACTAGGGTGAGTACTAAGATGGGGGAGCTACAGTCACATAGGATAGAGATACTGATGCCAGCCATGAGTTCCTGGAGGACTTGCTATAGGAGGTGTCATCTACACTGGACCTCAGAGTTGGAAATGCAGCACGCATAACTACTCAGAAGTGATATGCACAACGTGCACCAGGAAATGAAGATGGTGTTTTGCTACAGCAATTAATCCCACTGTGGTGGTCTGAATAAGTGATACCCTCCAGAGGCTCAAGCACTCCAGAGGCTCCCAGGTGGTGGCGATGTCTGTGGAGAATGAGAAGGTGTGGCCCTGCTGGGGGAAATACGTCCCGGGGGGGGGGTGCTGAGAGTATAAAGCCTCGCTCTATTTCTAGTCTGTTCTTTGCTTTGTGCTTGTGATAGGAGATAAGAACTCCAGCCTCCTGCTGCCATGCCTGTCCCCACCATGATGGACTCATCCCTCTGGAATCATAAGCCAAAATAAACTCTCTCTTTCTTCACTTGCCTTTGGTCATGGTGTTTTATCACAACAGAGAAGCAACTAATTAATACAGGCACACTGGGACTTTACCCGGCGCAGCAATCTGGAGCAGGAAAGTGGCCTACAAGGAGGTGGCTGGGAATGCCAGGCCCATGCCCCATCTCTGCCAGTTAATTACTTTGTCTCCTAAGCCAGCTATGTCAACTCCTTAAGAAAGCCAGGGACCTCTGCTTCCACCCCCCACCTTCGGCCCCCAAAGTGCTCTTGAAGGGGAAAGAACTCATATTTAGGAAATGCATGTCAGTTATCATCAATATCAGTGCCAACATGATAGCCTTCCATGGAAGAACCCTGAGGCACTCTGCTTTCCTCACTTCAGGTGAGCTGGAAACCCATAAAAGGGAACAAGATGAAAGCCAGACTGAGCTAGATGACCTCAGCCATCTTCCCAGTGATGGAGTGGCTGGAACAGGAATTGTGGCTCTGGTGATATTTCTGTTCCTACGTGCACACTGTCAGCAACACCCCTGCAGCCCTGGAAGGGAAGTGGGGCAACGGAAGTCACAGAGCACAGTGACTGGTGTGGCCACGAGTCACCCACCAAATGGAGGACATGCAGTCAGTGGTCCATGTCCTGTGTGCACAGTCCTCTGCCGAAATGCCCAGAACCTTCGTGCACTAGGGCACCCCAAAAGGAAGGGCAAACAGGAACAAACTAGCCTCCAGCAAGCACCTATGGGAGGTTAGGCGCTGAAGATGCTCCCTGTCCATTGTGCAGGGGCCAAGCAGGGCTTGGACCATGGCCTCAGAAAACATTGGTTATCCTACCATAAGTTCTGTGGCATGAACACACCTTATAGGGTTGTTCTGAGGACTAAATATGNTAAGCTATAAAAACTGTTTAGCCTAGTGTCTGGCAATGTATGCTTATTAATATCATCTTTGTCATCAGTATCCTTTGACCACCCCACATCACCTCTCCAGAAACCTCTGATGAATTATCTATAAGGCATAAGGTTTAATGAGGGAAATCCAATTCTTTTCAGTCTACTCTGCCTTTGGTAGCTAGTCCTAACCTTGCATTCACCCATCCAAACATCTTCCCAATCGATGAACTGTATTCACTTCAAAGCGACCCGGCAGCAGTAACAGGTGTGTGCTCCTGAGCCTATGAGACTGCTTGGGAGCGTAAGCTGGCTTATCCTCCGAACTCGGAGCTTCTTCTCAAGTGAGCTGCTGAATGCTGCCTGCAAGTCCTGCCATTTTCTGGTCCTCCTCACTGGCAGCATGCTCCATACTGAGATGGTGAACGTGGATGAGCTTGCTCACTGGCTGCCAAAAGCCAGCTGTGACATTTAACTGTGCCTCCATCTTTTCCCCTTTCTGTCCCCAGCCCCAGTATCAGGAAAGTGGTTTCTGGCAACTATAGCCCAGCCGATACACAATGGCTCTGTGGAAGAAGGCATTGAGAGCCATCATCACTCCCTTTCCATTGAAGACTAGGCAGGAATATGAGCCCATTCTCCCGTCCCTGGTCCAAAATCAGCACCCCTTTTCTTTCCCTTCTCTCACTCTCCACCTCCTGAAAACATCCACACACTCAAGGACCAACACAGCCCATCCGCCTCACCTCAGGCTCTGAGATGTAGTTAGGCTGCAGCTCAGTCAGATACCTAAGAAAACCCACACTGGAAGGCAACTTCTAACTCGGTGCTCCCACTAGAAGAGGTCCAAGCCTCCCGCACCAGACTCCCCAGCACTTACTGGCCAACTATGTTCTCTTAGGTCACAGAATGTCTCCAAGCCTCCTGAACCACTCACGCCTGAACAGGAACAATCATGCAGCATGGCTCAGTGCAGATGCACGGACCTTGAGTGACAGTGTAACCTGAGGAGGTGTTTGTGTCTTTGTGTGCATGACGTGAGCATGTGCATGTGGACACAGGTTCTTGGGATGGCCCAAGGTTGACTCTGGATGCTTTCCTCTCAGCATCCTCAGCCGTGTCCGCTAGACTGTTATGGCCACTGAGCTAGGATTTACTTATCCCCGCCTCCCTAGCACTGGAATTATAGGCATGTATCACCACACACACACACACACACACACACACACACACACACACACACACACACACGCATGCACGCACGCGCACACACACACACAACACACCCTTCTGGGACTCGGGTCCTCATGTCTGTGCAGCAAGCACTTTTACTGACTGAACCACTTCCCAGCGTCTAAAGCTCATTTTCATTTTGAAAGGTCCGAGGCATAAAACAAACTATGCTGCACACTGTGCTGTCCCCCAGCACTTCACCAGCCTCCCTCCTGACGCACACTTCCCTGAGTCTAAAATTAACCTTGGTGGGGAGCTCGTGGCTCTGCCATTGGAGGGCAGCCCTGGCTAACGCTCTCAGAGGCCATAAGCTGAGCAGCAGGCCATTCCTGTCATCCACCTCCCACCCCAGGCACCTCTTCCACCTGCTCGCTTGGAAACCAGCTGGGGAAGGGCTGGCATGGCAGGGCACAGCCTGTTTCCTGTGGTCCTTCTTTGGTGGAGCCTGACACAGTTGACATAGAGCCCAGGCAGCATTCCTCTTTCCTCCTGGTCCATTCTGCTGTTTTGTTTATTATCCATAGTTCCATGTCTGGGGACATTCCAACCGGGGATTATATAAAGTCTTCGGAGATGGGTAATGGTGACCTGGTTTCTCCACAGGAGTTAAAGATGACTCACAAGGATTGTCAAGGAGCTACTAGGCAGGCGACTCAGGAGACACCAGCAGCTGAAATCAGTCTACATTGCCACTCTTCCAGAGGAGCCTGGAGGAGCTGGATGGATTTTTAATCTCAGAAGTGAGGAAGATGACCAGACAGCCATGCTCTCTGTTGACTGTTCTGGAAGTGGCATTCTGAGTACATATGACACAATGGCCTTCCTTGCAGAACATATCCCATACACTGTGGGTGACACTACGGAGACAAACTGTTAGAACCCAAGGTTTTTATTAGCTATACCTCACTACCTCATCCAAATTGAAGTAGATGACTGAACCAAGAGGTGTGTGTGTGTGTGGGGGGGGGTCCTCAGGGACTCCAGTCCGACCACTGCAGAGTGCACAGGGCTCCTGGCTTCTCACTAGTGTCTCAGGTAGGTTCTTTTCTAGAACTCACTCTCGGCTTCAGAGCCTGGGTGGTAGCCAGTCTGCCAGCCCTGAACTAGCTCTGCAGATGTCAAACAAGGAAGAGGAGAGGAAGAGATCTAAGGGGCTGCCACCCGGTGACCTGAAGCACAGTGGCTACAAAGGGGGAGGGGGCACCCTTTCTAGCAACCAAGCCAGCCTGTAATTGCCAGGAGTGAACAGTGCCAGGAGATGAGGTGGGTAGCTTGCCACTCACAGGGGCAGCCCAGGGGTGAAGCAGGAAGCTATAAATAGCAAGGCACGAGGAGGTTCTATAAACAGAGTCTGGCCACAGCAACCAGCCCCAGGGGAGGGAACAGGCAGGAAACATATGGAGCTCTCAGAAGCCGTGCTGCCCAGCTCCTGACCGTGGGAGAAGGTCTCCGTGCACCCACGCTGGGACACACAACCGTTAACATATGCCTGCTGCCCACTTTCCATCATGGAGGCTGGTAGTTGCCTTTATACAGTTACTGAGGATCCATACCTAGCCCTGGGGCAATGCCAGGGGGGCAGATAACGGCAACTTTGCCATCCTGGCTCTGTAAGGTTTCTCCCTTGAGGAGGCAAGGCACTGCCTCACATCTCAAGGCAAGAAACAAGCAATGTAAAGGAAAATAAAGATACAGTTGAAGTGGGCAGGAAGGAGCTGGTGGGAGCAGCAATGNACAGCTGGACAGACTTCCCTCTTATAGTGTCCGTTAGGAGATGGTGGATTTGGCACAATCTCTAGCAATGTCATAGTTCCAATCTTTAGGGGCTCTGCAGCCTGCCCATTGACCATGCTACACTCAACCTCCAGACTAAGACTGGAGGTCAGATGGGAAGGAGACTATGAAGCCAGTGTCTCCACCCTCTCCTTGTTCTCCTCTACATTTGCTGCTCCTGCCTGTGTCTCCTTCCATGACCTTCACTGGCATCCTGGATGGTGTCTGCCAGGGCCCTGGAGATCCTTCTTGGCCTGGGGCCCTCATGAAGGCTGTGGCTAGATTTCTCAGAGAATGTTAAAAGCTGTGGGGAATATAGCTCAGTCTAAAGTCCTCATTTCAATCTCACCCCTGGCTACATAACAAGTTTGGAGCCAGCTTGGGTCACATGGAAATTCATCTTATTAAAAAAAAAGAAAAAAGAAAAAAGAAAAGAAGCAATCTATACCTTTAACACACAAACACTTTTAGAATTCAATTGCGCACTTTGACATAAATAGGACTGTGGATATTCCAGAAAGAGAATTACAGCTGGAGAGTTACAGGGATGGAGAGGGGTAGAGGTTCATTTGGCCAAGAAAATATTAAAAACAATCCTGTTAGCGAATCAGGAGAACCTGACCTATGGTCAAGAGCCCAGGAATGGGAGACTTTCAGGGAAGACACAGAAGACTTGTTAAATGCTCAATCCACATCCCNTGCCTTTTCCAGACTCCCCATTCGCCTTCTCCACCTAGGGACCAGTTCATCAGTAGCATATATGCGTAAAGTAATAAACACAGCACACAGTGTCTAGTAGGAGTCGAGGAAGGGGCTTGAATCTTAGCCGGCTCTGATGAGATCACATTTCCACCAAGATGGGTTATGCGACCTGATCGTAAGGACCTTTCCAGCCTGTGACTTGATTACAACTGGAGTCTACAACTTTTCTGAAATGCCATCTAAGAATGGATGTTAAGTATAGATTCCTCCAAAACTTAAAGCACCACTTAAACANCATGTTCCTGGCTAACCAGGTTAACTAGTTAANTAGTTGCAGAACTACGCCTGCTGTGTATCTGCTTAGCAATGGAGTAGGCAGGCTAGAGGTGTGGGCAGCCTCACATTCCAAATGCCAGGAAATACAGGTTAACCAAGGGAAGGAGAGTTCTACAGTCAGGGCAGGTAAGGGCAGCCCCAGGCAGAGGGCCAGGTCGTCTGAGAATGCTTGGCGGTATCTCCTGGATCTTTTCAAATACATACAAAGAAGAAAAGGTGTGTCAAATTTCCTAAAGCTATAAGGAGGCTATGGCTGGGGGTGTGGAATTCCTATCAGTCCACCATGAACTTACTGTGGATCTAGGGATGGGTGCTTTCTTGTGGGAAACGTCTTGTCTCCAAAGTGGGGGAATTCTCCTTGCTTCCCAAGGCCAGAGTCCCAAACTAGCTGGAAACCTAGTCGCCGGCACAAGAGAGGTAGGCACCAGTCCCTAGTAGTGTCACCGGAGGATCTGCCATGTCAAGTTACTTTCTGCACATGTGTGACAGAGCAGTGCCCTGACAATAGACAAGCAGATCCTTGTGTACCACCTCTCTGCTCAGGGTGGCTCTGGCTGGGCGTGGGATGCAGACAGAGGCACCGGCCTCAGGTTGTGAGGAGAGCACAGACATCTTCATTTCAGGTCAGCTATAAAGAGGAGAAAAGGAAAGGACAGACACCAGGGAGTGGACAAGAGTCCAGTCGAAGCACAGAAGAGAGTTGTCAGTTAATTTGACATTGCTCAGTGCCTCCTTAGCTACCTCAGCCTTGCCCTTCTCTGCGGCCACCTAGCACATAGGGTAGAGATCGTGCAATGTGGCATTGTGGTTCCATTTTACGGCTAAGCCACATGTGGGCAGGCCAAACTTTCCAGAACACACCTAATTTATGATCGAAGACCTAGACAGAAAATAATGTACAACTGGGTACTGCTTAGCTCCGTCATAGGTAAGCCGGCCCAGGAAACCTCTCCAGCAGAAGTTGTTATAGCCTCTGTTCCTCATCTCCTCATTCCTGATGGTATGTGAGAGCTCGCTCCTCCTCGAAAGCACACCTCTGCACTGGCTCACACATATGCATGGCTGCATGTGGACATGCATATGCATGCTAACCACACACTTAGTTTTGAAAGTGATGCTACAAGTGCAGGACTAGGTCAGCATTAGTTCTTCCTATGGCCTGGGATGGAAATGAGAAGGTTAGGTTCACAAACTGTGGTGCTGTATGCTATAGAAATATCTACTCACAACCTGCTTGTATCTCAGGGGGAGAATTCAAAAGCATCATGGCACTGGCAGCATCAATGTCAGGATCTGGAAAAATCAACCAATAAATAACATTATTTACAACGGGGCTGGTGTGTGTGTGTGTGTGTTTTCCCCCTGCAAGTTACAGCTTATGAATGGGACAGAGAAAAAAAAATCATCCAGGAACTAGATGAGGGATCTCAGAGGTGACTTCCGTACCATTTGGACTTGAGAGAAAGAAAAGTTATTCTAGAATGAGATTCAAGGAGGATGCTAGCATTTTCCTATGAGCATGGCTGCTTCTTGCTTTATTAATGTTGGGATCTGNACTGTGGGTGTCCGATAAGCTGCTGGTCTAGGCGTCCTTCAGCTTTTACCCTGGGGTGGAGGGGCAGGAAAGCTGGTAACAATAGGAAGGTCAGCCTGGGATTCTTAAATGCTGGAGTCTATGTGTGTGTGTGTGTGTGTGGGGTGCACATCACAGCACCACCAGGAAGAGAAAGCCCTGAATACACCTGCATCCAGTCAGACACAAACAAGACATTTGGTCATTTCCATTCNTCAGCAGAATGGAAATCATATTTTAGGAGGCTATGTGTGCAGATAGCGGTGTTGGAGGTGATGAGGGCATTTTTTTTTAAAAAGCACATAAAATATAAAGAAAAGAATTAAGAAAGTTCTGATGTTGAAGGCACAGTGCTTATGTTCTTATTTATTATAGCTTTTAATTGGCTCCCTCCCCAAATACTCATCACTTTATTGCTATAATTCTTAATAGGTTTCTGAATCCTTACCAATCCACCGGTTGACAGATGGCAGGTTATATAGAGACAGAGGAAAATATTATCCCTTTATAACTAAATTCATTTCCCTCTGAGAAACAGCAGCGCTGCTGCTATGGAAATGAAGGTCNCCATGGCAACGGTAAACAACCCCCAAGAATGGTCACTGAATAGGCTGAAAAGAACATCTGCCCTAGCCCAGCGTCCCAGCTGCCCTGGGGCGAAATTCGCTAATAGTGCAGTGAGGCCTTGTGACAGAAGCTGCCGCCTGTCCCCTGTCCAAATAAATGAAGTGTGCAATTGAAGTCGACATCAAAATGCCTGCCCTTGCAGATTACTGCCTCCGTGTCCGCTAAGCCCAGTAACTAATGACTGGGGAGAAGGGGCCTCGCACTTGTCAGTTTTTGTACAAATTACATACCAAAAAATTCAATTTACTACTAATGGCTCCATGGCACTTTATTTTGGGTATTATGCGNGAAAATTACTTTTTTACTGTTTAAAAAAGTACATTTTTCATACTTTATATGTGCAGTTTAATTCCAAGGGAGTAATGCAATGCATGATAAAGCCCCACAAGCGATTAATGATATGGATGATGCTGGTTTCAGAAGACAATGCCTCAAGAAAAAAAATAAAAAGGTAAAGAAACTTCACTCTGCCCTTTTCTATTTGCCTGCAGGAGGCCTGTTACTTACACGCCATAATGGAGTAAAAGTTTATTTTAATAAGCACACTGTATGAGAAACAGGTAAATTAGCTTCTTTGGCAACTCCTGGGGCGACCTTGCTCAAGCAGTCAATTCCTCCCCACTGTTTCACGGTTCAGGGATTCACAGCAAAGCTTCAAGTTCCACTCTGCTCACGGGTCTCTACTGCCCAGCAGTGATGTCCTTGGATACCCATGGGTAGTGAGGGACAAGCTCTGAGGTAGTCCCTCTTTGGAAGGAACTCTTCGCTTTCAGGGAGGCGCTCAAATATGTGCTTGCTCTTTTCATCATACAAACCGTCACTTCCATCTTTGTGAAGATTCAAATGCAACAGGTGGCCCCGGTTGCCCTAGCTATGTGGTCTCTACCTCCCCAGGTGAGGGTCCAGAGGTAAGAGGGAAGCTGAGACGTGCAATCAGGAGATAAAAGAAATTCTTCAGAACCACATTCCTTCCCAGGAGGAAGTCTGAGGGCCACAGATAGGCACAGCCTTAGTGAAAGAAAGACAGAAGATGGAAAGAGAGAAAGCCTGAAAGCAAAGAGTAGCATCAATACTTGCATGAATCACGGAGAACCAAAACTTGANTGTCTACCCAGTATCTCCCCGTGATGCCCCACCCCACCCAAACCAAGATAAATAGACATACCTAAGTAATCAAGCACAGGATGCTGGCACCCCTCCCCCACTTTCCACTGAGCAGATGGAATTGCTGATGCTATCATGCTGCCCTCCTACCCCAGGAATTCTGGGGGAAATNTAACANGTATTCTCAGACCNCGCATGCCTGTAGCCTCACTCTCCTTTCTGAAGGGGCCTGATGCTCCTAAGTCCCGAATGGAGGCCAGGGCATGGGATTCTCACCCCCAAACCATCATCCAAACACAATAACTACACAATGGTATGTGATCACATACACTAGAATCTACCATGTCAGCCCTTCTCCAAGCGGCTACAGTGAGTGCCTCCTCTTAAACAATTAACTGTATGAAGAGATGGTTTGTATGATGAGTTTATACATTTGTACCCAAGTTACAATGACCTCAATCAAGATGAGCACAACAGAGAAATCCATTCCTGTCACCCCAGAGTTTGCTGGTGTTAGATTGCAGGTATTCAGGCATGTGTCCTGAGAAATCGGGGATTTGCTTTCTGCTTTTCATCCGTGACATGGTATTGGTAGTTCATTCTTACAGCTATTGTTGAGTTGTATTCCACTGAGTGGATTCACTGCCATTTGTCTATCCATTCCCTTGTAGAGTGGCATGTGACTTGCTCCTAGTTGTGTACTATTTAAAAAAAGCTACTATGATGTTTGCATCAAACTTCTGGAACCTGTTCTGTTATTCCTTGTTGGTAGGAATATGTTTAACATAGGGGACTCTTAAGCCAGTCTCTAAAGATGTTGTACAAGGAACGAACTCTAGTTGGTCCATATTTTGTTAGCACTCGAAATTGTCAGCCATTTAGTGAGTGTGTAATGGTGTTTCGGTGAGGTCTTAAGTTTGTATTTTACTAATAACAAATTATGCTGTGTTTTTCCATGTGTTAAATGGCTCTTTGTACATCTTCTTTTGGGAAAACTTTGTTGAAGTCTTTTACCCATTTTTAAATTGGGTTGTTCAATTTATTCAGATACACGGCACACATATTCTGAGTCNTTGGTGACATATGTATTCTTTGATGTCCATGACTTAGTCGTTTTTCAATAGTATATTTCAACCAATTCTTTACTTTTTCTGGGATCTAATTCACTAATTTGTTCTTTCACAGCTCAAAGTTGAGATATTTTGCTAAATGGCATCCTATTTTTTTTTCACTCATTAGTTCATCAAGTATACTATTATCTGGGTCCAATACTCACAGGTAAATAAAAAAGGTAGCAACCAACTGCATCTCCTTCCTCATCTAGTAAGCTCTCCATCAGAGACCCTTGACACTATACAAATCAGAGCTAGAGGGACCTCTGTACCCCTAGTCTGAATACTAGGCAGCCTCAGAGAACCCTTTGCCAGACATGTGTCTATGGCAAAAAATCCTGGGCTCTGCTACAATGCCTGCCACAGAATCCCTGTCCCAGTGTGAGAGCCACACGTCTTCAGGATCTCTCTAGANAGCCTCAGCTTTCATNCCTATCTAATAATGAATGGAAGGAGCATTCAAGCAGTATAAAAACATACAAACCAGGTGGTTATAACTGAGAAATAAATGTCTTCCCCATAGACTCATTCCAAAACTCACATATATGAAAATATCTGGAAACCNTCTATGCAAAAACAAGTATTTATGTATATTCATGGGGATATGAACATATATTTATACTTAAGACATGTGAATCTATTTTTTAAATATAGGNTTAGAGNAATGGTTCTNAACCTGTGGGTCACAACCCCTTTGGGAGTTGAATGACCCTTTCACAGGTGTTGCATATCAGATATCCTGCATAGCAGATGTTTACGTTATGATTCATAACAGCAGTAAAGTTAACAGTTGTGAAGTAGCAACAAAATAATTTTATGGTTGGGGGTCACNACAACATGACGAACTGTATTAAAGGGTTGCAGCATTAGGAAGGGTGAGAACCACTGGTTTTGAGTATTTCCCCCTGAGCTGTGGTTTTGTGTGTGTGTGTGTGTGTGTGTGTGTGTCTTCAGTCTGAAAATATTAAGCTGACCCCAACAGATTATTTTAATATTTGTTACTGTACTCATCTAGTGACCTAATCTATAACATAAACTTTATCAAAGGAAGGTTCAACTGCAAGTATTGGGTGTGTGTACACATATATGCATGTGTGTATGAGTTGGTAGTATTTGTAGCTTCAGACATTCACTGAGGGTCTTAGAATGAATCTCCTGCTGAAAAGGGGCAACCACCANACCTGCAAAATAGTTGGCTGCAGCTTATTTTCTCTTAATAATACATCTTAGCAACCTTTTGTTAACATTACTGAACGTTTTTGCAATGACATTTTTGTGTGGAGAAAACCACCTCACTGTTGTTTGAATCTTAGATGGTGTTTTAATAAAAAAAAAAACTCAGAGCTAGATATCAGGGTGAAAGCTGAAAGATCAGAGAAGTGGAACAGCCAGCCGCTAGTTCTTACCTCTACGAAATCCTCAGCCTAGAGAGAGTGAGTTCCTGTTTCCTCACGCCTTATATACCTTTCTCTGCCTTGCCATGTTACTTCCTGGGATTAAAATCATGTGTGCTTCCCAAGCAAAGGCATGAGATCTCAGGTGCTGGAATTAAAGGTGTGTGCCACCACTGCCTGGCTCTGTTTCTCTCCTGTACTGGATCAATCTCATGTAAGCCAGTGTGGCCTTGAACTCAGAGATCCACATGGATCTCTGTCTCCCGAGTGATAGGATTAAAGCTGTGTGCCACCACTGTCTGACCTCCATGTCTAATCTAGTGGCTGGCTCTGTCCTCTGATCCTCAGGGAAGTTTATTAGGGTACACAATATATCACCACACCTCACTGTACTGGCACTCTCTTCTCCTCAGACNATGGCTTTCCAAGAAGGGAGACAGAGCATCTGAGATAATTATGCAACCTGCCTGGAGCTGGAGCTCCGCCCCACAAAACCTGGGTCCCTGAACATGCTACCTCTGTACAGCCTGCTGTCCACTGCCCTCATTCAGCATGCCTCTTTTGTCATTCTTGTGCCTTTTATGATGGCCAGTTCCACCCAGCCCTTCCTTTATCAACCTCTGCCTCTCTTGGGATCAGACTCACTGGTCCCCTTGGGTGACAGGCTGCCTTANTGAGTGCACTTAGGGCCTTCATGGGTTTTCCCCTCTGGTTTGCATTCAATAAAATACATCACATGAAGCCAAGACACTTTTCGATGGAAGCATCCATTTAGGGTGAGCTGGAAACATTTTAGAGGTCAGGGGAGCTATTTTGGGGTTTGGGGGAATCTTCTGCTTCAGAGGAACACCTGGTTCCACAGGAAGAGAGCCAAGGAAGGGGAGAAGTGGGTGGGCTGTGTAGAATTTTTCCTTGGGTTGCTGAAGGTGAGGTGAGGGGCTTCCCACCATGGTGCAGTACAGTTCATCAGTCTAAGAAAATATGGTGGTATTTTGTTCAGGACTCATTAAGACCTCATTGAAAGGAGTAACATTCCTGTTGTATCTGGAAAGCCACAAAGGATAGGGGTTCAGGAGAACAAAACAGCATGACATTTTATTTTGAGATGAGGGATTCTCCCCAGTAGTCCCTAGTTCTGCCTTCTGGTACAGGAAACTAAGTTATGTACTACAGGTTAATTCAGTATGGCACCCAGCATGCTATCATAGGTGCCTGATAGAGTTCTGACCATCATCCATGCAGAGTCAANCTCAAATCCTGTATTGAAAGAATCCCTCCTTGATTACGCCGCCTTGGCACAGCACTATCTCTCTGAACTGGTTCCCAGTGGCCCATTTCAATTTCTATCTTTGATGCAGTTATCTTATCACACTGCCTCTTCTCTGGAGTACAGGATGGCACAGCTTGTTTTCAAACCCTCTTTTCTTGAATGTACACACAAGCCGAATCATACTAGTGAGAAAAACAGGCTTCTAAAGCTGCTGCCATCAATGACTCAGCTACTTGGATTAGGATAACGCTGAATCTTGCTTTCCCAGCATGTGGAGAAGGTTCCGTTTGGGAGTGGTGGAGGNTTTCCTCACTGGGCAGGCTAGGGAAAACCACTAGATGGACAAGGCAGGAGCACTGCTAGGTTCAAGTCCCGAATCTGCTGCTAGTTAACACGGGACTTTCATGTCGCTGGGCCTGACCTCACTCATTTTAAAATGGTGTGGGTGACNGCAGACACGAGAAGAGCCAGAGTCGGTACCAGCTTCCACATCTTTCTAGCTTTCTGTAACGTCACTGGACATCCTTTTCCCTTTCTGATTCATGGCTGACAAAACTATGGACTCCCAGGGACACCTTCCAGATGGGACATCTGCTCCAAATCCTCTGNGGGCTAAGGACAGTCTTACCAAGGCTTGGAGAATGTACCACTCCCTGTAAAGCTGTGGCCTGTTGGGATGGGTGTTTTGTGGGTTCTTGGTGTGACTTCTGGAAGTGCCTGGAAAGACCACGTGTTTAAGCAACCTCAGAATATAAGGTCAATAGGAAGGACTGGCTTCGTCCTCACTTTCAAAAANGGGAAGCTCAGAGCTGACAGACCTACCCAAACGACAACAGCAAAACATTTTTCATAAGGAAACTGGAGAATTGTGATCACATCTTGAAATCATTTGATCTTCCACACAGCGAATGTGTTCTCCTTTCTTGTTCTTCCTTACACCTCAAGTGTTTTACATGGTGATATATTACTATGTAACTGATCAAAAGACTTAACACACATGGGAAAAATGACACATATGTTTATAAGAGTGCAGGTACAGACAATCAGATGTACACGCTGACACCCTCTGGTACTCCTTCCTACAAAGTCAGTGGGCTGTGGAGGGCTCTTCCTGCCTGCCTCACTCACTGTTGTATCCTCAGCACCTAAGATGATACTTGGAACCTAACAGCGTGGAGACAAGCNCATACAGGATAAATGAATGGATGACTTTATCTTACCCACTGCTCAGGTTAATAGAGCTATCTGGAACTCAGCTGGGAATGGTACCTGGGTGCAAGGCTCTGGATGGACAGAGGAATCACAGTTCCTAGTGATAGGAACTCCAGCTGTAAAAACTGGAGGTGGCACTGAATTACATATGCACAGGAAAGATAGGACCCCTTACAGCAGGAATGCAAAGCAAGAGGCTGGGAATGTGACCCCAGAAAACCCAGAGGAAGGTAAGTGAACGAAAATAAATAAATAAATAANNAANNAATCAATCAATCAATCAATAAATGGAGGGCATGAGCCTTCTAGGTACGGGAGAAGGTTTATTGTAGATATAAGGGAGAAAACAGGCCGAGGCATCTGGGAGAGTCCAGAGTGGACATGACTGACAGGCTGAGTAAGGCTGTGTGAGGAGAGGGAGAAGGGAGAGGAAGAGAGAGGAACCTGGATTGACTGCCAAGAAGCCAAAAAGGTAAAAGGTCAAAATGGGCCGGGCAGTGGTGGCGCATGCTTTTAATTCCAGCACTTGGGAGGCAGAAGCGGGCAGAACTCTCTGGGTTCGAGGCCAGCACGGTCTACAGAGTTAGTTCCAGGACAGCCAGGACTGTTAAAGAGAGACACCTTGTCTCAGAAAACAAAAACAAAAAAGTCAAAATAGCTGGGTTATATAGGGAAGGGCAGCTGGGGGAAGGGCAGCCCAGACCTTGGGCTGGAAAGTTCAGGGTAGGGGGCGGGGTATGCCAGCCAAGAGGATCCTTTAACAGGTAGGGACTGAGGGATGCTGGGAGACTGTGCAGACCAGTGTCAGCTTTGATATGTTAATTTGAAGAAAAATGGACTTGATCAACTCTTAGGATCAAGAAACACTAGAACATGAAGAAACAAGCAACAAAATGTTCATGGATACAGAACATTTCCTGGGGACTGAGGGGATCTGCAAAGCTCTCCTGACTAAGCCAGTGTTTGTCGATTGGGGGTGATCCTATCCCTCACCCCCGCCCCCCACCCTTGCCCAAGAACATATGGCCATGTCTGGAAACATTTTTGAACGGCATGATTATGTGGGATGGTGCTTACCATCCCCCCGTGTGCAGGATAAAGCAGTATCCAGTCCATAACATGATAGCGGTGGGGGTGGGGCAGGACAGGGCGAGTTAACGTGTACACATCAAACCACACACAGAAATCCACCTCCTTGCTGATGCCTGTCTCCCCTCTGCCTTAGCAAAATCTCTGAGAGAGACATAGGACAGCTACGTCTGTGGCTTTGAAATCACTGAAGGCTTCGGTTGCAATCCAGCACAGTATCTCAAACAGCTGCAAGTGATCTGGCCAGCAGCAGAAGGGGGCTGGTAGTGCTGTCGGCTCTGGTGACGTCATCTGCCACCAGTCCTTCCACTTCCCTTCTGTTAGGAAGACAGAAGCCTTGAGTGGGGAGCACCGGGGAAGACACGGGGATAAGAGACAGGATCTACAGGCAAAGGAATTGGGGGATTTCCATCGGAGATACAGGGTAGGGAAAGCAGGATTACCTGCTTTGAGAGAATACAGATTACCTGCTTTGAGAGAATACAGATAAGCCTCCCACAAAGGCTGGTGCCAGGGTGTAACTTCAAACATTGTCTTCATGACAGGACATGGACACAGAGCTCAGCAGCAATGCATCAACAGAAAGGACTCAAGGTCAGCCGGGTTGGGCACACAGGCCTCTTGCCCCAGTGCTGGGCACTTTAGACCTCTCGGGCATCCTGCCACTTGGGAACAAAAGTAGGGGGACTGTCCATGAGTTTGAGGCCAGCATGATCTACATAGAAAGCTCCGGGCCATCCATGGCTGCATAACTACACCTTGACGTTAAAAAAGAAAAAAAAAGATTCTGAAGGCAAGGGAAGTGTGTGTGTTTGTGTGTGGGGGGGTGTTGTTTAGAGGACAAGAGTGCTAGATGAGCAAGTCCCATGACCCGAGTTTGAATCCTGCAACCCCTAAAAAGCTGGCTGTGGTGGCCTACATCTGCAATCCCAGCACTCATATGGTGAGACGAGTGGCAGAGACAGAAGAATGATCTGGAAGCTCAAGGGGCAAACTAACCTGGCATAAACAGAAGCGGAGACAAGACAGACCCTGCCTCAACAAGCTGGAGGGAGAGACCACCTCCTGAAAGTTGTCTTCTGACCTCAATACATGTGCTGTGTGCTATGAGGACACCCACGCAAACATAAAAATACATGTACACATAACAAAATTATAGAAATTTAAAAAAACCAAAAGGCCCCCAAGAGGTTGTCTTTGGGGTTCAGAGAGACTCAGGCACTGAGAACACCTCCATCTTGGCCACACTAGTGCCATCTCAGAGGTGGCTCATCTGAGACCCAGGGAGACCGTACATAGCACCCTGAATCTGATTCTCCACACAGGATGTATCCAAGGAGCAGCTCAAACTCTTGTTGCTCTGAAGACATGAGACAANTTCAAAACCAACAACAAACTATCGAAACTAACAGCCAGTTGCTAGAGCAGAGAGATCTGTAGCAAGGAGGGCCAGGGAGATCTTGTGTGATCCACCCCTGCAGTTCAGCTGTTAGGAGGCTCCCATTTCCACAGCTAAGGCTTTCTCAGATTAAAACCTGGCCNGGGAAATCTAAAGAAAAGAATTGGTAGCATCGCCATTAACTCTGAAAACCAGATAAACATGTATCTAAGGGACTCCCCAGTCCAAAGCAGCTTCCTCATTTGTGCCAACCAAATGCACTTATTACCCCTAACCATTTCCCCGTGGGAAAGGGTGCTGAGAAAAGGCCACAGGAGGTCAGAACTGAGCTCAGAGTACATCCTGGCCTCNCAGTCAGATGCCAGGGATGTGGTCTCTCTAGGTCACCAGTGCTGTCTGGGTCAGCCACTGTCACTGCTGCTGTTTCTCTACTAGAAAACAAAAGCAGCATGGCAGTGCTNTCCANGGAGATGCTTCCACGCCTCCATTTTCTCTCGGCGGCATGAAGGACCTCACCACTGCTGTCTTCTGAGCTCCATGTCTAATGGCTCATTACTCTGGTAGAGTGCTCCAAGCCACACTGTCTATTTTGTCGAATCTGCTTCCAAAGCAAGTGAGTGCAGTGCCTATGGTTTTTGTCCAGATGATCACTCAACACCGTTCACCTGGTGTTCTAATTTCACGAATGTTTGCCTCTGAAATGTCTTTGATTAATTGACAGATGTCTCTCTACCAGCTGCCGGGGAGTCAAATGAGCTCAAACTGATTGTACAAAAACAGTCTAAACTTCTAGACTTGATGATGAGGACACAGGTGGCAAGAGACTTAGCACAGGTGAGGATTTTGTCCTGTGGGTCGTGGGAAGAGGAATTGAGTCCATGAGCTGCCCTCTGGGCTTGGAGTCTCTGCTTTGAAAGTCTCTTGTTTACTGGTAGTTTTTTTGTTTGGTTTTTTGTTTGTTTGTCCCCCAACCCCACAACTAGGGATATAGCTAGAGCCTTTGGCACATGCTGGCTTCCTGTGGGGCCAGGGGCAGAAATGGGGACTCCTATATGAGTTCTGAAACCCTCACAGACTGCCCACCTTAGTATCTGGGAGGAAAGATATGCCAAGTCATAAGCCGGAGACAACCAGAAGGGCACTGGAGAAGAGAACAGAAACCTGGAGGGATAACTGGAGTGCTAGACAGCTGGGCAACTCACTGACAGGTAAAGCATCTGTCCTTAGCCTGCCTGCCCCCCTCCATGCTGCCAGCTTGCCTGCCCAGTTCCTGGTTCCCCCTGCCCCCAACCCCAGAAACAACTTCCCCCTTTTGTAAAGCCTTCAGAGTTCCTGGCCTCTACTGGGAGTAGCGGGGCTCGTGGCTGCTGAAACAGTAATTTCACAAGCAGGGCATCTTCATTAGCTCTGGCTTCAACTGGGCATATGTGCAAAGCCACTTTTCCAGGAGGAATGAATCCATCTTAGCTTGACACCGGCTAGTGGAGGAGCCAGAGGAAATAAGGCTCAAAACCTGAAAGTCAACGTTCCAAGGTCCACATGCTCCTAAGGTTAAATCAGGATCCCAGAACTATGAAAACGTGGTTGGTCAAATCCTGTTTGGAGCATCTTATTAAAAAGATCAGAAAAAATAAAAACAGATGGGTATGCAGATGAGTGTTCTCTCTTGAGAGACC
>LZPO01027366.1:216008-234579 GCA_001675575.1 Neotoma lepida
TTTGGCCTGCGACTGGTGGTGGCACAGGCCAGACAGCTGAAGAATGTGATGACTTTGCTGTCTTACTGTGGTAACTGCTGGGCATGTGTAGGCTGAGGACGAAATGGCTCCTGGCACCCAAGACTCTGCTCCTTTACCTTACAGACGGGTCAGCAACTTCTCAGAAAAGAAAATAACTCCAGCAGTTGCTTGGCAACACTCAGCAGTCACTGAGAGTGGCTCTGGAGGCCTGCATACCCCACCAGAGGATGGGCAGCTAGTGGAGCAGCGTGGGTGCCCACTGGGCCACCAGCAGGCAGCCTGGCTCAAACCGCTGAGCCTGGGCTGGTTACACTGTTTCCTTACGAAACACTGGCCAATGGTTTTTACTGAAGACTTACTGTGGCCAACTGCACAGGTAGAGCTAGAAGTAGGCATGGGCGTAGGGGGGTGGGGTGGGCATGGGAGGTGGGGGGGGTGTCAGTGAGAAAACAACATTTGGGCCATAAAAGGTTATCTGCTCTCAATCACNTTCCCAGCCTCATTGATAAAACCCAAAGACAAACCCCAAACCTCAACCCAACTTAGGGCGGAAAAATCAGCCAGGGGGGCGGTAAACAAACAATTAACAGCACAATCCTATGATAAATGTGGTTCACTACCACACAGCCCAACCTGGAGCCACGGCCTGGTACCAGAACTTCTACAAAGACCTTCCAATAGCTTTCCCTGTATGGAGCTTTCTCCCCCGCACCCTCTCTCCAGGCAGCCATGTTCAGAACCTCTCTCTCTTGGCTTTAGCCTTCAGAGCCACATGGCTGGCTCCACAATCACCTGGCCAGCCTTGGCTGTCCTCATAGGTGCTTTCCATTCTCTCTCCGTTGATTTCGTTCCCCTCTCTTCTTCCTCGGGAAGGTGGGCATATTGCGTCCCTAACAATCCCAACTCCAGGGTGTTTCCCGTCATGGGGCACAGCCATCAGCATCTTCTCTGACCATTTGTTTTCGATCTTTACTGTCCCACAACCAAGCCAGAGGCCCCGGCATGGGGGTGCGACAGCACTGATGTTAGTATTTCTTGCGTCTCCCCTTCCCCAACTGGGACCTATGCTTTGCCAATTTTCTTCAAAGGATGTCTTTACTTATCTTACATGCCAATCCTGAGCTTACAAGGGATGTGGCAGTCCCGGAGGTGGCTCAGAAAAGGATCAGCTGTAGTAAGAAAAGGCCAGGGGTCAGAGCTCAGTGTGTCTGTGTTCTCTGTGTCCCCACCCAGACTTGCAAGTCAGAACAGTACCAACATACCAACAGGGTCAGCAATTTGTTGTTGGGCTCATTCTAAAGCACCATCCAGATGCTGTGTGATGCTGGGCAAGCCANTTTACCTCTCTGGACTTCAGTTTCTTCTCCAAAGGGNACCAAACATATTCTAGGTCACAGGATGATGGTTGAGAATTAAGGGTTTTTTGTTTGTTTTTGTAAAATAAAAATATGATTAAGAAATTTAGCTTTAGTCAGTTCTTAAGAAACNTTAGCTTTCCACCCACACCAATGAAACACAATTAGCTGAAAGGGAAGAAGCCAAGTTCACCCTGAAACCTTGGAAGCGGCCATGACCCTCCTCTCCTCTCTGTGCTGAGCCTGCAGCACCCCCAGCCTGGCTCACAATGCTGCCATTCCCATGTTGCTGCTACACTTAGGCAAAGTGAGCCTGACATGTGTATTGTCTCTTATACACATCTCTGTGCTGAGCCTGCAGCACCCCCAGCCTGGCTCACAATGCTGCCATTCCCATGTTGCTGCTACACTTAGGCAAAGTGAGCCTGACATGTGTATTCTATTTGCTAATGAACGACACCATTTGTACCCTTCTCTAGCCTATGACTCTGCTTTGGAATACTGATGCCATCAGAAATTGGAATCTTTTTTTTTTTTTTTTTTTCCTCCTCCTGACACCAAACCCTGTTTGGTTGACACTGTTATGTTCCCGGATTCCCTGGCAATATGTGGCTGGTCACAGGACTCTGCATCTATGCTGGCACCTGCCTGTGCAGTGTCTGGATACCGAGCNGGGCTCTGGGATCTGGCAGCCTCAGCTCTGACTCCTCTTGCCTCTTTAACCAACTCAGTGAATACAACTACACCAGGCAATGAAGGGACCTTTTTTGTTACTTNATTTTAAAGCCACGAATACAATACAGTTACTTATTGTGAAAACTAAGCCATTNCAAAGCAGATANTCTGATCCCATCTACTTGTCTCTTATCCCAGGATGATACACACAGGCACCTGTGTTGTTTAGAACGATAGTGTCAAGGGAGATGGCTCAGTTCAGTAAAATGCTGGCCTTGCAAACATGAGGACCTGANTTCGATTCCCAGCACCACCCATATAAAAAAAAAAAACTGGGCATGGTGGCATGTGCTTGTAATCCCAGTGCTGGGGAGGCAGAGAGAGAGCAGGATCCCTGGGGCACACTGCTCAGTCAGTCAAACACAAGAGATGAGCCCCATGTCCTGATGACAGACCCTGTCCAGAATAAGATTGATTTCTGGCTTCCATCTGTCTGTATACATATGTGTTTGTGCATCCCCCCACATACACCTACACACACACACACACACACATACTGCAATGTCAGCTGAGCATAAGTATTCTCCATAAATGGAGACATACTTCTATTTTGTGACTTGTATTTTCCCCCACTGAACCATGAGTCTTGGCATCCACTCATCTGGGAAGGGAGGTATGTGGCTCATGCTTTTTCATTTCCACATCAGATGAAAACATCAGCTCATTCCAGCGTTCCCCTTGTCCCGGACTAGGCTGTTTCCAACTTTTTCTTTCACAAAGAATGCTACGGGTGAGTGCCCTTGCGCATGTCTGATTTCTGCACATATGGGGTGGCTCTTCCACAGAATGGGCCTCAGAGAGATGCCCTGGGCCTTGCTTTCCTGGTCTGTATGACGGGGCTGAACTGATATTCATCCGTTGTGCCTCTGCTCCCACTCTGGACTTTACATCCTCGAGGCCAGTGCAGGGAGCCTTTGCTTCTACACTCAAATTCCATTCTGTTCTCAAGATTTCTATAAGGCAAGTTCGTTCAGCCTTAATTTGGTTTTCAGCTAACACANTGAGTCATTTCCAACNCTCCCTGTAAAGCCCCTTCTTCTCCTACGAAATTCCTACTCTTCCTGGACACTTGGCAGGCATCAGCGGAGATGTGCGGAACTTCTAGCTCTAAATTCTAAATTCTAAATTCTAGCTCTAAATTCTAAATTTCCCCTTGGTGGTTAGCCCCACCAAGGGGAAAGGGCCTGTCTTCACTCATCACCACATGCAGAGAGCACAAATGTACCACACTCAGTGAGCTCTCAAAGTTATCTCCTGAAGGGGTGATGGCTACTCTTGCCAGGTATAGCTTAGTGTGGGATGACTTGACTTCTCTGTAACTCAGTTTCCACATCTAGGAAATGGGATAACGGAAACTCCTTCACTGACGGGATGCTGGGTCCATTAGACCAGTTNACACTTGCCAGCACTGAGAAGGGTACCAGTGATGGAGACAGTTATCATGAACTTATGTTTGCTGGATATTCCATTTGATCCATGTGATATGGTGGCCAGTGATAGCCCTGGTATTGCTGGAGAGCAGAGCTAAGAGGCCTCTGGGCTATGCATGCTGGAAAGCTACATTTTAAAAAGAAGTATGAGACGNGGTTCCCTGCTACTCACAGTCCTGTTGACTGCTTTACAGCCTATTTGCTTATTGCAGTAGTGACATAAAGCTGATGNTAGAGCAGGGCTTTGCTCTGTCTTGCTTTTCGGAAGCAATGCTTCTCATTTTCTGTCTAAGACCCTTCCTCTTGTTTTCTCTCCCCTGTACACTGCCAGCCGGAAGCACATCTTGCAGGATGAGCTCTGGATTCCTCTGGGGCCTTCCTTGATTCCTATTTAGATCATACAAAGTATCAGAACAGTAGAGAATTCAGGCTCTGGAGTCAGGTGAGATGGACTCAAATCCCAGCTTAGGTACTTACCAGAAGTATGACCTTAGCTACTCAACTTTTCTGAGCTTCAGTCCTCCTATCTATAAAATGGGTGACAGTGAGGACTGAGTGAGGCGGGAGACTCCCTGGCACTCACAGTAAGCAACACATTGTCAGATCAGAAAGTGCTGCCACTACACACGCGCACACACGGACATGCACACACGCACACGCGCGCACACCACACACACACACACACACTGCTTTCCCCCACTACCTACCACACAACTGGGTCAAGGACATGTACTCACAGGCTGAATGACAGGAAAGGATGCAGCCACAACTGGCAAAGGCGGCAGACTGAGACACCAATTGTGCTCCTGGCCTTGGCCCTCAGGAGCCTCAGTGGCTGACCTACCCGGCAACCCAAGCACACACTTGAAAGACAGGATGGAGGCACTGGAGATTCAGCCCTAGGCAAACTCCCCAACAGTCACTCAAGGTCTAGGATGATAGAACACAAGGACTAAAAATGGGCCAAGCGGGGGACTATGACAGGGAGGAGAACCAAGGGGAACTAATTACAGGGCTCCACAGAGGAGGTGCTCAAACCCCAAAGCTTACCGGCTTGGGCCAGGGGCTTGACAAGAGTTCGAGGATGCATTAAACACACATCCTATCTTTACAGTGACAGGCAGCAAAAGCTTTTGGTTCAAATCTCACAACCAAGACAGAGGCCCGGGTGTATAATGCAAGTGCCAGAGTGGCTGCAGGGCCACTCAGAGCTGCCATTGAGGAATAAAACAAAAGGTGCAGCACGGATTTTATTATTTGGCCGTAAATACAGTGTTAACAATGATCATTCTGTTATAACTAGAGTTCTATTTCAGCGGAGCAGCTCAGAGATTGTTTCTTCCTCGCTCCCCGACAGTGTTCTATCGCTATGACAACCAATAACATTTCNCACGCCAAGGAGCCCTATATCATGTATCACCATAGCAGAAAGGGGAAATGCCACACTGTACTTAAAAGCCACCTTCTCTCTCCCTTTTAAAGCCTGTTATCACTCCGAATGCATTATTCACCATGCCGCATTATATATAACCTTTGGTTACAGTCACATTTGTCATATAGGTAGCGAAAGCCAGAAAGGCTTGCAAATCCCTTAACATTTTACAACAAATAATAGATAACCAAACTGCATTATTCTGGTTTTTCTTTAAGGCCGTTACAAAGAACTTGCTTTTACCAACTTCCTCATTGGATCAAAGGTCTTTGTCANACCTCTGCAAATGCTTGCCTTGTACAGCAAGAACACGAAGTGACGTTGTGNNAATGGAAAGTATTCCCGTTAAGAAAATTTCAGTACATAAACACTGCCTCTTGAAATGTCTATCTNCTTCACTTGAAATGTTTAAACAAAACAATACATGGTTATCATGCACTTCTATACAATCTTTCCTTGAGGATTTGGCTATCNCCATGGCAAACCACGCCCAAGTATTGGGTCACCTGATGCTCTGTACTGCTGACATCACTTGGGGGTTTCCCTGATCCTGCCCACTTGGGGACTTGGTAGCTCTGGCCAGAGTTAACCAGCACTAGGCGTATTCAGCTCACTTTAACATCTGCTACCCTTGCCTAGTCCCAGAGACTGGGAATACATGAAAATCAGACAGGGTAGTCACAGAATTCCAAGGTCTTTGGACTCTACGCTAGTGACCAACAACCAGAGGAGATAGACAAGAGTTCTGTGAGTGAACAGAAGACCCCAGTAATGTTTACTTTAAATCTAAGTAATTTGGGACACCTAAAANCCATCTTGTTAAGTCAAATCTCATGTAGAAAATGACCATAGAAAGTCTCATCCCAGCAATTAGGAGCAGAGACACTTGACCAAGTTTAGGTTGACACCCACTGGACCAGAAGGTGGCTTGGCAGGCTGGGAGGCAGTATCTCCCCATAGGAGCAAGCTCCCTCCCCACATTGAGAAGACACAGTTGATGACAGCTGATGTTCCTTTAGTGTCATTGATACAGTTTTCTTTGCTTTCCTTTCCTTCTTTCTCCCATTGATTGACTGATTGATTTTTGCGAGAGGGTTTCTCTGTGTAGCCCTGGTTGTCCATGGACTCGCTATGTAGCCCAGGCTGGTCTTGAACTCTGAGATCTGCCTGCCTCTGCCTCCCGAGTGCTGGGATTAAAGGCATGTGCTATCACCATCCGCTTTATTTTTACTTTTGTAAGACAATGTAACAGGTGTATCTTTTTATAACCTGTTATTTGATGGCAATAGTTCTGTAGAAAGTATTTAAATTGTGGTGCTTGCCATAATGTTTCTGAAAGACGAAAAACTAGGGCTTTAATTTGTTTGTGACCCAGAAAGCCAGATGTTGCTCATGAGTCTGGTATTTACAGTAATTTTGAGTGATCTTAATGATTCTGATCAGGACTCAGACTCAGAATTCATCTTCTTGTCCCATGGGATCCCTATGTGTGGGGAGAGAATGCAAGACATGGCAAAGCAGTGGAAGGTGGTCCTGATGCCCAGATATACAGTGGCAGGAGCCATAGGTGTGCAGGGTACAAACCCTTCATTTCAGTCCCTGTACCAGACTCCTAGTACTCTGCATCTGTCCTATCCACCATGGAGGCAGCTGTGAAGACAAAGGGCTGGCGCATGTGGACTGATGTAGGCCAGGCTGGCTCCAAATTCACGATGTAGCAAAGGATAATCTCTAACTTGTATGTTCCTGCCTCCACTTCTAGAGTGATGGGATGACAGGCACACGCTGCAATCCTCCGTTTATGTGGTGCTGAGAACTGAACCTAGGGCTTTGTGCACTCTAGACAGGCACTCTCCCAACTGGGCCACACCCCCGGTCTTTGTCCATCTTTAACTGNTTAGTGTATGGGGAATGTAGAAATCACGAGAACTCAACTACCTGTCTGGTCATCTCTGGTTGCTGAGAGTTTCTCAAACCTTACAAACACTTGTCACGTGCGTCCATTCCAGGCCTGTTTGGGACTTACATCAAGGCTAGGCTGGATGTTGGGGAGAAGTTTCCAATGACCCCCTACACAGAAGGCCCTGCAGGGCAGAGGGGAAGCACACCTTCATGGGAGGGAGACGTCCTGGACAATGTGGAAACAGAGGACAAAGCAGAGATGTGTTTAAGAAAACCCAAACTGTAGCGCCAACTGTAGAACAGAATAGGCTTGAAATATTAACTGAGCATGTGGGCCAAGAACACACTTCGTCTTGAAGTCGTAATTTCACCAAGGTCACTTACAGCATAAGAAAACTTAGGAGACCCTAAGGTGTAGCATATACTTATGAGCTTAATTAGATTTGTAAGAATTGCTCAAGTGCTCCGGGAGACTTGTTTGTTGAGTCAGGCAATTGAGTACTTATAAATTTAATAAGTTCGATTTCCTTTACAAATGCCGCTTAAAATGTTTAAAGGAGTTTAATTAGCTAAGTTTGCAAATTAGACCAAACATTAGTAAAAAGGCCCCTTTAAAAGTGATTGTTAGAAATGGTTAGGCTTATAAATAAAATAATGGGATCTGTGAACAGCTCTTAAGAGCTTTAGAAAAGCCAGGCTTTAGATTTTAACTTCAATAGAAATTAATTTTAATGAGTAAATATCAGAATGCCGTTTCCTGCCACTACAGCACTTTTTATTTTTTAAGGTATTCAGTCTTCGGTAATAATTTACTGATGTACCCAGTATGTGCCAGATCCTATACTAGCCCAGAAGAAGCACACAGCCTGGCTCTTCCAACCTGGTAGAGAAGAGCAACTATTCTATTGGAAAACAGGTGACAATTGGCATGGGAAGGCCAAAATGGCTAGAGGAATTCAGAGGCAGGATGGGATACCAACNCCGGAACTGGATCTAGTTCAGAATTTGTCTCTTAAGGCTTGTGAGTCTTTCCTCTGCCCTCCTTCCTTTCTATATGTTTCTGCGATCCTATTATCTTATGCGTCTGGTAGAATTACATGTAAAGGTCATGAAGAGAGAGCCCAAAGAATTCACCCTGAGAATTCTGTGACCTTGGTGACGACCCTGGTTCTCTCTTCACTTTCTTACCCACCTTANAGGTGAGACTGGCAGACAACTGGCCTCTGGACAAGTAGTCTATGCCAGGAGTGAGTTTAGGACTGACCAATTTTAGATATNGAATGAGATAAACTTGATTTCCAAAATGAAGTCTAAAAGGCAAGGATGCCATTATGGTGAGGACACAGTAAATTCCCAAGTGGCAGGAGGGAGGCAAAACCCAGATGCTTCTGGCCATCAGTGCACTTGCGAGGGAGGAGCGTGGCTCTTAGGAAAAACTCTGAACTAGTTTCCATTAACTGTTATGGGTTCAAGTATTCTCTCCCCGAGCCCACCCTATGTCTATGTCTCAAGCAGCACTCAGAACATGTACTTATTTGGAAACCAGGTCATTATAGATGCCACTAATCCAGCATGTCCAGCATCTTTATACAACAGGGAAATGAGGACACAGACAGAAGATGAATGAAAAAAAAAAAAAAAAAAAAAAACACTCAGGTGAAGACAGTTCTCTACCACAAGTCCAGAAGCTAGAAGAGGGTAAGGGCAGATCCTTCCCTGGCACCTTGGGGACAGGGGCCTTACCTATGCCTTGATGCCAGCCTTCTAAGTCCCCAGAATGTGCAACAATAAATCTCGGCTGTTAGCCTGCTTGGTTTGTAGTACTTTGTTACAGCCGTCCTAGCAACCCAACATGGTAAGAAAGCAGAGTTGGAGGCAAACCCAACTTTGGGAATGGTCCATTAAATTCTACCGCAGGCCAGAATTCCAGAAACTGGAACTCGATTTCAAGCTTCTTTTTGTAAATCCAGAATTAGACTCCAAGTCAAACAAGAGTGATCTCGGTCAGCATGCTGGTGCACCTCAGCACCCAAAAATGAAGAATGTGAAACTGTTTTGGGATCTGGCTGACCGTTCATCCAAACCACGGTTTTCAATGTCTCAAAAAATAGGGCGGATGTGGCTGTGATGTGNACATGAACTACAATATGTGTTTGCAGTGTGTCTGCTTCCTACAGCCTGGGATGGACNATGCTCTTGCTTTTTCACCTCAGTCTCCCACGTGGCACATACCTACCCAATCTAGGTGGTTCTTCTTTCAGTCATGTGTGTATCTTCCTGCGGCTGTGATAGCAAATGGTGGCAAAGGTCAATTTGGGTGGAGGCTCTCACCATGTGGTTTTCAAAGGTTCCCACAGCAGCGGCTCTTCTGAGCTTTTCAGAAGGTAGACACACTATGCCTATGACTATGGTAGACAAACACTATGCCATGGCCCTGTGCCATCTCCCTGCCCTCCAGTATGGGTGTGACTGGCTTTAGAACAAAAGCCAGCACAGGTTTCCTTCAGTGAGGAAAGGATCAGTGTTTTAGGAGACCAGTAAAGTGACTCTCCGGAGGTCTGAAAGGAAATCAGAAGGCTGANGGAGCACACACATGATGAAAAAACACACAATTGGGATTTGTGCTANTCTCCACANTGTAGTGACACCCTGGTGACACCAGTCAAATGGACTCTGGGGATAAATATGCTGNTGTTTGGGCAAGAACCAAAGCCAGCATCCTTCCCATACTCCCCATCTCCCAAATCAGGAAATAAAGATCCAATGGTTTTTCNGTCTTTAGTGACTTTTTCTTCCTAGACATGATTGCTCTGACCAATGAGCTGCCANGTGTGGGGTGCAAGGTGGAAACTGTATGTGGGTGAGGGCTGCGTGAGGACAGTGCGAAGCAAAGGTACATCTTCTTATGCAACACACATTGAGGNTACCAAGAGAGCAAAGGAAGATGGGTGATTCCAAGAGAACCACACAGAACTTTAGCCAACACATCAACACACCAGAAGGGTGTTACCTGCAACTGACCAGTCCCAGCTGTGCAGACACCAGCTCAGGAGAGCGGAGGCCCTTGGCTGTGTGACCTACAGTTTAATCAATGTAGTGAACGCCTCCAGGCTCTAGCAGGCTGTGGCCCCTAGACACCACGGAAGGAGAGATTACAAGAGCCAAAAAAAATAGAGACCACAAGGCCACAACCAAAAAGTGTCCAAACCAAAGTATCACAGAAACAAATGTTTCCCCCGTGTGGCATTTCTGTCCTATGAAGCCAAGGATCAAGGTATGGCCCACCATCATCACATAGTTTGTGAACACAGAGGTGTGGCCATGTATCTGTGTATCCAGACAGACAGGAAATTCCTACAAAGAGGGACCATGCTTTTATTTTTCTGAATGCAGGTATAGAATACTCACAAACTTCCCAGTGGCTGGTCCNCTTCCTCTGCTGCTTCTGTTCGTAACTTCCGCACTTCTCCAACCTTCGACCTAACACCCTCTACCAGGAAGGCCGACCTGGCTGAGTCAGAAGTCCAGCTACANCACTTGCTGGCTGCTCTGTGACTTTGGGTAGACCACCTCCCCGCTCCTGAGGGCCACTCCTGGCAGAATAGGAATGACTTCAGTTCAGTAGCAGTAGCTACTATTATTTTCAGAAATACTTGAAGGTTTGGTTTTTATGGCTAGGGTGGCTAGCCAGTGAGCACCAGGGATCCAACTGTCTCTGTCTCCCCATTGCTAGTCTTACAGATGTGCATTGTCATGCCTGGCTTTTACATGGATGCTGGAGATTCGAACTTCATTCCTCCTGCTTGCAGAACAAACACTTTAGCAACTGAGGCATCTCCTTGGGCCCAAGTACTTGTCTTCCACAGGCGGTTCCAGGAGAACACTTGTCTGTTGTCTATATTGGAGAATCCCAAGTACCAGACTGCACCAGGCACATGTTAGAGCCAATGGTTATGTATTCAGTGAGCAGATGAGATGAACTTGACTTTGTGAGTAGGACAGGCCTCATCTTTTTCTAGCTTAACTTGTAATAGCTGAACTTGAGCTCTGTGTTGTTTTCAATGTACAGACAAGTTCTGACCTTTTCTGAAAATAATCGCTTCCATTTATAAAGAATGCACATGCGTTTCTCATGTAAGAGTAATGTAGGCCTGTACGAAGTCCGAGGGTGTCCACTGGAGCATCACAGAGCTGGCAGGAGAGCCAGGGCTTGAGACCGCTGATAATAAGNACAGTGTCCCACACCACACCTGTGAAAGGCCACTTACTGCTTGCTGAGAAGGAGCAAGCCTGTGTGATTTTTCTGGGACTAATTTACCCTGAATAGTTTGGTTGTTCTTGTTATGCTGAACAAAAGAGATGAGTTGGTTCTTGCTTCTTTGTCCCAAAATGCTCTTAAATAATTTTCTTTCCAATTAAAAAGGGGTGGTGGTGGTGGTGGTGGTAGTGGTGGTGGCTGGGCAGATGGCTCAGTGGACAATGCACTTGCCATNCAGGTGTGAACCTGGATCTCCAGTACCCATGGGGTAGCCTGCCTATACTATCAGCACTCAGCACGAGATCTTGCCTCAGTCAGTAAAACGAAGAGAGATTAAGGAAGACCCCAGCATTGTCAACCTCTGACCTCCATCTTCACACACACGTGTGCATGTATCCATACACACTTGCATACTACAAACACACAAGAAAACCCATGCCCTTGGCAGAAAACTTAAGGAAAACCAAGAGTATAAAGAAAGAAATTAATTAAAATTTCCTAGAACCTCATCTAGTGTTAGAATTGCTTTACACAGTACAGACGGCCCCTGACTTACAATGGTTTCACCTGACATGTCCCACCAGAGGCTGATGTGACTGTGACATGCATTCAGCTAGACACCACATTTTTTTGAAGTTTCTCCTGTGGTTCCTTCATGATACTGGGCCGTAGCTGTGACTGGGAGAGGACCTGGTCCTCCAATGTGCAGTGTGGTTAAGCTAGGGTGGTAAGGGGGCTGGGAACACTCAATGCATTTTCAAATCCTGGCATCTCTGGCTTATGGCAAGTTTACTGAGATGAAGCCCCACCGGAGAGGTGAAACTGTGTCTTCATTTGCTCCAATTATTATAATTTGCCAAAAGAGGCATTGTTTGGCTTGTTGGCCGCACTAGAAATTCCAAGAGTCAAGAGCAGTCCAGGCCTGAGGAGAGAGGGGGCTGAAAGGAACAAACAAGCTAAGAACTTGGTGTAGGGTGGAGTAGAGGTCTGATTCAATCCACCTGGTGGTACAAAAGGAAACAGAGAGCAGGCCTTCACAGTTCCCTTGACTCAGAGTTTAGTTATGGCAGGACACGAGCATCTGGTTCTTGGGAAGGCATGAGCTGGGGACGCAAGAGTCCTGCAAGAGGCAATCATGGAGCCTTCACANCTGGAGANGGAAAGAAGACATGCAGTTTCCTGGCTGCCCGATGCCACTGNCATCCTGGCTAGGGTCTGCCTTTCCAGAATGCCTCTGGAGCCTAGGCACAGGTACCTATGTTTCCATTATTCCATAACCAGGTCAATGGGGACAAAGGGGCAAACAGTTTCTAGGTCAGTTCAAATCCACTAGCTGGAGACTGGGCAGGGCAGCATGCTATGGCTACAGCGTTGACATCTGCAAGAGCTGCAAGGGTCCAAGATGGGAGCAGGTGCAGGCAGTGACCAATGCAGAGTTGGGGGACTGTCTTGCAGCACAGCACAGACCTGAGTCCTGAGTATGCCATTTACTCTGAGGGGGTTATTGTTTCCCGACTGTGTCTGGGCCAAGACTGGGGAAAGTTATAGGAGTGACCTCATGGTGACCATAAAACTCTCTACTTGATCACACATTTCTATATCCATGACTCAAGATTTCTACCTAGCTAGCACTATAGGCAGGCAGGAGGGTCCTATAAGCCAAAATATAAAGGTTAGTTTTTTTATACCACTCTGCAGGACAACATATGTATTTAAGGCTCCCCTACATCCTACAAGCACAAACTATCCACACAGTTTACGCTGCGTACAGTATTACTTATAATCAGAAGACCCCAGTACTTTAATCAATAAAATTATTACTTTGGCTAGTAACGTGACTATGAACTGTTGTACCTTCTATCCCCATTTCAACTGATATAAACCAGGGCAAGAAAAAACAGGACCCTTAATTACATAACCGGGAAGGATTACTTAACAGAGGTCTTGGTGTGGCTTTAACTGTATGTGTACCAAGAGGGACCTAAAGAACCCATCTCTGCAGAAACAAACTATCAGCGCTATGCCAAGCATTTTTTCAATATTGGCTTAACTAATCCTAGTGATTCGTCATCCACATGAGTCTCCTGCACCCTTGATCTTGTTTGTCCACAGCACTGGACGGGGCAGCCCCATTTCAGGGTGACAGTTTGTTAAAGTGACAGTGCGGCAGCAATCATAGTACACGCGTGAGGGGTGAAAACCGCCATGTCACTTTCTCTAAGGATACGGCCTCCAGCATCCAGCATGGCGATGACAACTGCATCATGTGCAAAAGCCACCTCTGCCATTTCAAAATGGCAGGACTCTGATGACTGATGATGGGAGGCGTTTGTGCTAAGAGGCATTTGAAAGACACAGCATTCCTTTGTTGGAAGAAGCCATGAAACAATAATAGTAACAACAACAACAAAAAATAACTGCCTCTTCCGCTTTCAGTATGTGCTGCCAAGCAAAAACGATCCCTCCTCGTGTCTCCTTTATGCCTTGCTGATAGAAAGCGCATTTTGAGGGCACCCAACACAAAGGGTGCACATGCAGGTTATAAGCCCTGTAGATGACACTCTTTGGAACCTGTAGGGAAGATATTGATTTACAGCCACCAAGACGCCACGGATGCCTTGCTGCTGCCATAATGGGCTTGCATTCACAATGTCAAGACAGTCGGAAAAACCAAAATCNAATCCAAGTACATTAGCCGCTCTACTTCCCCCAGCAGAACGCTGGAAAACTAGAGGAGGGTCAAAGTGACNCCTNGGAGGTATCTGAGACCACATGANGGCTGCCAGTGTCACCAATATTATAATTTATATACCTAAGTGTGATGAGTCAATGATGGAAGCTGGAAGCAGGAATGTAGTACCATTCACTGCAGCTGTTTCCCAGTGATGCATAGTGATCTAAATGCCCATGAACTTGTCACACAAACGTAGTCATCCTTTCAAATCCCTTCCAGAGGGTCACCGTGCCCCACTTTTTGCTTTATCATTTTTATAATTCCTTTGCTCATCCCACTTACCACATGCAGAATTCTTTGCTAGTTCAAGTTAAAATTCTCTGCCTTGAAGAAGACTTTCAGAAGCCAAGATCATACAACTTAAGAGTCCCTAGAAATTCCAGATGTCTGGATGTAAGATTCAATATTTGAGATCAAGGGCAGGCAAGATGGCTCAGTGGGTAAAGGTTCTTNCTGCCACATCTGATGACCTGAGTTTGATCTTGGAAGTCACATGATAGAAGGGCAGACCAGCTCCTACATATTGTCCTCTGACCCCCACACCTGTACATGGTACAAACATGCCTGTACACACACACAAAAAAAAAATATAAAAAAATTAAGGCTTTGTCCTGACTCTGCTAAAATCATTTTGAAAAGAAAGAAGACTTGAGTTCAAGTTCAGATGCTTCAGGCAAAGTGACTATGGATTAGTCAAATAAATGCTTAATGGCACAATTTATCATTTGTGAAGAGAATGGGCTGGAATAAATGAACTAAAGTTGCTTTGCCNGGACCCCTGGAACCCCAAGATGGCTCATTTTATAACGGGAATCATACCNTAGCTGGTTGTGCTGGGAGATTCCTAGAGGCATCAGAAGGAGACTGGGCTTGTTTACTCTGCTCAGGAAACCAAGCTGCGCAGCTAATGACCACACTACCCACAAACATCAGTTAATAGCCACTCGTGTAAAGTTGGGGGCATATCCAGCCTTCCCTAAGAAACAAGGCCCTCTGGGTAGAATCAAAGTCATCTCCCGAAGCATCCTATACACCACAGGATTCTGCGCCCCACAGCTACATGAAGAACACAGTACCACTAAGCNGGTGGCTCAGACACCACTGACGTACTGTCTCACGGTTGTAGTGGTTGGAAGTCTAGAGTCAAGGTGTTNACAGGGCTGTGCTCCATCTGTAACCCCTGGGGAGAAGCCATCCTTGCCTCACCCCAGCATTCCTCAGCTTGCAGATATACAGTCTCTGCTTCGACAGTCTCTTGTGTCTTGTTCAAACTTGTAAATCTTATAAGGACATTGATCTTTTTGGATTGGGGCCTATACAAATATATTTTGACTTTCTGTGCAAAAGNCCTACTTTCAAATAAAGTCTCCTTCATAGATTCTACGGGAGGGCTGGGGCTTTGATGTGCTGCTATTGGAATGGATACAAGTCAACCCGTATGCAATACTAGGCAATCACACCTTGAAGACAAAACAGATACGCATGGATGCACAATGGTGATCAGAGTTCACCATGGAGAAGAAACTACTTGAATGGAGGAACACTATGGTTGGAGGAAGAAGATGCTCAGGTTTCATGGGTTGGGCACATATGAGAGATGGCGGCCANCCCTTGCCNGCCAGGGCCCATATGCCCCTGACTGTGATCATCTTCAACATACCTGTCCTCTAGAGTCCCTGTGTAGTAGCACCAACCNNACCTCAGCCACTGAAATCCTACTCACACTGTAAGTTTCTGTTCCAATTTCAACCCCTTCTTGCTGCTTCCCCATTCACCCAACTAGACACAAGGTCACCTGCCTCTGATCTTCAATGGCATTTTATCTACTTTGTGCCTTGAACTTTGGTCATTTTTGCTCTCTCTCTTTCCAGACCACTCCCTGAGAGAACAGGCTACTGCTTACTCAATCCCTGGGCCTCCTGCAGGTGCTCGTAAACATCTGCTGAAGTCAACCNGCAGGAAGATAAAAATAGAAAGAAGCACTGCTGTGCTGAAAACTTCACCACAAGGGACCTTTGAAACCAAGAGCTGCTACAACCTCCCGCTCTGTCCTTCCTCACTGAATCCAGTGACCTCTCTATCCCTGAGCCATAAGTCTTTGAAAACATAAGCTCCAAAAGGTAAGCCCCACCACTGGGCACCAGCGGCTCTTGGAAGCCATCAACTACTGTGACTAGGAGCTTCTGCTAGATGGTAACACGAAGTGGCCTTCTTTGGAAATGCAGTAAATCTCAATTGGAGGAATGAGATCTTCCCAAGGATGCTCACAGTCTCTCCTCCAGGACCTGCAACTGTGTTAGATTATACAGCATGGTGTGGTGAATCCACAGGTCACCTGTCCTTTCAGATGGAGAATCTGAGGTGGACAACAGGTCTTCTGCCCCAGGTCACGCAGCTTAGGAAAGGTGGGGTATCATTAACTGATGGTCTATCATTCATGTTTCTGAGGAATAATGCATTCTTTAGGAGTCAGGAGGCTCTGGCTCTTAGGCAAAGGGAGGAAGACCAAGGATCACAAACTAGTTTGGAAACTGTCTTTAATGACAGTCTAGCTGTGGTCACAGGAATGACTGGACACAGGGAATGGAAGGAACCCTTGAGTAGTGACCAGCACCTCCATTGTCAGTGAGACTTCAGAGACCCACCATCTGCCAAGAAGCCACAGAGAGGTCACAGTCAAATAGAAGACAGACTCCCACTGCTGCATTATTCTAGGCACAGTGTGGTCCACCCATTATCATTTTGGAGTAGACAAGTTCAGGAGTCACAGCAACTAACTGTGGAGAGCCACATAGTGGTCAGTAGGTCTATGGTAATAGAGCTACTGATACCACCTAGTGCCCAGAGTGAAGGGAAGGTTGTGGGACTGTCACCCAGGATCCCACCCATCACTCCCCTCTGCCTTCTCCCAGCTATCTGTGATTTTGAGAGATGCTAGAGTATTGAGTAGAANATACCTGGAAGAGGGACCCCATGAAACAGCTTCCACATGCTCATCATCCTTGATGGGGTGGGACTTTGTGGTGATACAGTTGTTGGGAGCTCACTTGAGCACCTGTAAGGCGCCCCTCATCCACACCCTATGAGCAACCCTATTGATAAACCTATAAACTTATTGGTTTATCAAGCTGGGGTTTGATAGAATCACTANGCTGGTCTGTTATTAGTACCTTCTCGGGTGGACAGACATTTGTTCACACTTCCCCTGGAAAAGTTAATGCAACAGTCACTTACCTGTCTCCAGTTTGCACGTACTGATTAGAAGCCAACCCTTTGGGTACCCTGATACTGCAGCCTTGGGGATATGTGCAGCCTCTGGTTTCTGATCTTGCGTACTCAGTGGACAACCTGAGTTAGGAGACTGCAAGAAGTTCTACTTTCTGATGATTCCGTTGGCCAANAAGCACCAAATCTTTTTTAAGTATGAGGGTATGCACCATGTGCATGCAGTGCCTGCAGAGGCCAGAAGAGGGCACTGGCTCCCCTGGAACTGGAGTTACAAGCTATGAGCCGTCATGAGGGTGCTGGGAACTGAACCTGGGTCCTCTGCAAGAGCAGCCAGTTCTCAAGCCATCTCTCCAGCACTCCACATTTTACTTCTAAAACTGACAGAGAAATAGTAGCCACACTACCCCCACTGATCATTAACAGTTCTAGCCCTGAAAGAGATTCTCATTGGCCATCTGAGAACACTCCTTCTCTATCGTCACTGTCATCTGTCTACATAGACAAAGACCCCCCTTTGCCTAAGTTTCTAGTCTCCATGGCACATAGCCACATAGCAAACTCTTAGGCAACTGAGAGCCTGTATCAGTGGTTAGGAGACCCTGTAAATGTCTGGGGTAGTACCAGTTTAAACATAACATAGTGTCAAACAATGCTGTTGGCACAGCAGTGGAACCAGTTCAGTGAAAGGTTTCCAGTTGAGTGTGCTGATCAAGTGAGATAAGGGCCTGCCTAGTGTCCCTGACACTGTGCTGACCCTAACAGAGTCTTGCCCCTCCTAGGAAGTTGAGGGGGTGATCCTGAGCAGCTGGCACAGTTACATTTCTTTTCTCTACTTGCTTTAGAAGTGAATAACCTGGTATTTTGTTTGTTTTTAAAATTTATTGAAACTTCAATTTCAGGTTTTTCTTTTAGAAGCCAATTCTAGAGTTTCTTAAAAATATACTTGACAACAACAGCTGGAGAGATGGATGAGTAATTAAGAGGACTTGCTACTGCTCCTGCAGAGGATCAGAACTTGGATATCAGCACCTATGTTAGGTGCTTGTAACTCCAGCTCCAGGGGAGCTGGTGCCCTACTAGGGCCCCCACAGGTGCCCAAACTCATGTGTGAGCATGAGGACTTGCTACTGCTCCTGCAGAGGATCAGAACTTGGATATCAGCACCTATGTTAGCTGCCTGTAACTCCAGCTCCAGGGGAGCTGGTGCCCTCTTCTGGCCTCTACAGACACCTGAACTGACTCATGCACATACCCACACACAGACACTCACACATGCACACAAATAAAAATCAAGACAAACAACAGCAAAACCCTAAATGACCTACGTGGTAGGAAACCACATGACACAAATTTAAAGTTGCAGCCAAAGGAATGAAATAAAACAACACATCTTGAAATCAGTATCATGACATAGATGAAAAACCATATTAACATACATTAATGCTAAACTTAATTTTTACATTTAATCAGTTACTG
>LZPO01027366.1:239780-252339 GCA_001675575.1 Neotoma lepida
CTGAACACCTATTTCATTCTATTAACTGTCCACTATCATATATAGTAAGGTGGCCACGGTCAGCTTTGGGATAAGCAGCGTAGACCTACCACGGCAGGCTGAAGGGGACTGACAGGCAGGCCTGGGTTCTGATAGGGCAGGTGCCCCAGCTTCTGCTCTCTGTCTGTGTGACATCAGGTGATCGCATGCTTATTTGCTCACACACAAAATGGAGACGTCNGTATCTCAGGAGAGAACCAGAGAGTTGGCTGTATCTGGAAACACTGACTCAAGACATCCATTCTTTCATCCAACTGAACAATTGACAGTTGGCTATTGTTGCTTGGGATTATCTTCAGAACCCCATGTCTATGCTTCAGGACATGACACCCAGAAGCCTGGAGAAGTGAGAGAAGCTCNTGCTGAAGGCAGGAGGAGAAACTGGAGCCTCTCCCACGTAAGAACACACAATCCAGCCCATCAGCTATTTGCCATGAGCCTGTTTCTCTGGAGAGGCCTTTCCCTACCTATGGGGAGTGTCCCTGAACACTACTACTCCATGACACTGGCCCATGGACCTGACTCATGTTAGTCCAATCACCTTCTGCTGGCAGCCAGTCCATTAGGAGAGTAAGCTTCAAAGCTAAGGGCTGACCANGGAGTACCCCTGTGCGTGACATTACAGAAAACAAGAAGGACACTCAGAAAGCACAGGTGCTGNCGTGACTCACATTCGACATCCCTGCTGACTTCCGGCTACATGCCTGGCCCTGGAGATCATCCTCAACAAGGTACTCTATCTATTTCTTCTTCAATTACTTGCATCCAAAAGAAGCCTTGATTTTTCCTAATTTATCAGCATTTAGAGACAACCTGCAGAGGGCACTTTCCATTTCAACACAAAGAATGATGGGAGAGAAAAAAAGCCCTATCTGCAGCAATACCTTTATTTTGCCTGATTATGTTACTCAAATAGAAAGAGCTGTGGATGATAATAATAATAATGAAGATGCCATTAAAGTAAAATATTTGATACTCACAAGATTAAAAGCTGAATACAGTAATCTCATAATCATGGCAGGATGTTCAGCACTTAATCAACAATTACTCTAGGAAAATGCCCCAATCTTGATGCTTAAGCATCAGAAAAAGGCAAAGGCAAAAGGCAGGAAATCAGTGTCGGGCAGGAGGACTGGGATCCAATCTAAATACTGCATGCGTTATGATAAAAGCCCTGCATTTTCCTATCACTGCTATGTGTAAAAATAACAACCCAGCGACGCACACTCCAAACCAAAACACTCTAGTCAAACAGCTATTTTTAAAAACCACTTCACTCAATAGTGACAGAGTCCATTAATCAGGATCCCTTGGGGGGAAAAAAGACTATCAGTTTTATTAAGGTACAATTTATACTTTATGCAAGAGTTTCTTCGAGCCTGACTGAAGATAGAAAATGGAATGACCCAAGCAGGAAGCCAGAATCTGGTAGTACTCTTAAGGGTCAACTCAGAAAGGACCAGAGACAAACTACACCCTCCAGGAAGGTATGCACTCCTATCTTCAAAGAGCCTGCCAAGTGGGTATTATGAAGCACAGAAATACACCCATATCTAGAACACTGACTTAAAAAATTTCTACAAGCCAGGTTAAAACATCTCATGACCAAGAGGAAGTCAGTCAAGAACCTTAGGAGACGGTCACTCGTTTATAACAGCCCACCGTCTCTTTTGGCTAAGTTGGATTTTACAACATGAGTTTTATTTTCTAATGTTCTTTATAGGAGCTAACCCAACATTCAGAAGGCACCCAATGTGAGCAACACAAAGACCAGTCTTGGATTTTAAATGCCCCTCCCTTTAAGGAGAGCTGGCAGAAGGGCAGCATCTTTAAACTTAAGACATGGTTTTGATAAGCCCATTTAATCCCATTCTGTCTATCCGTCAACTTTGCTGTATTATTTCACAAGAGCACAGTGTGTACGCTACACCAACAGTCACTGCGCGTTATGACGAATTCATTGATGCTGCCCCTTTATCTGGAGAAGACTCGTTTTCCTTCTCCTGTGGGTCAACACTGCAAAGCTGACATCAGGAAACACAACTGAAGCAGCAAATGACAATGACAATAACAGTGCTTCAAACAAATTACCCTGACAATCCTATTTTGCCATTTTCTATGACCCATGGAGGTGAGCGAATGCTGTGAATGGGCATATGGTATCTCTGAGGAANGCAGCTAAAACACAGCAGTGTTTGTATTGTATCAGCCTGGGGAATCATAGGAGCTCTTCCTCAGGATGCATCAGTCCCCAGCAGGACTCCCCTGAACTCCTTNTAACAGAACAGGAGAATGAAAATGGTACAGATATATTCAATCCTGGTTACACAGGAGAATCTCTCAACACTTGTCTGGAGGAAAAAGTGAAAATGAACTAACACACCCCAAAATCTAATCCACAGCCAACCAGTTAAGTCAACAGAGTCATTAATCTTGGCGGTCCTAATGGTAGCTATCGAGAACCCCCTTTTATATAAAACAGAGGCAAAATCATCCTGAGAATCAAGCGCCCTTCCCAACAAGGGAAGGNGCTGGNGTTGAACCCAGAGCCTGTGGGTTCAGTGCTCTCTATCCCTAGCAGGATCAAGTTTCTTCAAGCAACAAAATACTTTCTTAGNCATAACTAAAGAATATTGGCAATGGACTTTCCTGTCTTTACATGTGACATTATAAAACAAATGGAACCCTAGGCAAGTTCCCCAAATAACCCAAGAATCTTCAGCTGTTCCCTCCTGTCTAACTCATACCTTCAAATGTCATCCACAAGCCCTTCTCCAAAGAGACACGGGGATCTGCCTGTAGCCACAAATGCGCAGAGTTCACCTGTCAACTGCCATGAAAACCTTGTAACTCGTGAAGGGAGAGAAAGGCTAAAGCTAGTACTTAAAAAAAAAAAAAAAGTCTGTTGTCTGATTTCCTACATGTACATACTAAAAGAAATTTGCCCTTCAAGATGAGATGTGAATAAAAAGTTTATTTCAATTAAGACTCCCAAGAAAAGCCACTTAACCTTGTCATTACATGCTATGAGAACGAAGATTCCCCACACTTAACTCTTTTGCTTAGACTGTTGAGAAGGGAAAACACGGGAACACAAAGGCAGGCCCATTAGCCCCCATCCACTCCTGTGAGGACGATGAGCTGTGAGAGCTTTGGGGTCCGAATTGCCCGAAAACCTTGTACAGACCTTGCCTTCGATGCCTATCAACCAAGAACAATCACGTGATGCAGANAGCAATGGAAAGAAGGTGAAAGTCCCCGCCCTCAGCCTTTTCATTCTAGGGGAACCACACGGAAAACAGTAAAGACGCACTGCCTTGGAGTGAGANGGCACNATGGTGGTAGTGATACTGAACAGATTCCACCCATGAGCAGACTAGAGTTTGCAGTTAAGGGCAGTAACCAGTCGGGGGCTTTTCTCCTTTACATGTGCTGAGGAAACGCCGAACCAGGAACAAAGACAAAGGGAATCTGAATGTGAGGGATACTCCTAATCACATTTGGAAGTGCACTCAAGACCCNGGTGGGTGCCACTGTTCCTTGCCCTCCTCTCTGCACTGCTCTCATCTGTCGACCTAGGCTGCCATTCTCACCCTTGAACTTCAAACAAAAAAGTATTTTCTGGGCGTAACATTCCCCAGAAGCAAATGCTTTATTTGAAGCTGAGAACTATTTCACTATACAGTTCTCATTTTAAAATTCCTTGGCTTTTGTTGGGGGTGGTGATTAGGGCTTAGTTTGGCCAGGTCCCTTTTAAAAGTTTTTCTTGAGGTACCCTACCCCCAGACCATGTCTAGATGCTCAGCCTCTGGGCTATAAACGATTTGTGAAACTAAATAAAGATCTCTCCACCAGGACCACCATTTGGAAATATGGTCCCGTGGGGAGGAAGGGATTTTCACAGCTGACAGAGACGTACTGTGGTGTTTCAAAGCATATTTCTCTGACTTCAACTAAGTGGAGCTTTTCTGTTCGTGTTCCATACATGGCCTTGGAAANAACCAGAGAGAAGGACTCCTGAATATACAACAGCAGAGGCAGTACCCCCATGGGACACCCCCTAAACAGGACCACCAGCTTCCTGTGCCAGCAGCTAGAACCCCTACAGTTGTTCTCCCTGACTATGTATGCAGAATCAGGGCGCATGGTCCAGCAGGTCCATGACTTGCAAAATTTCATCCATTAAGTCATTTATTGAGGAGAAATAATGGCAAAAGANCATAGAACCCCTTCTCCCCCACACACATAGTATGATGAAAACACTCCCAAATTGATCGTGGTGAATGCCTGCCCAGTTGTTCCATGATGTTGCTAAACCCCGAGGCTTACAGCTTACATCAGTGAACCACACAGTCCATGGGGTTGTGAACTGTAACTCAATAAAACATTATCCCTGAAGTCATTGCTTCTGTCAACCCTAAAATATCAGTGGCCTTTCTCAATACTTTATCCTCACCGGGGAAGGCAAGGCTGAGGGATCTGTTGACATTTGCAGTGCAGGATTGTAGATTACAAGATCCTTTCTCCTGGGGGCAGGGCTTCACCCAAGCCTCCGCGCCTAGCCTGCAGCAGCTCAAAGGCCTACCAGCTGGGGTTGAGTACCCAGAGCCTGAGGACAATGGGCTTCACAAGCCTCAGTCCCTACACCTCCTTTCCTGGGGCATAGCTGGAAAAGTCCAGATCTCACGGAGAAAATCAAATCAAATGAACAATAACCAATCCCTCTCCCAACCCACTGTTCTAATGTGGGGACAGAAGTGAGGGAAAGACTTCATCTCCTCCTTCCTTTCCTCTTAATGAACATTCATCTACCCAACTGCCCGACCATCCATCCGCCCATTCACCCATCTACCTATTCATCGTCCCTTCTCCCACTCATTCACCCATCCATTCATCTATCTACTCATCCATCCATCCATCCACCCGCCCACCTACCAACACATCTTCCCTCCACCCACCTCTCATCCATCCCCTCATCTATTCATCCACTCACCCAACCTCCACGAGGTTTCTACTCTCAAAAAAAAAAAATAATAATAATCAGTGGTCAACAACCAAGTCTCATCCCCTCTACCATCACAGCTTTGACTAAGCCATCATCATCCTTACCTAGATTATGACAGCAGCCTTTCTCCTGTCTCCTTCCTACCTTGTTAAGACATTTTTATAAGAAGTTGAGCGATTATTTCTAGTCATCCCAATCCCTTCTAGAGGTTTCCCGTCACAATTAGAATAAAACCCTGTATTTCCATTCTGGTTGCTTATTGCTGACTCTGCTGTTATTTCTTTTCTAGTTTGTTTGTTGAGACAAGTTTTCCTTGTGTAGCCCAGGCTGTCTTCCAACTCAGGGATACCACCACACCCAGCCCTCTGCTCTTATTTCAAACAGCCACAGGACCGTTGCACTTGCCCTCTGCTCACAGAGCTTCTCCAGTCAGTGGGAGCACAATTTGGACTCTGCATCNAAAAGGTCTTCTTGAGCTACTCGATCTAAAACTAGTGCCTTACCCTCGCCAGAATCTAATCTTTACCTCGCTTGGTTCTTTGTTTGGGGCACCTAGCCAGATCTGAGACTGAATTACACATTCATTGCTCTGCTATTGCCATAGGAAATGCCACCAGGGCAAAGACCTCACAACCTACCCACTGTTTCATGATAAGATTCTTTCAAAAAGGCAAACTGATGATTGCCGGTTCAGTTCTGCTCTTCATGATCTTGCATCTAGGCAACTGATCTGTAGTTAAGTGTGTGGCAGAGCTGTCTGTGACTCTGAGAACACCTTTCCCTTCCCTTCTCCTGTGGCTAGATTTAGTCAAACTGGACACGAGACCTTAGAAATGTAGGTGGTGCTGTAGTTACAGATAAGAAACCCTAACGGGAGAATGTCAGAGCTGGAGGACTTCTTCTGGAAGGTAAGATAAGCACATACATGCGTACACACACACACACACACACACACACACACACACACACACACACACAAAGAGGTGTGTGCAAAATCCCCTTTCACCTGTCAGGAAACAGAGTCAACAAGAAATCCATACAGCCCTCGAGAACACAATGAAAACTTCTTTGACTCCAGAAATGATTTTGATTTGAAGTAAAAAGAAAAGGCAAAACTTCAATTAAGAAAAATCTCAAGAGCAAATGATCTAAGAAACAGGCAATTTGGGGGGGGGGGCGGTATATAACATTTTTTAAGAAGCCATTTGAATGGTTTAAACAGCCTATTCGAGTGGAATACTTTAAAATGCCAGGAATTCAACCTCTTGATTTGAGAGCTCTGGAATTCAAGTGCTTCAAATGGAGAAAATAATACACAAGTAAATGGTTGTAATTTCCTCTTTGTGTGTCCTAGCATTGTGTCTCCCACACAGCCAACTCTGTGCGTGGCTATCTTCCCCCGAGGACCTCGAGCCTCTCACAGGAAACCACGGAGCCAATACAAACACCAACCCATCTGAATACCAAACATCATTCCATAATTGAAATTATAAAGAAAGCTCTCGCCTTAAACATACAAACAAGGGGTAAATTAAGAATTTCAGGGGCATGTTGAAATGAGTCTCCGGAGAGTCTGGACTTCACAGATAGGCTCTACTCGCTAAAGCTTGCCAACAATGGAGAGGAACATTCTAGGAAGTCCTGGAGTCACACGGTGTATTTATGGACCACCCACTGCAGTAAAGGACTGTCACCATCTTTTCCCTTTCATGTGACAGTCCTTATGGCAGACAGCTCAGGTGGGCCTCTGAGGGCAAAGGCTGTCGGGAAAGAGGGTCTTTCCGAAAGCACCTACCGCAGCCTTCGAAGCGTAGAAAGGCAGCACCAGGGATACACAGTGGCACACCTTCCAGGATGAATCTACCCAAACAGATGCAGCATTCTAAGAAAGAGCTGATCATTTCCAAAATTTTTCGTGTAGACATAGTCATGCTGCAAGAGGGATAATTGCGACACTGCTCATTTGGAAGGCATTCAGCAAGCACCTATTATACACTGGGGACTCTGGCTACTGAGAAGAGACTCATGGTCCTTGTTCATTCAGGAGAAACAGACACAAGCCAGCAATGGGACAATGCCATAAAAGACACAGCAGCGTGTAGGTTTCCAACAGGAATTTGGATACAATCCTATTACAGCCCACGGGCCAAACCTGCGTGTTCATCCCTAGCCGGAGCTTCTGATGGTCTGAACATATTTTCATTACTGGAAAAAAAGAAAACAAAAAAAGAAAAATATCTCCTGACACATGAATATTATATGAAATTCAACTATCAATGTCCATAAATAACCATTGTTTTTGGACTGAGTCATGACCATTAGTGTTCATTTGATGTGTAGCTGAACAATCTCAGTCTGCAGCAGAATGAATCCATTGTATGATGTGGAAAGCCCACGTGGCCTTTCCCAGAAAAAGCACATGTGTGGATCCCTGGATTAATCCAACAGAGCATGATTGAAGTTTGGGGTTTTGCTTTTAAAAGTGGGAGATAAATATGTAAGAAACCATTTAAACTCCAGTTTACTGTGTGATAATTACTGACAGAATACTCTGGAGAGAGCCCACAAAAACTGCAGTTATAAAGGAGAGCACCCTTTGATGTCTCCACCTCCCCGAGGAGAATAGAACCCGGACTCAAGACATCAAATTCTTCCTCCAGGCCATGGAGAATGGTGCAGTCAGAGGGGAAAAACAATGCTTCTGCCACTGGAACATGTGTGCCCAGCTCACTGGCTGGAAAAAATGCTGTTGACCCAGAAATGCCCAGAGAGGGGAAAAAAAGGATCAGGACAGAAAGCTCTGGGTTTAGGTTTGAATCTTTAATCAAAGGGGAAAACAAACCAAACCCCTGCTCATGAGCATCACCACCTTGAAGTCACCACGTCTCCGTGTGGCCTCACGTCTGCCTTCCATCTCCCAGATGCCTCCTACAACAGTACTGTGACTATTGATGGTCTCACTGGTCCCGTGAGATACCACCATAGTCTGTCTACCTGGCTTAAGTCACAAAACCCCTTCCTTTACGATAGTACTTCTCTGAGCTGCCTGATCCATCATCTGGTCCCCAACTTCTCAGTCCTGGGAAGCCAAGAATTCTGCAACCTATGAAGACACAGAGACTGGACTACAAAACTCATCCTCAAAGCACCTTGCATACTCGAAATGGGACCTCAGTTAAGTGTGTATGAACACGACACTGCTTTAACTGGTCAAGAGCAACTCAAAATCTACACAGTTTACGCAGAAGAAATGTGGGATGTACTTCGCTTGGATCACTATGATACAGGGTGGTATATAAAGAGTTTATAAAGAGTGCTCCGAGTTTATCAAGTACTTAAGATATCATAGTTTGGTGAGATGGCTCAGCAGGTAAGAACAGTGGCTGCCCTTCCAGGGGACCTGGGTTCAATTCCCAGCACCCATATGGCAGCTCACAATTGTCTGTAACTCCAGTTCCAAAGGATCTGACACCTTCACACCAATGCATATAAAATAAATTAAAAAAAAAAACCTGTTTCAAATAAAAAAAATTTTTTAAGATACTGTATTTTCTTTCCAAATGAATATCACATTCAACTACCATTTCCTTTATTAAGTATTTCTTCATTACTAACCTGTTTCTTTTGTACCATATAATGCAACATGCTTTTTGGCCTCTGCGATAACACTTTCACACCTGAACAACACACGGGCTACTACTTTCCCACGTGCTATAGGAAATGAAAAGTAATCATTGCAAAGGCTCCATGACCTTGAAGCACTTACACACAACTGAGAGAAACTACACATCACAGGAGGTGGGGGAGAGGAATGCATATAACAAATCCAAAATTATATTAATTTTGAGTGATTCTTAATACCCACTCAACAGATGAAGAGGTTAAGTAACTGGCTCAGATAATACTTAAGTGAACCAGAAGTGAAACCCTAGAGCATAGAGCCTAAGATGATCTTTGTTACGCCAACTTCTGGAAGTCAGTCATGTTACCACAGGGTGTGTGAAGACACCCAGGGAACCAGGAGGAAGGCTACTTTTACCTAAGCCTCAGTTTTCCATGGACCTCTGGGGATAAACAGTAAAAATAGGCAGAAATACAGCTGTACTAAGAAAATACAAGCCTGGCATGGCTAACACCTGCAGTCTTAGCACAGAGGTAGAGGCATCAGGGGGTCTAAGGTTATAGGAGAGTTTGCTTCAAAAAAGCCTAACTAACTAAATATAGACATAATATGAATTGAAATCAGGCATTTGCATGGGGTTTTACCAGGGGTGAGGGAAACAGCACTGTTGCAGCCGGTGGGCAGATCTGAGGCAGTAGGATGACCGGTTTACCTGAGGAGGGTGGCTTCTGTTCAGAAATAGGAGGCAAGGGAAGGCAGGGGGCTTACAAGGGCTTGTCAAGGGCACTGAGCATCTGCAGCCTGGTCTATATGCTGAGCTTGGGGACTGAGCCAGGGACTGCCTGAAGTCACCAGGTTGACTCTAACTGGCTCCCTTGTTGACAGTGTACATCAAGGACAGAATGTAAACTGGCCTGGGTCTGGGGAATCCAGGCCAAGGGGAGTACACATTTGACAGCATCCTTAGCCTGTCTGCACAGAAAGTTCATGAGTGTGGAGAAAGGGCCTCCAGCAGGGATCTAACAATTCCCTCTAGGACACTAAGGTTGTAAATAGGTGACCCTGAGGACTTCCTCCAGGGAAGGCTGCCCAGGGTCAGCANGTCTTTGTAGAACTTCAAGGTAGAGATTTGGTTCAAGTTCAAATCACTTGTTAGGCATGGTCTCACTTTTGCCAGATGTTGCTCCCAAGGAGGGGAAAGAAAGGATTCTTCCCTAGCACAGCCCAGAATAAAGAAACCCCTGTTTAAGTGCAGGGTGAGAAAAATGGTGTGTGTGTGTGTGTGTGTGTGTGTGTGTGTGTGTGTGTGTGTGTGTGTTATTTTATTCTCAGGGTCATGTCTGAAAAGTCTGGCTAGTGGGAGCGAATTCCTCTGGGTTGGAGCACCAAGTCAACTTGCCAATGAACAGAAGAGAATCAAAATTCAACTATGGTTCACAGAATTGGAATGTGCAGACATGCCTGTCTCAGGCCTCCAAATATTAATAAATGATAAATATTTGCCATCACAGCCCTCCCCCCCCGCCCCCCTCCGCCAAACTCTCTGCACTCTTTTGCCAGCCATTGGTGTGGAGCCCTTAAACTCATTCTCAAAATCTGGCTGGTTTTCCTGAGTGTGCTGTCCCCATGCAGGCTCCAGCTGCATGCCCCAGCAAACGCTTATCCTGGCCAAGTTCTGCAGCTGAGTTTGTACACAGCACTTGGCTCCATGCCGGCTGCAAGGACCCAAGGTCATGGCCCCCTCAAAGCATCCAGCACGGCCATCTCCGGATTCTGTGCATCAGTATCTTAGCATTTAGCACCAATATTAGTGTCAATGTCAGTACTCTAGTGTCGGTCAAGAGCACAGATCCTGGAGCTGGCTGCTTGGGTGGACCTCAGGGCTGACCTGCGTGACACGGCTACTCACTAGACCCTCATGGAGCTTGTGCTCAGTTTTTCTAGCTGGGAAGCAGAATCCTAATAAATAGCACCTCCTTCCCAGGACTTGAAGAGATGGATGAGTAACAGTGAGCTGAGGTACCAAGAGCCGAGTCTGTGCCGTGGCGTGCCATTGTATGGCAACATCCTATTATTCATTCTAGCCCATTCTCTACAGCACTGCCTGATCGCACAAACCTGGAAGGACTCAGAATTCAGCGAGCACACTCCCCACTTGGCATTCTAATCCAGATGTCTGAGTGAAGTGGGGAGGTGGAGACATGGGCAGGCTGATTAGAGCTGGGCACCTGGGCACCAGTGCAGTGGCCACTCGTGTCTGGCTGCAGCTGTTCTGGGACACATGCCTCCTGGCTGTTGAGAGAAGCCAGGAATCCAGTATCTATGAAATTTCCTGAATTCAAAATTTCAAAATCAATCTGCCCAATCAACAAACCCCACCTGTGCTCCAGTGCAGCAGGTCTGCCCGTCCCCCTTAGAAACCATCAGCCTGCGCACCCTAGCCAGTGTGCAGGATCCCTTCTCAGTTCTGTTGCTGGTGCCTGCAATGATGGCACACACCTGTAACCCCAGTACTGGGGGGTGGGGGAGAGGGGGGAGATCAGGAGTTCAAGGCCAAGCTGGGTTATGTAAAACTGTTCAACAAAACAAAACCAAAACAAACCAAACCAAACAACCTAAAGGACAACAAACCTACGCTTCTGAGCACACAGCCCCTCCAGCATCCAGAAGAACGCCTTGTCCCTCTCACCTTTTCAGAGCCCGAGTCCCCAAGGCCACCTTTGAGGATCACACCCTGGCCTCCACAACCCCAACAGAGCCCTCTGCAGACTGGCTCCCAGTAATGAGCACTTAGAGGCACTTAGCAGAGATGGCAGAAGAGCGAAGTGCTTTATTGACACGTGGGGATCGATGAAGAAGCTTTGTTATCCCCCCATGGATTTCCCACACTAACTCCTCTGGGGCAGTTCAGATTCTCAGAGGNCAAGTTCCTGGAGACCAGACACTGCTCTGCGACACTCTCCTGGTATCCAGACAATCGAACGACTCCCTATCAGAGCCTCCTGAAGGCTCAGACAGCGAAGGACGAAGTCTACTGTTAAGCATCTCTCAAGAAATTCACACACTGACACTTTCATCACTAGCCACAAATGAATCCACACCACTGCGTTTTGCTTTCATTTCCACAAACATGATTCCACTAGTGTTTGAGTTTCTGCCTATGCAATTCAAGGTGGACTCAGGAAAACCAAGGGCTCTGTGTTCCCACCCCGCACAGGCTGCCTCTGAAGATGAGCCCCATTCATCCGCTCACTCCACATCAGACACAGAACTAGATCCTAAGGATGGTGAAAATGTAAGTATAAAAAGCCTTTTGACAAAAGTCTGTTCCCTCAGACAGAGGCTGGCTGGAGTCTTTGTGTGGGTATGTATGTACATGTGAATGGCTGAATGTGTGCAGGCCTGAGTTCAAGTCAGGAACCTTCCTTGATTACTCTCCGCCCTGAACCTGGAGCCCACTGACTCAGCTGCACGAGCTGGTCAATGAGCTCCCAGGATCCTCCTCTGTTGCCCCTCCCTAGTGCTCAGATTACAGGCGTTCACTGCTGTTCCTGAATTTTTTTTTAAATGTGGGGTACTGAGGGTCCTCTCTCCCACCCTGTCCCCTCCCCAGAGTGGCTTAAGAGAAGGTCCCATCAACACTCCCTTCTTTGTGTGGCCCATGGAGCACCCCACCAACTGCATAACTCTTGCCTCTGTGCCATTTCTTCAAGTTTGCTATAGAAGATACAAAGGGGATCCTAACAAAACCATTAACAGTACCTGGAGGAGTCCCTTGAGATCAGAGGTCGGCCATCTTTGATTTTCAAAACATAACCACAGGCATACCCACCATTTTTATCATTCTTACCATCACGATAAGGGCCTCTGGGGAAATCAAAGGCAGAAGTGAC
>LZPO01027366.1:255732-281774 GCA_001675575.1 Neotoma lepida
AAGGCAAGCTGACTGGGATGTTATGTGACCAGCTGCCTCAGGCTTCTGCCACCATGCCTTCCTCACCTTGACAGACTGTGCCTTCGAACTGTGAGCCAAAATAAATCCTCTCCTTCCTTGAATTGCTAAGCCAGGTATTTGTTTTAGCACTGAAGGGCATAACTAATACATGATCATGTCTTCTGAACCAATACATGGAACTTACATATCTCAATCTTACATATTCATGCCACCCCCCAATACCATCTTAGTTTCCTGCTTCTTCTCTCCCTTCGCTATTGTTTCTCTACTGGCTTTTTGAAAAACCTCTAGTTCCAAGGCACTTTCTGTAGACTTTTGGGAGCATGGTGAGATACGTTAGACAAATTAGTTGAATCCAGTCATCAACATGCGGCCCTTTGCAGCAATGGCTCTCAAACAGATGGCCAGGAGTGCCAAAGTCAAGGCAAGGGCTCCGAGAAACTGTTCAGCTTTGGGGTCAACTCTCCAACCAAAACTTTTCCTTCCGGCTCCAGTTGTCACGGAACATCTGGAAGCCTGTGTGAACTGCATGTTAAGTACATTTTGAAGTAAACAGAAAAACAGCCTCATAAATTCAAAGCCAGGAGCAACAGGCAATTCTACATCTACGTGCAACCCAGCCCAGCAGACCCACACACTGAACTTCTTAAATGGTCTTCCTTTTGACAATTCACTCACTCGGCTGCTCTTCAGACCTCATATACTGCAGTGACCAAGCCTGCAGCCTGATCCAACAGATGATGTACCTGGATCATAATTTCCATTGTTTAAAAATCGACACGGATTAATATCCCTTACCTGAAAATGTGGGGACCAAAAGGGGTTATACCCCAGGCTTTTCAGATTTGAGGATTTGTGCANATACATAGTGGGATACCTACTGTACGGATAGGCTCCATAAACACCAAATTCATTAATGTGTTATTTACGTTGTACATACATGACCTGCAGAAAATATTTCCTGTAAGAAACCAAGATTCAACATGTAGCCTTTTCACTAATGAAGTCCTNTAAGTTTCAGGTTTTGGAGCAGTTTGAATTTNAGACTTGAGTTTTCTGATTATGGTTGGTCAACCTGTAAAAACTGTTGACAATCCTGGGTACTCTAAACAGCCTAAAGAGTATGATTACAAATCTTCCCCCCACAGTTTAACCTGCACAAACCACCCAAATGTACTCACAATGTTTATCACCAACCATGGATAAGCTTTCAAAGTGGACCTACTCTCTCAGTCACAGAGCAAGGGACACTAGTGCTATGGTCACTGGGTAGTCTGGGCCAGGGCTGAGCTGGCAGGACAAACACTACGCTTATGGTGATCAGAACGTCTGATGGACCCTGTTGAAATAAGCACAGGGCTCTCTCCCCTTCTCAGCACTAAATAAGCCATCTGATTTAGAAAGATAGAAGCCAGCCTAGGACTCGTGGCTAGCATGTCTGGTACAGCAAGCTTTGGTCTTCGATCATCATGTACAAGGGTTTTGGACCACGCACGGAATGGTCTGCCACTACTGACGAGAAAAGCCATATACAATGCCAAAGATGGTCAGTGGGTCAAGAAAATTAGTTGCAAGCTCCTTAATGATGGGGATGTGTTCTGANAGACATCTTTTTAGGGAGTTGAGTCACTGTGTGAACACAGAGTGTGCAGTTGCACAATCCCAGACAGTGAAGTCTGTTCTCTCCCCTTGGACTCCTAGTGCAATCCACAGATACAAAAGACATAAAATGCGCAAGGCAGCCAGCATGGAACATGGCATGTCACTTTATAGTCAGCTTTTAAAAACAGGTACAAGGAATATGTGCTAAATTAATGACCAAGTCAGGTGTGTGCTGCATGCCTGTGGTACATGCATATCCGGGAGACTGAAGCAGGTCTGAGACTAGCCTGGGCTAAGGGGTGAGGCACTATTTCAAACTAAAGACTCTGGGTTACAAAACAATACCCGAGGTTACAAAACACAATTAAATAAAAAACCAAAAGAAGAGACCACCAGAGCTGGGGACAGAAATACAGCAAGATGCTCCCTCTGACGTAGATGTTCTCTATTATAATACAGAGGTAGGGCTTCTCCTCTTCTTGTCCATCTTTCTAAATATCCCAGAAGAGAAGTGTGGTGGTTTGAATGTAACTGGTCCCCATAAGCCTATAGGGAGTCGCACTATTAGGAGGTGTGGCTCTGTTGGGGTAGGTATGGCATTGTTGAAGGAAGTGTGTCACTGTGGGGGTGGGCTTTGAGGTCTCCTATGCTCAAGCTACACCCAGTGTCTCAGACCACTTCCTGTTGCCTGCTCATCAAGTGGTGGCGCACGCCTTTAATTCCAGCACTTGGGACTTAGAGGCAGGTGGATCTCTGTAAGTTCGAGGCCAGCCTGGTCTACAGAGAGAGAGTTCTAGGACAGCCAAAGCTACACATAGAGAAATCCTGTCTTGGAAAAAAGAAGAAGAAAGGGGCGGGGAGGGTAAAAAACCTCTCAGCTCTTTCACCTGCCTGCACGCCACCGTGTCCCACCATGATGATAATGGACTAAACCTCTGAAACTGTAAGCCAGCACAATTAAATCTTTTCCTTTACAAGAGTTGTCCTGCTCATGGTGTCTCTTCACAGCAACAGAAACCCTAACTAAGACAAGAAGAGAAGATGGTCCAATGAGAAAGGAAGGCAGAACAGGAGGGCTGGACTGGCTTGGGGAGAAATTCTCTTGGCAGACAAGGCCTGATACCTGGTCCAGTTTTCTTGCCTGTCCACTGAGGGTGTAGCTGGCCAGGGGCTTGAGGCCTCTCCTTTCTCAGAGACTGTGACTAGCTAATACCTGAACAAACTCATCATATACAAATCTGACGCCAGGGTAATGTGTGACACTCCATCATCAGAACAATCGTCCCATATGCATCAAAAATGCTATTTAAATGAGCTTGGTCCAGGAAAGCCAATGCTTCTGGTTAGACTCGAACCCTGAACACACAGCGAGAGCTGGCTAAGGAGGAAGACATCAGCGTAGAACTCAAGTACCTAACTGTAAACAGACAGCAACACTGTTCATTCTTCTGGGAAAACAAGGGGAATGCATCTCTGAATGAGACGATTTCAGAATCTATGGCCAAGGACACCCAACACTAAACCCACTTCCACATACAGGCTGAGTTTCACTTACCCGGAAATTATGGAATGAAAGCTTGCTTTTTCTTTTCTTTTTTAAAAAATTTTCCGGACATATAATGAGCTATCTTGAGCATGAAATACAGGTCTGAACAGGAAACTCACTTGTGTTTCTTATACATGTAGCCTAAAGGTGATTTTGAACAATGCTTTCAGTATACTGGATCCAACCACCACAGAGCTGAGGTGTGGGGGTCTCCACTTGGGGCGTGCAGAGAGATACTCAAAGTTTCAGATTTTGGAATATTCCAAATTGGGGGGGGGAGTTAGTTATATTTCTTCATTTCTAATCATTTAAAAATAATGGATTTTTTTTTGTTTTTTAATTGCAACACACTCTTAAGGGATTTGAAAACCTAAGAGGTAGCATTAACCACTTAGCATTTATATAAAGGCTGAGGTATGGAAGCTCTTAATTTAATTNAAGATAACAAATGGTCCCCTGATCTGACAGGCTTTGCTGAGGACCTGCATCTCTTTGAGAAAATCTGCAAAGGAAGGACGGTCTTTCTCCTGACAACTTCCAAGGGTGCGAGCATGACCAGCCCTGCCTTTGGCTGAAGACGGCATGGGTTATCCTGTATGCTGCTGCAAATTAGAAATCCCAGTGAACCGGGCCTGCTCGTTTTCAAAATCCTGGAAGTTTACAAGCAAAATGTCTGGTGTGTTCTGAATAATAATTTCTAAACTAATTACTTGGCCAATCATTACCTATCAAGATGTGATGCGGAGAGAAACTGCTTTTGTCTACGTAAACATTAAAAGTTTGCATGATCGACCAGTGTGCTCTGGCAAAGGTATTTTCAAAGTTTTTGCTGTAAGCTTTTTTCTTTTTTCTGCCAAAGTTAATTTATAATCCTCTAAGTTCATTTTAACCTACATTTGTGAATGAACTTTCTGGCTATGAATTTAAAAAAAAAAAAACTACCCTGGGGAGAGATTGACATTTTTGTAATCTTTGTCAGCGGGCCTGTTCAAGATGGAGTCTAAATATCACACTAATGATATCAATACAAACAGGTTCAGAGGGCCTACATAAAACATGCTTGAATTGTCAAAGAAATTCTTGTGACTTTGTGTTTCTCTCAGCTCTAAATTAACATTGATTCAACAAAATCTATGTGAGTCCTATTTTTTTAATCATGGAAGAATTCTGAGGTTCACTCCACGTGTGTAATAGCAATCTGAGATCAAATAAGTGTAATGAAATGGATGCCGCTCATTCATTTCTGAACATTTCCCCTTGATGTAACATACACACAGCAAGGGCTGCATAGGGATCCCTGAAGTAACATATACTCAGCAATGTCCATACAGGGGTCTAAGCCCAGTGAATCTGCCCAAGTATTCACCCAGAACCCAGATGAATCAACAGAAGACTGCCAGCACCCAGGGAACCCGACTTCTGTCTCTCCAGACATTATTTGTACTCCAGGGATAACCAAACCTTGGCTTGTCTTTCTACACCATCCCTGGCTGTGGTCAACACCAAGCCAAAAAATCAGATGAGAATTGGTGGGCTCACAAGGCAAAGGGACCCCACGAGCAGCCACCCACAGGAACTGGCTGTGTGTGCCTTGTTCAATTTCAGCAAACAAGGGCTATTCAAGCCATGAGGAGACCAGTGCTCATCAACCCAAACAGAAGGAGCTCCCCTCAACCGGATGCCACAGAGGTACGGACATTAAACCTAAGACGTCAATCAAAAACTTCTCTTCCTTCCCCTCCTGAGAACGGTACAATAACTCCCCTCAATAATGATATATTAGTTACTTTTCTATTGCTGTAATAAAATACCATGACCAGGGCAACTTATGGAAGGAAGGGTTCATTTGCTTATAGTTCTAATTAGAGTCTGTGGACAGAAGTTTCTCTCCAGCCTGCCTGTTCCCAAATACCCGGCAGCTGCTTCTCAAATAATTGACTTGGGGGCTTAATATTACTTATAAATGATTGGCTGGTAGCTCAGGCTTATTACTAACTAGCTCTTACACTTAAAATTAACCCATTTCTATTAATCTATGTATCACCACATGGCCGGTGGCTTAGCCATGCTTTCACATCTTGCTTCCTCTGCATCTGGCTGGCGAATCCTTGATTCTGCCCGCCTTCTTCCCAGCATTCTCCTAGTCTGGTAGCCCCGCCTGGCTACTGACCAATCAGTGTTTAATTAAACCAATTTGACTGACAAATCTTTACAGTNTACAAGAGCATTATCCCACAGCAAGAGTCCATTACCACCATGGTAAGGAAGCAGGCAGGCATGGTGGCTGGAGCAGAAGCTGCCGGCTCATATCTTAAACTACAAGCATGAAGCAGAGAGTAAACTCAAAACAGTGTGTATCTCTAAACTCTCAATGCCTGCCACCAATGACATACCTCCTACACCAAGGCCACATCTCCTAAGCCTCCCCAAGTAGTGCCACCAACTGGGGACCAAGTATTCAAATGCCTGGGACTATGGAGGGACATCTCACAAAAAACCACAACAGATGATGACAACAGCTTCTATTTGGTCACTGTGTAAAAGGTAACACGGAACTAAGGTCCTTAGAGTCTGCTATAGAGCCTACCTATTAAGTTGCTGGATTTTCCAAATAACTGCCTGAGTTCAGACTGCATACCTTTGCATTAGGAGCACATTTTGAAATTGTATTGCGAGGTCTGGGGAGATGTACCAGTCTTGCAACTGGACTCACAAGCACAAAGACCAGAGTTCTACCTTCAGAACCCATGGAAAGAAAGCTAGGTAGACATACTGTACTTACAATGTCAGCTCTCAGGAGGCAGATCCTGGAGTTCACTGGGCAGCCAGCCATGCTAGCCTACTTGGTAACTTCTAGGCCAGTGACAGACCTTGTCTCAAAACAAGGGAGATGGTGTCTGAGGAACAATACTTCTGGCCTTTATAAGCATGTGCACAGATGCGCACCTGCACACACTCACTCATGAGTACACACACCTATACATGGACATAACAATGGGGAGGTATATGGCTCAGTAGTACAGTATATACTAAGCATGCACAAGGCCCTGGGTTCAATCCCAAGAGCCTCTTTCCCCTAAAGATGCTGTGCTGTTAGGGTCCTAGATGGTNTATGGGGCAGGTGTTAACAGAGCAACCCACCGTGAATCTCTGCATCTTAAGAGGTGTTCTAAACTCTCCTGTAGCTGGGGAAAGAGCTACTGGCGTCTTTCTAACACCAGGCCCTGTTCTTCCTTCTCAACAGAGACTCATCTGGTGAAGATGGCTTGGAAAAAACTCTCAACTGTCACTTTTCTTGCTGCCATGACAGAATGCCTGACAAGAAGCAACTCTGAAAAGGAGGAAGGGCTCATCTTGGCTCACAGTTTGAGGTGCACAGCCCATCGTGGATGGGAGAAGACATGGCTAAAGGTGGGGGTATGCATATGGGACTCCTCACATCTTGACTGGACAGGAAGCAGAGAGAGGACAGAGAGCNGGGCTGGGGTATAAAACCTCAAGCTTGCCTCTACTACCCACTTCCTCCAGGAAGGCTCCAGCTCCTAGAGGCTCCATGACCATCAAACACAGCACCACTAGCTGGGGATTAAGTGTGCAAACACACGAACCTGTGGGGGTATTCTATATTCCGTAATCCCCTGTCAAACACCCTCACCCCCAAATCAACCAACCAACCAACCAAAAACCAAGGGTCAGGAATCACTGTGACAAGGCCCAGTCTCATTCACGTGCCCACCTGGAGTGGTCACTGGAGTCAGTGGGATGAGAGGGCTGGTCTGAGTGAGAGAGCCATTACCTAGAAGTAAGTACACAGATGGATGGTTGGGTGGGGAGGGAGAGCTTTCCACTTGCGAGTCTGGGTCAGTTTCCGAGAAAGGAAAAAGTAACTGCCCATTACAGCAACAGAGATATTTTAAGAAACACAGCCATGGGCACATAAAGGTCAGGTTACATATGCAAGTAAACACAGCTAGTCAGCAGAAGGTCTAAGGCCAGCATGAAGATCTACCAAGACTCCTCCAGCTTTGTCCCCTCTGTGATAATTGCTATTATTTATGAGAATACAGAATCATCAAGGTCATATAGTGTCGGTCAGGCTAAGATAATTTCCCAGGGGCCCGGAATCTTAGAAAACGACAACATTCACTCTCCCTCCCACGGTGTGTGTGTGAGGGTGCAGGGGTGGTCTGGGACACACTCCCTGCTGGCTGGTAAAAGAGAGAAGGAGGCGGCTAGAATTCAGCTGTCCATCACTGAGGATTAACGTTAAATAGGAAGCTAGAGATGGTCTCAAAACTCCCTTTAGCACTGAATTTTATTCTTAGACTTCCAATCTTACAGAACAAGGTAAGTGGCCAGCTGGTGGCTGTATTAACTAGTCTTTGCTCCCACAACAAATGCTACAGATGCGATGGAGCAAACAACAGGAACTCAGCTGCACACAGATCTGAATACTGGAAGTCCAAGTTCAAGGGGCTGGCAGGTTTGGTTTCTCCAGAGGCCTCTCCTTGGCTTGCAGGTAGTCAGTGTCTTGCTGTGTCCTCTTCCGCAGCACAGGGACGTTCTGTTGTCCCTCTCTCTCTTTTTATAAAGACACCAGTCCTACTGGATTGAATCTCTACTTTTGCTCTCACTGAACCTCAATCACCTCTTTAAAGGCTCTATACCCAAATGTTGTCCCACTGGGGGCGGGGCTTCAACATGAATGGAGGTGGGGTATACAAGTCAGTTCCTACAGTGAATCACACACACACACACACACACACACACACACACACAGTTTCACAAATACTTGATTTCGTTCCTAAGCAATGTTCCCTGGAAGGTACTAGGGACAGAGATAAGAAACCCTCTGGCCTCAAATAGATTACAGTCCAGCTGGAGAGAGATATGAAAGGACAAGGGGCCTTTTGTGGGTTTTGAAGAAGAAAGGAAAGATCAGGCAAGACTTGGCAGAGGTTCCTGCCTCCACATCTCCTATATCCAGTCTCCCAAGGAGCAGGGTATGAGGTGCAGGACAAGTTCAAGGGCGCATATTTCAATTACAATAGCACTTCAGGTTCCCAAACAAGATGAGGCCTTTTCTGTCTGAAATGACAAAACCATGCAGTCAGCCAGTGTCACAAGTAAAGGAGCCCTACACCAAATTCTAGGACCATACCACAACCAATGCGCGCGCGCGCGCGTGTGTGTGTGTGTGTGTGTGTGTGTGTGTGTGTGTGTGTGTGTGCATGAGCGTGTGGAAAGCAAAGAAAAAACATGAACTAGGGTGGGAAACACGTCTGGCCTTTTTAGATAGCTGATGTCACTCCTCATAGGAAGGAAGTTGAGGAGAAGACAGCAGCGTGTTCCAGGAATGGAACAAGGGAATGGTGAGTAGTTTGGTCCAGGAGCACAGAGAGGTGAACAGTAAAAACTAATAGAGGATGTCAACTCATGCAGGGCACAGCTACACCACGGTGAGCACAATGATAACTGGTGCATGGTGTGGCTACAGAGGTTGCCAGGGCCACCCAAACTGCAGTGCTCACAGCTGGGACTTGAAGAGGGCAGGAACAGCTGGACCAGAAGGATTGTGGGCGGAGACTTTCAGACAGACCAAGCAGCAGGTGGAGGTGAGGTGCCCGTGGGGTCAGGCGGATGAGAAGAAGAATGGAGCTGCAGACAAGCATTAGTCTAGAAAGCCTTTGGGCTTCCCAATCTATTTAGGAAAAAAAAAATGACACTTGAAATCAGTATAATTTGAAGAGTAACTGAGTAATGAAAATCCAGTTCTGAAGCAAAGGCATTGCCCCTTCAATCTCACTTGCTAGTTCCCAACTTAATTTTTAAATTAAGACTCCTCTAATGAGACTCAAAACCACTCTCAATGAATTCAGATGGCAATAAGGGGAAGAAGAGATGCTAAATAAGAAAGTGTGTTCCATCTCCTATGCCAGGCTGCTGAGGGTCACAGCTGAGGGTCACAGAGAAAGGTGGATATGGTTCTCTTTTACAAAGGCCCATCTAACTACAAATGGCATTTGTCAGGCATGTGAGTCAATGAACTTGGAAGAGAACGGAGGACTGCCGAAAAGAGCCCTACATCATAGACTTGAACTTGGCAATCATTCAAAACACACACACACACACACACACACACACACACCACACACACCACACACACACACTCTACACGCAATTTAGCATAGATACACCTGCAGTTACATATTCATTTACACACATACACAACTTGCTTTGGCCAAATACTTCATTTGTGCACATTTTTCTCCATCTGTGAGAGCAGGTGGGCACAACCCACTTCCCCTAAAGGAAATGAATGTGCAAGCCAGTGCTCTGTGGCTCTAACTTGATACGGATGTTAGAGATCATTAAAGGACAATGGTCCTGGCCTTGCTGGCTTAAGCGGCCATCCTGGAAAGCTCCCCTTGTACGCTAGGTGACAATCAAAACACTAAGGGCCCCCCTACGACAAGAGAAGCTGAAACTGCATGACACACAGAAGCCATCAGTGACATATATGTATTAGTTTAACTGATACTGTTGCTTCAGGGGTGCCTGATTGGTCGGGACCTTTGGTTGAACACAAGAAAAGCTCACTTTCCGCTGGCCTAGGTAAAACAAAGGCTTAACTCATCTAAAGCAGAAGCAGATAGTGTCCCCTTGTCCATGACTCATTGTGTTCATGGTAGTTCTTTCACACNGGCAGCTTCTAAACAGGAGTGTAGAGAATGCCAGGGTAGTCTGCTGGTGATGTCAGCATATTCTACAGAGCTTTCAAACCCAGGGGAAAAAAGCACAGTGCAGAATCCTGGCTTGGCCTGGGCCACATAGCCACCTTCAACCTGTCATCAAGGCCAGAGAGTGCTCAAAAGAAACTGATGTAGGAAGCAGANGCACACAGTGGTCCCACAAGACGAGAAATGGGCCCCAGTCCGATTCTGGTAGGTGTTACACTCATGAGTCAGCTGACTAGGATCAAGCACAACAGGATCACACTCCAGGACCAACTCATTCCCATTGGGAAATCAGAGGCTGAAGTGCAGCCTTTGAAAACAACACAGAACTGGTCTTTGCACAGGTCTCACATTTCTGGTCTCTATTACGACCTTGTCGCAAGATGCTGGGTTATAGTCTCTTGTGGCAAATGTCACCACAGCAGAGACTTGTACTTCTAATTCATGCCTGTAATTGGTGTCCAATTAGCAGGATCAGATTACTTGAGCACATCCCATAAAGACTCATGGTTTGAACTAGGCACAATGGCACACAGCAGGAATTCCAGGGCTTGAGGGGCTGAAGGAGGGTCAGATGTTTCAGTCCTTGGCTACATAAGGAGTCCCAACTCCTCTAAAACAAAAACAAACCACAGGCTAAAAAGGACTGACAGATGTACACTTTGGTAACTGTTGGGGAGGGACCGGGTCCACTGGGACCCATTCTTCAAGGATGGCCTAAGCTCCTTACCACCACACAGAGTGGCTGGCTGTCACCACCCATCGTTCCCCATCCCTGTTTACTGAAACTGATCTATGTGAATGTTGGGATCTGGTTTTATTCTGGCATAATTCAGGAGACTAAGCAGAAGAACAAGACATATGGATCACAGGCAACTCCAGCCCAGCCCGTTGGGCTTCTCTCTCTGACACATTTCTCTATGATCGCAGTCTTTCAAACTTACCAAGAATGGCATGAGATGTTCTCAGGAGGAAGGAGAGCCCGAGTCTTTCCCAGCCTCAATGCACCAGAGGCTGAAAAGGGCCTTAAATATCCCCAAAGGCATAGCTGCAGTTGAACAGAGGGAGAGCTTTGGTTGCTGCTGCTGCTATTTGCTGTTGCTTGAGGGTAAAGGTACTGGCCACCTAACGAAATTGCAGGACTCTGCACAGATGTTATCATGAACATAATGAATTCTCTGCACACACATTGCCTCTTAATTCTCACCAATTTCCTGAAGTTGGGACTCTTGTTTATTGGACTGAGCAGGATGAGGAGGCTTGCACCAGCCAGGTGAGCTGCTTGAGAGCACACACGTGGCTGGGGTCTGCACAGGTTGGCCTTGGCCAATTCCAAGGTTCCGCTTCTGCTCTCCCCGTCTCACTGCGTCCTCTGGAGTGCNGTCAGGAGCATGGGCACCTACATTTGGAGCACCTCCTACGCACCAGGGATGCTACACACATCATCGTCAATCCTCTTAATTATGGCAATCTTGCAAGACTACTGCTTTTTCATTTTGCAGAAGTGCAAAGAGGTTCACAAATCCTTTTCAAAGTCAGATGGTAATTGGGAGAAAGGCAGGGCATGGACTCAGGATACCTGCTTTGAGACTTGAAATCTACCCTCTGTTTGCATGCTGTCCTTTAATAAAAGCAACTGGAAGAGAGCTGGGTGGATGCAAACACTAGGGAGAGATTGTCTGGATTTCTTTCAGAAGTTGCAAGGGCCGCTGAGAGTAATGATCCCTACAAGGCCATTACACTTAAGTGCCTGGGCCACAGACACGTGCACATGAATGTATGCACACATCCCACTTGTGTGCATGACGGCACAGATACGAAAACCTGAAGGCCTGCCTCTTAGCAAGGGCTTGGGAAGGAAAGCACAGTGGGCAGAAAGCACACAAACTTGGCTTCAGAAGCATACAGGTGGGTGATGTGAAGTCCAGTTCTGAAAGCATCATGTGAACAGCCTGATCAGAACACATCCTAAAAGCTTCAGCATTTCGTAAGACTTTTGGTAATTTTACAAAATATTCTAGACCTCCACTCGAGCAGTTCCACAGAGCTTCAAGGGGAATGGCTTTTCCTTTCCAATTGTCCTTAAAGCCTGGGCTCTTTGATAGACACATGTTCTGAATGGCAATAGGATCCAAAGTTGTTTCATCTCTACATTTCATAATCTTGTTATAGATATAATTTAATAGATTAGAAAAACATTTCTAAATGCTATGTGAGCTATAAAGAAACATTCCTAGTGACAAATTTAATGTAAAGTTAAACATATATCCATAAAAATTGGCATCAAATAAAATCATTGCTCAGTAGTAGGTGTTACTCATTGTATAACCCTTTCAGGGGCCAATGCTAGGATTTCTTCTGCTCTTTCCAATCTTTAAAAACCACAAAGGTGTGTTGGGGAGTTGGCTCAGTAGGTAAAGCCATTCCTGTGCAAGTGTGGGAATCTGAATTCAAACCCCAGGACTCCAACAAAAGCTAGCTGCATAGTGCAAATGTTTGCAATAGCAGCAGAGTCCTAAAGGGAGGAGAAGCAGAGGCAGGAGGATCCCAAGAAGCTCCCAGGCCAGCTAGTCTGGAGAACCTGCAAGATCACCAGTTAGATCAAGAATGGCGGTTGTCCTCTGACAGTCACACTTGGGCCATAGCATAGGCACACCTGGGGGGTGGGGGGGGCGGAGAATGCATGGAGAGGGAAAGGGAGTAGAGAGAGAGGAGGCAGAGAGAAAGAGAGAGTGCATGTGTGCTAGGCAAACACACGAACACACACANACACCACCCACCACCACCACCAGCAGCAGCAGCAGTAATTTCATGTCCTCAGCCTCATGGGCAGCAACTTCTACCTCTACCGTCTGCTCACAGGGCTGCTTTTTCAGAGAGCAATACGAGGTTTTCATTCAGACAATTATTAGAGACAAAGGTCCAGAGAGTAGCTAAAGTTAGGGTCAAGCAGGAAAATGCACAACACGTAACTCAAGGTGTCTTAGATTCCATGGCAGGCTACAGACACTGAAGAAGTTGGCATAGCTGGAAACACAGGTGTGGGGGTGCAGCTCAGCTCTTGCCTAGCGTGCACAAAGCCTTCAATTCCCATCACCACATCAACTGGACATGCTAACACACACCTGTAATCCTAGCACTTGGGAGGGAAAGAAGAATTAGAAGTTCAAGGTCACCCTCAGCTATGCAGCATGTCTAAGGCACACCTAGGCTACATAAGATCCTTCATTCCAGAATAAATAAATAAATGGACCAGCAAAGATCAAAATGAACTAACAGCCTCTTGGAAAATGGTACTTCCTTGTATTTTTTAATGAGTGTAAAAGCATGTTCCAAAGTACACACAAAAAACCTAGAGGAGCCAAAAAGCACCCCTTTAACTTCACCTCCATAAGCAGAACAGCCAGCTGACTACTGCTGCGGCTCCATAAAAATCTTTACTCACTACAGAACAAAAAGACAAACAACGCCAGGGAACAAAGAAAGGGCTCCTCCTGCAAACCCAGAGTCTATCCTGGGCCAAGGAGGACAGAAGGCAGCAAGCACTTGAGGGCAAATGCAGAGAGGGGCCCGTCCCCTTTCTATTAGTGCTGAGGTTTTTTTAATGGGTGTGCCTGGGGGCAAGAAGCAGATTTATTCAAGAGGTGAATGTCCTCCTTTGCACAGTGGACAAAAGAGTCAGCTTGTGGAAGAGATGAAAGACACCAGAAAGCCCAGGGCTGGGAAAGGGATGGGGCGGGGCGGGGCGGTCCTCAGAAACCCAAACAAAACCTGAGATATGGGCCCCTGAATGAGAGAAATGAGTAGCCTGGACCATATGGTCTCCAAATCCTGCTGGATTCAGGAAGGAGATGCTAGTGAGGCTGGCACTCAAAATGGAAATGGAGAAGAACTCTCCTGAGAAGGTTTTCAGAATGTTTCTCCTTGAGTATGTGAGAGGGTGAACCCTTTGGAGACAGAGGCAACAGGCAGGTGGTTATATCATTAAGGACAATGGCCCAGGAAGGGATTAATGCTGGTCTTGAGGAGTTAGTTCACAGGAGAGAGAGCTGCCAAAAGTGAACAGGACAAGCCCCTCAGGGGTGGCAGTGGTGGTGGAGAGGTGACTTGGCAGTTAAGAGCACTGGTGGCTCTTGTGGATGACCTGGGTTTGATCCCAGCACTAACATGACGGCTCACAACCATCTCTAGTTCCAGGGGATGCCATCTTCTGGCCTCTGTGGGTACTGCACACATATGGTACACATATATACCCATGCCGGCAAAACATCCATACACCTAAAATTAAAAATATGTCTTTTTCTGGTTTCCTGTCTCGCCCTGTGTGTTCCTATCACTGTGATGCCATCGTCATGACGCCCTTGTCAAAGGAGGGATCACGAGAGCCAATATACTTCAGACGTTGAGGTTGTGAGCAACCTCTTTTCTTTATAATTTATCCTACCTNGGCTATTTTGCTATAACAACAGATATTGGGTTAATATGAGCGTTAAGCCACTTGCTTAGGAAGCCAAGACAAGATTTCTTTGCAGGTTGAATCTATACCATACTGCTTCATGACGAGCTGTGAGAGCTTTGAAAACTGTCTTGTTTGATGACTGATTGTCCAGGCAGCCTACAAGCACACTCTGCCCATCTTCTTGGATCCACAGAAGACATCTGGCTTAAGGTAACACTTCTTCCATGGTTGATTTTAATCTATGGTTTATAGGACAGTTGCTAGGATGATCAGAGCTGGTACTCAGGGAGGAAACTGTCCCCGAGGGATATTCCTACGTCTCCAGTGAAGAAAAGTAGAGCTTGGGTTCCGTCTTGACTAAAGCCATGGAGTTTATTGAAGACCAGAGCCTGAGGATCTAACTCAGAACCTTGGTTTTCTGAGTACTCACCCTTGAGCCTTTTGTGTCCTGAAATAAAATCAAACGGGAATTCCCTCATCTATCTAGGGGTAAAACACATGGCCGAGTTATGAAGCTATGGCAGCAGATGAAGGCTGTGGCNGTGGGTGGGAAGAGTTGCATGAAGCCAACACAGAGCATGGAAAATTCCATTCCCCAGTGCAGTCGTCTTCATGCATGGTTTACCAATGGCACATGCACTTGTGCACACCCAGAAACAACATGCATCGGACAGCAAGAGAACCAGTCTCCTTTCCCCCCATTTGCTGTTGGGCTTGTGACAGCTTAATCCTGCTCTGTGCACTGAAAATGCCTCTAAGGATTTCTTTCCATCGCATTAGCTTATCCTGTGGGCTGTCAGCAGCCAACGGAAAGAAAAACCTGTTCCGTGGGATAGAACTGACTGATTCATTCACTGCATGCTAGGGACACAGATGTGCATTAATAATATTATTTTGGTACTATCTGGTAATAATAATAACAGTGAGCCAATGAAGGTGAACGGACACCAGAGGAGGCATGGTATCAGCTGCTGATTGGAGAAGTTTGAGAAGGAGTTCTTGTTGGTACTGACAGCAGCTGGCTTCTTACAGCAGACCAGGCCTTCCCTAGTTGGGCTGAGTAGCTGAGACGGGCCCTGGGCCTCCCCCGGGCAGCTCCAGCCTGACACAAAGGTGAAGAGAGGAAGAAGCTCACAGGTAGCGTAGTGTGGATGGGTGCAGGAGGCGTTTCCTCCAAGAAGCGCGGAGATGAAAGCAAGCCAGAGTGATCGGCTTGGTACAACTGTAAAGAAAGCAGCTTCTCACTGAACAAAACTGGCAAGTTCGGGGGCTATGAGGCCAAGAAGGACAAAGGAACAGAAAGGGCAGCCAGGAAGGTCAGGCCCTGCTTGTACCAAGTTGTAGCAGAAGGCAAGAAGCTAAAGGGGTGTGTGGGGGGTGGTGGTGGTGTTATGTCCTCTTAGGGTGAGATGAAGGGGCAGACCAGGGTGAGAAATATCCTTAATTATGAAACACTGACTTATGAAAATAATTCAAGCCATGGTGACATTTAAATGAAATAAACTAAATCTAAGTTTGCAATGGTTGGGGGTGGGGTGGAAAAGGAGAAATCCTTAAAAAGAATTTACTCCTTTTATTAAGAAAATAAGACATCACTAAGCTAATATTTTTGTTTAATCCAAACATATACAGACTGTTACACAGAAATCCAAAGATTCAGGGTCTGTTGGAGACACCTGCCAGCTGGCCACTCCTGCAAGCCTCCGAATAAGACCCACTTGTGTTTAGATGTGCCCCAGGTCCCTTGTTAGACAACAGGCTTGTCCCCTTGTGAGCCTCTGCTTGGTTTTCTATTGTACAGAAACTGAAGGGCTCTCCAGTCTGTCGAAACCGCTAGAACACTGAAATCGTTTCTCACAGCCTAAATGGCGCTCAGAATAAACACTGTGAATTGATGAAATGACCAATTATGTGAAGTAGGCCTGCCTGGTGTAATCCAAACCAAATCTTCCCCCATTATCCTCAAACCGAGAGGTGACTAAACAGCCCAGCCTGCCTGTGATTTCTGAACCAAAAGACGGTGCCGCACTTGAAGTCCGAGGAAGACCTTGAGCGCTTCTGGCTAGTTCTTCCCATTAGTTTTATGCCAGAAAATACCAATATACAATGTTCAACAGCTAATAAGCCAAACAACTGTTAAACAACCGAAGGCAGCTCCCTGTTCTAACTATCACGTCACTTTGGTCTCAACACCATTGCAGGTTTTCACTTCCACGTATTCCCCCTCAGAATATCCCATTACAGCAAGTCCCCGACTTTTGGGTTGTTTTTTGTTGTTTTGTTTTTTCAACTTTCTGATGGTGTGAAAACCATATGCCTTGTGGGGGGAACTGTCCTTGAAGAGCAAGGCATGGTGGTGCATACCTGTAATCACAGAAGGACCGGAAGTTGAAGGTTAGCCTTTACTGCATAGCAAGTCTGAGCCAGCCTGAGCTACATGAGACTACCTCCAAAAAAGTAAGAAAAAAGAAACTGTCTTTTCAATACTGATTCTTCCTAGATGAAGGGTATAAGGCCTTGACTTCTTACAACACTGGGCAGTAATGACAGTGTGCAACTGCCATCGGCCACATGTTTACAAGGACAAATCACTGACACTTCACAGCGACTTGTGCTGCTAAGCACATGGTGCAGTACGTGAAGCCCTATGCTGGTTTCTACTTACAGTGGTTTATTTGGATACAGTCTAGGAGCACCTGCCATCATGTGCCAGTCACGTGCCCATGTCCAGCATCGTGTCCCCATTGTGTTGTCCTTTGGGATGTTTTTGTGGTTTCCCTCTCTGGCAATGCCACATCTATGAATCATACACACATGCATGCACACATCCTTCTGTTTTGAGGCCTTGCTGAAGTGTCAGTTCCCCAAGGAAGTGATGCCCCTCTTCTCCAAACTTCCTACCAAAAAGTAAGCCTCCTCTTCCCCACATGGCCCAACTGCCTGTCTTCCTGTTCCTGCATCCTGGACCCTCGCCCACTACCCTGGCTGCACATCTTTGAGCCTGGATTCCTTCTTGGTCTGGTATCAAAAGAAGACTGACCCCTACTTGTTAGAGGGAAGACAAGGGTTTGTACACGGCTGAGAAAGCGGGCACACAGGTCAGGTGTGGAGGGGCAGCGCCCTTCTTTGCATCCCCAAATCTTTAGGTGTGAAGCTGACTGTGGATGTTAGTAACTTCTCGACAGCCCCATAAGCCCCAAAAGGAAACAAAGATCATTTGGGAAGATGTCCTGAAAGTCTAAAATCAATCTTTTCAGGGTAGGGGGATCTCAAGAACTCTAGATGAGTAGGGCAAAATGGTGAAAACATCACAGGAAAAAAATGTTAGCACATCCCTGCCCACACCCCCAAATTTACAAAGGTTCTTATAGTTTTCAAATGCACAATATAGAACACACACACATTATACCCAACTGAAAGTAGATCCCATGTACATCTGAAATATGTCCTAGTTTAATTCCCAGTATATAAAGGAATCAGGAAATTTTTAAGTCACGAAGAGAAAAAAAGGAAGACACATCCACCAGTGAAACAGAACCCACCACACTCACCCAGCTTCAGGCATTATTGACTCTTTCCATAGTTTTGTATCATTAGTACAAACCAAAAAACCTAATCCCCACAGAGTAATCTTACCTAATGTGGAACAGAACAAAATCTAAGCAAACAAAATCCCAATTCTAAAAATAATCCAAAGGCGAACGATACCCATGACATTACTATAGCTCTACATGAAAAGTAGAGACACCGGTGATGCTGAACTTCATTTGAGGAAATCCCAAAGGGTGACCCAACCTTAGCAACCATGTGTCAATTCCTTCTCTTTTCTTAGACCTTCAGGGCATCTATGATGGCTATGAAAGTGGAATTTACCAAAACAAAACAAAACAAACAAACAAAAAACCACCCCAAACTCTCTGGATCCAAGTTTCACATGCTATTAACAAGCATGAAACCATGTAACCCAGGAAACGAGAGCCACCTCTCTCACCACTGTTAGAACTACTCCAGAAACTCGATGGTGATTATCTCTTCATAACCACAGGAGTGCCTGACCCCTTCACATACATGGCTCGCTTCAGTGGACCCTTTTACAAGGCAGGCGAACAGCCGGCCAAAAGGCAGCNAGTCCCCCATCCCGTAGCAGCACAGTTCAGAAGCTCTTGGTACACTCCTGTCCACTCGCTTTCAGTATCTGTGCTGCCCTCTCATCCCCACCTCTTGGATACCCAACAAGGATTTGCGGGGGAGGGAGGAATGAGATCTGAGGGCCAGCTTACCCAGAGAGCAGACATCCACAACAGCGCTAACCCAAAAGTAACTTCTAAATGAATCAGGCACACGTCGTCAGTTTCCAACCATCCATTCTTCAACTTCGGCATTGTAAAGCATTTTAACAGCAAAATCAGAGGTGAAAGGACAGTTTGAATTCCTTGATAGGAACGAGCACATTTGAGGATGGGCTAGAACACAGTCCCCCAGCAGATGACCCCTAGATGACCGACTGTCCCTGGAGCATCAGAACAAACTGCAGCCAACCTTCCAGGTACCCAGGAAATGTTAGGAGGCAGCAGGGAACAAANGTATCTCCATGACGACAAAAGCGTCAAAACACCCAAACCAGCCGTGATCATCCCAGGTATCAGAAACACGAGAGAGTTTCCTTTTATCAGCCCGGTGTACACCCCTGTCACACTGTCACTGTTCCGACGCCACCAAGGAAACGGTCCCGGGACAGAGGCCTGGCTTCAAACTCATGTTTGACAGCAGCCAAGACACTTGAGCAGGAGGAAGTAAGAAGTGGGCATTCAGACCCAGGGCACAGCAGTCACACACCTCTCCAGAGAGCAGCCACTGCTAACCAGAAGGCAGAGGCCCCGGCTGGCACCATGCACAAAGGAGGAGGGAAGGAGATGAGGGAACAGGAAGTGGTGCTCCTAGGCACCTACCTTGCAGAAGGGCTCCGTTTCTCTTGAAGAAGGTACTGCCTGGCCAGATGGGTGGACCTGATGTGCTGGAAGAGAACACAGATGTGTGTGAGGTTTGAGACTGGGACCCACCTCGCTCCCCAGCAGCCCCTCTCTCTAGCAATCCCTTCTCCAAACTCCACACACAGGATGGCCTTGAAACATTTCCCCAGGCATGCCTTAAAAATAATTATAATAAAAACAGGCTTTCTTTCCCCACAGCAAAACCATCTATGCGAGTATTCTGGTTATCATCTTGGCCAGGGTCACACCTGGCCATTGAGATCATCTACAGGCCACCAGCAAATGCATGTGGTTGGTGATTTGATTTGGTGATATCAGTAAGCACTGAAAGCTTGCTAACCTGTTCATGAGCTCAGGGATACATGTGGCCAACAAGTCTTGTTCGTGTCTTGTGACTGACCAAGGCCTCTGGCACTTCCTGGTTACACATCAGAACTTGTCGGCAATATACCCAAGTGGGCCTTTCCTGCCATCTCTCTTACCAAATCCTCTCCACACAGATGTGACCTTGATCCATTCCTGCCCTCCCTTCTGTTGTTTTGCTTCTTGTTTTCAATTTCTTGGCTGAAAATGTTGCACTCCGTACCCCATAAAACACTCTGCAGACACGTTGCCACCCACATTCTAGTAACAGCAGAGGCAAGAACATGAGCAAGATCAATATATCACTGAGGCACTCACTGCATCTCTAGATGAGCATTTTCACTGTCTTAAGACACTCAGTGAAACACTTTATAGCCACCCAATATTAGTAAAAAAAACCCTTCGAGTGGAAAGGGGGTTATCCTCAATCAAGGACTAGCTCAAGACTAATGTTAGGAAGCCGTCGGTTCACAATGTTAGCACATCCAGCCCGAGAGGCGATTCAAATGACTCTCACCAAAACAGTATATGGTAAATGATGGTTAATGCAGCATCAATCATGTTCAACATTCAACAAATTAAAATTGGCCAGAGAAATACATTTGTAAGTCCATCACACATGCACGCACACAACATACACACACGCACACACACACTCACTACATTTCTAAGTCCATCACACATGCACGCACACAACACACACACAAACACACACATACACACACACACACACACACACCACACACACATACACCCCTGAATGAATACAAGAATGCTTCAGTAGTCAGCTGGAGTCTGGCTGTGAAGGATAGCAACGCTGTTAACAAGAAACGGAGATGCCAGTGGCATTCTGCCTGCCAGAATTTCATTACCAGAGGTACAAATATTGTCATAGCTATAGGGACACAGTACATGATTGAGGAAGAGTTAACAAAGAGAAAAGAGCTACCACATAAAAATGCTATTAAATAGCATGATAATGTCAAATGTGCTTGCAAACACGGGCATCTCTTGTTTTACCGCACTTCACCTTCGCATGCCTTGCTAAGTTCCAGGCTGGGCTGCTTTATTATTTTTTTTTAAACGAATTATAGGTTTGCACACTGTGTGGAGCAACTGTATCAGCACCATGTCCTCAGTCTCTTTAGCAACAAAGGAGCTTTAAACTGAGGTTTGTACATCTCTATGTAGTGACACCGCAAGCATAATAGACCGCGCATCTACAGTGTTAAATGTAACTTTTATATGGACTGGGAAACCGAATGGTGTCAGTTACTTTCGCCCCTGCTCTACTGTGAGTGGCACCTGTAGATCTGAAGAGCGCATGTCCTGGGAACATGAATGCTCACAGACCTTTCTGTTTTATTTTGCTTTGGGTCTACTATACTAAAAGTGATCAGAAATAATGCATTCCGTACAGTCTAGGTTGTCAGCTCTGGCAGGTGGGGTTTCTGAGTGACAAGGGGATGCACAGGGACAGTAGCAAACCCGGCTGGGGGCTCAGGGCTGCAGGACAATGGTAGCAAGATGATTTCTTTCCCATGCGGTTCCTTTCTTATGGCATTTGGGGGCCCTTTAAGGCTCAGTCAGGAAGAACAAGGTGCGTTAAAATGTTTAAGCTGGTGAGTTCCCAGAATCTGCCACCTTATCTTTATAATAAAGCAGGCAACAGCAAGCTGGATGCTGCCAATACTGAACTGGCTGGTTCATAAAGATATTTAAAAACTGAGGACTTCATTATATAGAGGAGTTCATTGCTTCTGGAGAATTCAATAATTGAGTATTACTGCAGAAGCCTGAATATCCAGCTTACTGCTGCCCAAATCTCCTTTTTATCCTGACCTTGATTTGGCTGCAAACTGAGTAGACACCCAGGAATGCAGCAAATATGGGGAGCTGAGGTCAGATAAACCCGGTGGTTTTAGATAAGGAAAATTCTCTGTATGATAGAAATCTACCGGAGGATTTCTACAGCACCCTTTTAACACCTTAAGTCACTGATCGGTATTCTGTAGTCACTGGGCTCTGCCGTCCCTCTGGTCTGTCCTCAGGTGGTGGCAAGAGGTTTGGCCCAGCATACTGCCTGCAGTAGCCTCTTGCTGTCATACCTGCTGTATTCAAAGAGTAGGTGTGTGTGTGTGTGTGTGTGTGTGTGTGTGTGTGTGTGTGTGTGATGTGTTACTAGCAGTTAAGTGAGCTGGGCATTCCCCAGTGCCATATTCCACATGCTCCTTAGAGTTTCCCTCGAAAATGACGTCATCTGACTGTTAGGGATTTGAGGATTTGTGAAGTACCTACTGAGAACTGTTTGGTGCTACAAAAGACTAGAGAAAAGAACAAAAATAAAATAAATAAATAAATAAATAAATAAATAAATAAATAAATAAATAAATAAATAAAACTCCTATCTGTGACCTCTAAGAACTTAACTGTCATACTTCCCTCTCATGCCATCTAGAGAGACAAGAAACGCCTGTAGGAGAGCTAATGGCCCTGGCTCCAGCTGCAGGCTGGCAAAGCACACACTTGATTTTTATTCCTGCAGCTGGAGACATCCCTGGCTGATTGGCCTTTAGAGCTCAAAGTTAGTTAAAAATACATCCAAATGAAATTACTTAAAAATGCATATTAACTACAAGCATTCAGAGAAAATAGTGATGTGATGTTTGTGGGGGNCTGTGTGCCCCCCACCCCCTTTTGCAAATCAAGAGTGGAGGGGAGGAGTGATATACAAAAACAGGCTCCTGTAAAATACAAGTGGCTGGTGAATGTCATTTCCATGCAAAATGGCCAGGAAGGACCCAGAACTGGGTGAATTCTAATCGTCTCAGCATGGTTCCCATACCACTGATCACTAGAACATCAAGTGGTCAACCACTGAGCCTACTTTTCCCTCAGTCTGTGTGGCCGGCAGAACAGAGATTACCTTCCACAGGTGAACAACCACAGTCCTGTGAAGTTAAGGAACTTGAAGCTCCTGTCAGCACAAGCACAGACCTGGGATTCTGGAGCATTGGCCTCGCTCCCTTGCTCAACTTCCAGCTTGCCCTTTCTGCCTTCCCACACAGAACTCTTCNCCGTCCTTCCCCATGGAAGGTCTTTTGTTAGGAATCTCTCCTAGGCAAAGTCCCAAGCTAGAAAAAGCAATCTGACTAACCATATGTGAAAGACAGTGGGCTCCTATTAGCAGAAACAATACAAAGCCCGCACAGCAAATGTCTCATTTCAATAACGTGCTAACAGTGACCTTCGGCACTATCAGTCCTACCAACTCGGTGACAAAGGAAGCAGGCCAACAGGTTAAGAGGGCCTTGCCTGCCAGAAAGTCTGTCTCTGAACTAGCATTTCAGAACATTGCTCTGCTGAATGTTCAGCCCAGTGCTGAACCAACAAAAACCAAGAAAAGGCACACTACCTCCCAACAGCACACCATGTACCCCCAGAGGCCCACAGTATTCAATCACTCCTGGATCTCATGTTCTTTTCTGCACTCCCAAGAGGATGCTGGGAGTCAACAGGTGACAGGGCCCTGAGGAAGTTCTTAGAATCATGATACAGTCTGTCAGATGTCTGCCCTACANACACGAGCATCAATCATTGTAAAATTGGGGCGTATTATATACCCAAAGCTGGGGCAGTTCTGGTAGGACCCACTCCTGCAGTCTGGACATTTTCTGTGTCCAATGGCAAGCATATTGAGAAGAGTATTGTTTTTCTAAGGTCCCGGATGCCATGCGTGAACTGATGGACTGCGGAGAACAGGATGCTTCTACATGGAGGGAATGCGAAGCAATGCGAAATGGATGGAGCCAGCCAAGAGGACCAACACTGCCAAGACTGTGCTTCCACGAGGTCCCCAGAGAGGTCCCCAGAGATGGAAGCAGGAAGGGGGTTGTCAGGGGCAGCGAAGAGGATGTGGACAGTGGCTATGTAATGGGCAGTTTGGTCTTGCAAGGTGAGAAGTTCTGGGGACTGGGCACACAATGACTCCGGTGCTCTTAACTCTATAGAGCATCATACTGAAAAATGGGCACATGGTACATTTTATGTTAACTTCTGCTTTACCATAGGTTCTAAAAATTGATGTATAAAATCCTAAGAGTTAGGGAGAAAATGTCAGGTGTGTGGAGGAAGACAGAGGGGCTCCAGAATGAGTGACTGACCTGAAGCCTGGCGTGTTGGGCAGGAAGACGGGGTGGGTAACTCACACTCTCTCTGTCTGCCCTTCCCTTGCTGTTCACCAAAATGGCCCACAGCACACTGAAGGTCGGGCTCAGCTTGCTTCAGTCCTCATGGGGGCCTGAGCTTGCCTATTCTTCAAGCACTTTGGCAGCAATTCCTGTTACACCCTAGCACTGGAAAGGGTGTGTGACGGAATCTTCGGGATTTGTACATCCACCATTGACTGTTTTGCCAGGAATAAAACAGAGTACACACACACACACACACACACACACACACACACACACACAAATGAATCCATCCTGGCACAACAGGGGCCACCAGTGTAGGCAGTATGCTAGGCCAAACCTACTTGAGGAGAAAGAAAGAAACAAACAAACAAAAATGAACCATGTTGGAATTCTGTCCCTTTAAACTAACTGAGGATAGATCACCAGGAAAATAATAGAGAAGCGGAGAACCTCCCTCAGATGCTACCACAATCCCTGAGGGAAGGATGCTAAGTGTCTGAAATGGGTCATATAGTTATTAGGAAGACCTAGGCAGAGATACAGACACAGAAGTTGAGGGTAACCAATCACCCCAACTGTTGGAGAAGCATCACTTGGAGCGTAAGCAAATATCTGAAAGTCTCGGGACACCCTCCACACTTTCATAACCTCTCATTATAACACAGAAGAATGGGTGGGAAGCTAGAAAGAGCCAAGGTAGTGGACAGCTGCAGCAAAACTATCTGGCGGACATGGCAAGGCTGGTACACATGCACTCACAGCAGCTGTGCCTGCGTGCATGAGTCAAGCCGGCCAAAATCCCAGTATGGCTTAGGGAGGGGCGCCTGAAGCCCCACTCCTAATTGAAGGGCTACTGGCAAGTGATGGTTGCTGGGGTAGAGAGAATCCATTTTCTTCAGAGATGTGGCCTCNGGGAGGCTGCAGTGGACAGTCCTGTACTCCTGCACATGCAGGCAGCACTAAGTGAGCAGTGTGTGTGTGTGTGGGGGGTGGCACACCAAAAGTTGGGAGGGAAAAGTGGAAGATGGAAGGTGGTGAGGGAACAGAAGAGGAGCTGGAGGGAGGGAATGGGAGGGGAAGCTTAATCCAAACACTTTATATGCATGGATGAAATTATCAAACAATAAAAAACATGAGAAAAGCAAAGTTATTGAAACATAATCTAACAAAAAAAGTAAATAAAACGGGAGTGTCTGGGCATGAAATGGAACCGGAGAAAGCAGCTGGTCCTATCTGAGGCGGTGCGAACAGTGCANAGGGTACCAAGTGCAGCTGCAGGTCTCCTAANTGCCCAAGCCTCAACTTGTCTACTTGTAAGCTGTGGGGTAACTTATCACCTGCAGCACCTAAGAANGAAACAAGATGAGGGGTATCAGAGAGAGGTGCTCTGTACACCGCAAATGTCCCCGTTGTCGTCCTGATTCCAAGAAACCTGCAGTTTGGAGAAGTTTCCTGACACACTCAAGGCCACACGAGGCCACGCAGTGACACATGAGACAGCTGTGGCTTGGTGCCCACACTTCCTCAAGCACCCTGGGCTCTCTGAATTTGGCTCTTTTCTGCATTCCTGTGACAGATGAGGGGGCTTCTCATCTTTTCCTGAAGAATGTTTTGAGAGTTTCCAAATGTAACTGTTCATTAGTCCAGATACAACCAAGGGTTTGAAAACATCGATGGCTAAAGAAACGGCTTCAGAGACAACCTCCTCCTCCTCCTCCAAAGAAACTTAAAACCGGACAGGTGGAGACCTCCCAGGGCTGGTGAGTGTTTGGAGGTTGACAACTGTCAGGAGGCAATCACTGAAGTGATCAGACAACCACCATCTGGGACCCCAGAAAGCGTAAGCAACAGAGTGGCAAGATTCTCGGAGGGCAAAACACTGATCACAGTAGGAAGTGGAATGGCTTTGTAACCTAAGCTAGTGTCATCACTGGAGACTCCCACAGACCAGCCTACAGATGGCCCTGTGTGCCCTTGACTACCCATGCCCTCATAGGCTGGGGCCTGAGATGCCTGTAAGCAACTGACAACAGGTGACAGTGGCTCTGGGGCAGACACACTCTTATTTTATTTATATCAGTAGTTGCTGGCCTGCTCATGATGTCAATTAAAGTGGTTTTTTCCTTTTTT
>LZPO01027366.1:285885-296010 GCA_001675575.1 Neotoma lepida
GTATCTGAGGTGCCTAGAGTCATCAAATTCATAGACAGACAGTAGAATGGCAGTCAGTTGATGGGAGATGGGTGGAAGAGCCCTAGGGAGTGGCTGTTCATGGCTATTGCTTCAGTTCTATGGGAGGAAAATAATTCTCGAGGCAGAAGACTGTTAATGGCAGCCCAACAGTGAGCAACTACACTGAGCTGGACACTTACAAACAATTTCACGTGCGCTTGGCCATGCTTCAACAGACGACAAACGACGGATTGCAGATAAACAACGATAGGTAGAGATGGGTGATCGATGACACAAGATAGACATAGATGGACACATATGAACAGACAGAGGGATAGATAAATAGATAAATGGAAGATGAGTGGACACAATTTAGGTCTTGAGTGCCCCCCCCCCAAGACTCATGTTTTGGAGGATTGGTCCTCAGAGTCTATTTGGAAGTTTAGTGAGGCCCTTAAAGGCGGGAACTGTGTGAGGGTATGCCTCCAACGGAATATGGAACCCTGGTCTCCTCCACTTCCTCCTTTCTACTTCCCGGCCCAAAGGTGACAACTTTTGCTCTGCCCCTTTGCTCCCTACCTTTCCTCAGGCCTGAAAGCAAGCGGCCCACCAATCTTGAACTGGAACCTACAAAAGTAGGAACCAAAATAAACCTTTCTCTTGATGAGCTGATTATTTCAAGTGGTCTGTTATGGCGGCAAAAGGCCAACTACAGGAAATAAACAGGAAAGCAGCCATTCCCTGAGAAGGCTGGTAACTCTGTTCCTCTATTCCTAGGCTCCTGAAATGAGACATATTCTCTTACTTATTTCACTTGCTGAGCTATTCACTAACTAAACATTCCCTTACACTGAATGCAGACAAAGCAATAGAAACTGTCCTGTCGTGCAAGAGCCTGGGACAAACATGCCCCACAAACATAAAATCGAGGACTCTAGGATGTATCAAGGATGACAGACACCTCTGCATAATGCTTGGAGAGACTGTCACTTCTGGATCCCTTGATGAGGAAGCTGTTAAAAACTTCCGGTGTTCCTTTTGTATGCAGAAGTCACTAAGAACCCTTCCACCTGATCCCTGCTTCCCTCGTGTGACTCTTCTCTAAGCCCCAACAGCATTGCTGTTGAAGCAAGATTTTAAATACCAACTGCCCAGCCAGTTCTCTGGCTGNAAGCCCCCACTCCCATCTGAGAGGCTACAGAAGATGCAAAGTTGTCAACTTCCTCCCTGGGTACTCAGCACAGGCCTGGTCAGCAGTACATGCTTGGTAAATTACTATCACAACCCCAAGTAGGAGCCCCTCCATATACTCTCTATATTGTACTGATAAAACACTGTAGCAGTCCCCTTAAATTCATTACTACCATGAGATAGCCGGGGCAGCTAGCCCATTGTTTGTGAACAGTCCAAATGGGACATGCCAACCCTTAGCTCTACTGGCTCATGGTATAATCAGCAAGGGCAGTTGTACATTTCATCTCAAACCAGAGCGGAGAGCTCTTAGTGGAACCAACCTCCGACTTTTAAACCAATCTACTCATGGAAACTGACTTCCAACATCACCACCCCACCTAACAGCACCCTGCTTTTACAGAGATGCCTATATGGACACAATGGTCAAACCACAGTAACCACAAACACAGAGGAGGGTGGGGACGGGCACGTTTGTCAAATGCTGCAAGTCTCTGACGGGGACAGTTCCCACGCCTCCCACACAGGCCATTATGACTCCAGAAAGGATCCACACATGGCCAAGGCTGGGGTCAAAGGACAGAGGAAGTCCAGCTCTTCTCCTTCCTCTACCATGGTCTCACAGAGGTATTGGCAATGGTTCTGACTGGAACCAGCTGGGTTTTCCAGACAATGTCAATGAGGTTGGAGCACTTAGACACCAGCAACAGTTGCAAAGCTGTAGTTGAAAATCCACTCCTTTAAGAGGAGACACGTGTTGTGTAAAAATAATTCAAGGGCAGGTTTCAGCCTTTTGTGTATGGGGGTGGGGGGAAAGACAGAGCCCAAGGCTTTANACACCAATCAGTTACACCCCAGAGTTACAAGTTGACCAGAGTGGGTTTTCTAAGTCCTTGGGCCAGTCCAGGAACTAAGAAGCAAGAGCTGGCCACAGGTGCAGTCTGTCCTTTGACAACAGCCCTGGTTGGAAGCAGTGACANACACATGTTGGATGTAACTATTAGTGCCACCCCCTCATGTTTCCCTTGAAATAATTCCACTTTCAAAGGAAGGAGTATCTCTGTCATTCAGAAGCCACTATCACCCTTCTTTGGAGTTAAAGAGATCAGAGCTCTAAATAATTCATCCATGTTTTGGACACGGTTGTATTCNCGGTCCTTGTGATGCTGGAATCCAGTCAGCTGAGAAAATGGCCCATTTGTTCCTTCCCTTGAAAGTCACTCCCACTTCACACCCCACCCAAGATGAAAGGAAAGTTAAAATGCTGACTTGGGGAAGCTGGTGACACAGCAGGAGACCTGTCTGTGTCCTCAAGGAAGGGAACTCAGGCTCCCCAAAGTGGGTTCCTCAGGTAGAGGCTGAGCTCCATGGTTTAGCGCATGTACTTACAAGCTGGCCTGACAGCAGGATGAAGCTATTTTAAATTCCCAAAACGTAGTCTCTGATGTCTGCCAGGGTAACACTTGTGACTGGCACCTGCCTGGTCTGGATACCTCCCACTACACCTCCATAGCTGCCTTCCCCTTGTCTGTGCTCACCAAGTGTTCTCTCTCTCTCTCTCTCTCTCTCTCTCTCTCTCTCTGGCTGTCTCCTCACAGGCCATTCTCACAAGTCATTTAACTGCGACTCTTCCCCAGATGCCTGAGGTGTCTCTCTCACGACAGGAAAATGAATGGACACAGGTCTGAGGACTCCAAGTCACTGGTCCTCTTCCAAAATTAATCGTACATTGCTGAGGCCCAGGCAATCGGCTCTTGTGTATCTCATTCCGAACAACGTTTGACTCTCCCAGGGAACACAGAGAATCACAGCATCCCCCTCCTGAGGTAAAAAATGAATCTGCTACCTTTCTATGGCAGATTCAAAATAGTCAAGTCAGCTGAGCCTTGGGGGCATGGATTTGTAATTCTAGCTATAGCAGAGGCTGAGGCAGGAGGATGATACCTTCAGAGTCTATCTAGGTTACAAAGTTACCTCAAGGCCAGCCTAGGCAACTTAGTGAAATCCTGTCAAAAGAGAGCTAATACAAAGCCCAGTGACAAGTACCTTCCTATAGCATGCGTGAGACCTAAATTCAATCCTCAATACCCCACCCCAACCCAGGGGGTAAAAAGGAGTCACCTCTAGGCTTATGTTCAGGGATTCCAGAGGTCATCTGAAATCTACAGATGCTCTACACTGAACACTTTTCCAGACATTTCTTCCTAGTTGTGAATGGAGGCTNAGGATCTACTGGGCGTTCCGTTCTGAGTCCTTAGTCTTGANTGCATTTCTTTCAATTGATATATAATAACTGTGGTGCATGTACATTTTTATATATGTGTATATATAACATGCAAGGATTATAGTCGGGTAATTGGCATATCTATCACCTCGCACATTATCATTTCTTTGTGTTGGGAACAGTCAAAATCTTCCCTACTATTTAGAAGCATACAATTAATTGTTGTCAATCACAGTTACTCTACTGTGCACAGAACACTAAAGTTATTTTTCCCATAGAACTGTCTAATTCCTATGTCATCAAACGAAGTCCACATAATTAAAGCCTTCAGCACAGTGAGGAAAACTTTAGCTTCCTGCGGCCTCCATTCACAGACGGCTTCCTGGCACAGGTTGAGTAGGCTCTACTTCTAGTCTACCAACCACCTGTGGGATGCATCCTTCTCATCAATGTCCCCTAACCTGGAGGGTGGGGCTCACCCTCCCTCCCTCCCTTTCCACCTACNTCTCTCCACCTCTGCCTTCATCACAGGCAACATTCAAAGGAGTCACATGCCCCTCAGTTTGAGGACAGCTCCACTGGTCTTAGCTTTTCCAGGGAAGATACTCATACGTAGGACACATCTAATTGCCCAGAACTGCTGAACTTTAGGCATGTATATGCATGGGTGCATGCACTTAGCAATGACTTTTTATATAATCCAGTCTAGCATGTGACAAAAAGCATTGGCCTCTGGCTCCCTGGGATCTGTCACTTCCAAGTTGCTTAGCTCTACACCCGCCCTCTTTCCTCCTCTGTCATCCCTCACTTCCTGCTTTTACTCTCATGATACCAAACTGCATGTGGTCTCCAAGCAGGAGCAAATGCCGCTCACCTTTGTCTCTGCTCTAGGCAGCTACCCCTTCCTTAGCACAGCTTCCTTTCCCATCCTTTATGCAAACTCTGCTCATTCTAGAAAATGCTGCCCCTCCAGGCTGCATCCTTTTCTCCTCACTCTGTATACAAAGTAGATTCTGTCTTTGTATACATCGAAGCATTCTAAGTGGCTGGCAAGTGCAGGTGTAGAGCAAATGCCTCTGGAAGGGAAGGAGGGAGGGGGGATGGACAAAAGAACGAAAGAACAAAAGAGAGAGAGAGTGGGGGGGGCGGGTGTGCCCTCAGGACTCAGGAGGGTTGAGGCAAGTGTGAGTTTGAGGCCAGCCTGGTCTACACAGTAAGTTCCAGGACAGCCAGGGCAATGTAGAGAGATCCTGCCTCAAAAAATAAATAAACAAAAAATAATAAAGACATAAAAAGAAAGAAAGCTAACAAGTTCTAAGAGGTATACAGACCTGTTATCAAAACCCTCTTTTTATTGCTAAGTGTACTTTATTCAAAATGGTGAAATCACTTAAAAGCGTCAAACAGGAATAGCTAGTAAGGGTCTCAAGACACACACACACACACACACACACACACACACACACACACACACACACCCACACACACCCCTCTCCAGTTCCTGATATCTATTGACTTTTGTCATTTATAGAAAGTAAAAGAAAACTGAGGAAATGACTCAAACACTGTGAAAGTTTGGTGGCTGTTTCTGAGTGAGAACAATCTGCTGTCTTCTCAGAAGGGGCACTCTGAAGGATGGGCTTGCAATCTGCTTGCATCGTGGCATCCGGCTGGACTCAGGGCCAGAGTAGCCAAGCACTACATTAATACCACCATTGCTGCAAAGGTTCAAGGGCTCTGAACAGGGGGAGTCTACCTAACTCTGAAGAACAGATTTCCACACCCCTTTGTCTATCTGTCTGTCTGTCTCTCTCTCCCTCTCTCTCCCTCTTTCTCTGCGGCTGCTGTTGAATGCAGCTGTTTTCAGTGCTTCCTTGTGATCACTCCACTAAAAATAGCTCTGATGTTGTTGCATGGAAACTTGAGCAGAACCTGAAAGCGGATCCCCTTTTAGTCTGAGCTGGTTCAACTTTGAAAGATGAACATTCCTGCGTGTGTTTACATGATGCTGAAGTAGTTGTGTAGCTCACAGCAAAACACAAAAGTTAAGACAAAACACACAAACAAAAACCAAGCAACGGATAGAGTCGCAGTGCCAGGTTTGTAGACTTAGCTGCCATCACGTCAANCTCTTGTGTTTGAGCCCAGACTGAGAAACTAGACTGTGAGCACAGCTGTCATGAAGATCCTGGGGACAATTCCTGAGAGTTGAGATTTCTGACTGCTTGGGGGAGGGCTAGGAGAGGTGGTAAAGAAAGTGATGACATAGAAAGACTTGTAAATAGGGGTACCAGGTTCTTCAAAATCCTATTAAAGGCAACCAAAAGCAGTTTATAGAAACCTAAGAAACAGCAAAAAACCTGTCCATCATTTTGGCCACTCGTAAGCATTGAGCAACTGGAACATTCTGGGTGTCTGTCTTCTACAAAGTGGGGTCCTAACTGAAGCTAAAGCACACAGAGAATCAGAGACGAAGCTCCAGAAGCCAGGGCTGTCCACTTGCTCCATTCCTCTGGCCTTTTGCAAGGCACAAGCACTGGTACCTCCCGAACTGCAAGAGGGGTACCCTAGACAATATATCCACTGAAATGCCTGATGTTCTGTGTGACCCCTCACAGTGTCCTCTTGACGCATGTAATTGGGAGGAAAAAAATGCTGACCACTATCCAGGGACAAGTCTGGGAGACAGCACATTTTCTTAGAAGAGCACCTACCAAGTAAATGGTGTGTTTTTCTTCTTCTGAATTCTGTGCATGTACAAGATGACTCATATCACATTTGCTTATGAAATAAGAATTTTGTTCTATGATGTTTTGTCCTAGAAAAACTTGTGCTGTGTCTGGCTGAGCCCAAGAGGGAAGGAACAAGTGTCCTGCCTGCCAGCAGAAGATTTGTCCCTTGGTGGCATGTCATCACGTTTACTCACTCAAGGCCACTGGGCTTCAAAGTGCCCCAGTAGGGGACCCTGTTTATGAGCCTGTCTCACACTTAGCTCATGAACTGCTAGTTAGCATGGTGTAGTGGTTTGAATAAGAATGGATCTATAGGCTCGTATATTTGAATGTTTGGTCTTCAGTTGGTGGAACAGTTTTGGAAGGATTAGGAGGTGTGGCTTTGTTGGAGGAGATATGTCCCTGGGGTGCAGGGGGCTTTGCCATTTCAAATGCCCAAGACATTCCCAGCTCTCTCNCTCTCTCTCCATTCTGCTTGTGGATAAGATGTAATCACTCAGCTACACCTACAGCATCATGCCTTTCTGTCTGCTACCATGCTTCCCACCATCATGGTCATGGACTAACTTTCTGAGGCCCCAAATGAATGCTTTCTTTTACAAGTTGCCTTGGTTACGGTGTCTCCTCACAGCAATAGAACAGGAACTAAGACACACATCACAACCATAACAAGAACTTCAGATCCTCCGAAGAGATCTTGTGGAAACATCACCCTTATTACAGCAGTGCCCTGCCCACAACCTTTATTACTAACAGCTGATGATACAAGCGCAGGTGTGAGCAGACTGGCTAAACACTCACTCAGTTTCAACAGTTTGCCAAGGTCACGTGAGTGGGGGAAGTTGTCACCCACGGTACAGACATTTGAACAACAGAGTGCACCTGATACACTACTGCATCTTTAACACTAATTTTTTTGTTAACAAGACAAAAAAAATTTACACTTACTGCCAACAGCTTGCTGGCAGCCAACACCAGGATGAGCTGTTGCCTGGCAACAGTCAAGCAAGCTTCCTCCCAGGAAGGACCACTGCTAGATCAAGACTAATTCCAAAATGGACAAATATTTAAATTTTTATGTTTGTTAAGGATTTGGAATGGAGAATCCTGGAAAGACTGATTCATATTAACTAGATCTACAATGTGGATCTGCCTTTGGATCATGATCACAGGCTGCAATAGAATAGTTTGGAAAACCTAGATGTGACTTTTCTGATTCCCACATTATAATAAACAAATCATGCAGCTGTATTTTTAAAAATGTCAGTGTATGTGTGTGTGTGTGTGTGTGTGTCCATGTTAGTATGTGTGTAGGTGCCTGAGGGAGCTAGAAGAGGCTATCAGTTCCTTGGAGCTAGAGTTATAGGTGGTTGTGAACAACCTGAATATGAGTCATGGGAACCAAACTCCAGTCCCCTGCAAGAGCAGCAAGTGCTCTCAACTGTTAGCCACCTCTGCAGCCCTGCACCTGTGTTTCTGTAGAAGCACACGTTTTGTCTGTTTTTCTAAGAATAAAGGTGAGAAAAAAGAGCCTGAGAGACCCAAGCCTTTGAAATATACACAGTCACCCTGGGTATCACAGGGTTCCAAGATCTCTCACTAAAGTCCACGGTTGCTCAGCATCCCTTAAAGGAGACGGCATAGTATATGCACAGATGTGCCGGCCACCTCTGGGTCATCAAATGCAATGCAAACACTATGTAAACGGTCACTACACTGTACTGTTTAAGAAGTAATGACTAGAGAAAAGGCCTGTACATATTCAGGACAGATACTCCTCCCCCAAATATTTTTGGTTCTGTGAATGGCCGAACGTGAGGACATGAAACCCAAAGATTTGAGGCCTGACTGTATTCGCAAAGAAATCAGGGCCCAGCACCACCATTTTCATGATTCTTACAGAGGCAAAGCTCAGCAGCTTCATGAGCAGAGTCTCCCTTCATCTGCATTCTTGGTCTAGAGAACCTGCTTCATCCCCATGAGGGGAGCTGAGGAGAAGGTGCACCCACACCCACACCCATACCCCCCCCACACACACACCCCACACAGTCTGGCTCCTTTTCCCATGTAAAACATATAGTACTCTCTCCAAATTGGGGTGGGGACTCTATTCCTGTTCAAAGCNGGCAAACTATGGAGTCAAATCTCATACAGCTTAGGAGGAAAGGACGGCTTACAGTGATTTGGAGTGTGGATTAAAAGACCCGTATTTAATGGTACCTGCATATTACACAAGATTAAATTTTCAGTACCCAGAAATAAAAGTTTAGCGGGGTACAACAGACTTGTTTATTTATATATGTGTTAATTTTGTGCTAAATATTTACTATTTTTCCATTTACAGAAAAAGCCTGCAGAAGCCTACAGTGAGGGGGAAAAGATGCCAGTTCTTGGAGACAGAAATTGATTTTAGATGAACTTTAAACATAACAACTGAAACAAAGCAAATAACCCATTTGCCACTGTGATGCCTCAAGTCTTGGCTGCTCTGAGAATGTATTATTCAGTGACTGCACTAGCAGAATTCCCAGAAAACAGTCCCCGTGGAACGCTAATTTCATTACTATTAAATTTCATAATCATGACTTGGAACCCATCTCCTTTCAGCTCACCCAACCCTCCCTCCACCTCCACACACACAAATTCAAACTGTTTTTGCTTCAACTGTTTCTCCTCTCTGTGGTTATGAAGGGAACAATCCAAGGGGCTCTTCAGATCATCCGCTGAATCCACACCGGTCTTTAAGTGGAAATAATTCTGGTTGTTAAAATCAAAACATGCATACTGTTTTCAGGGCTGACGGGAGTATGGAACCAATTAGAGTGGGTGTGTGAAGAAGTCTGCCCACCAGGTAATGCTGAGGACCAGTCATCCCCCACGACTCAGAGGAGGAAGTGAAAGCAGAAGCCCCTGGGAGGCCAGAAGGCAGTCAGGCTCCCATCAAAGTCTGTGTGCAGGAAGCTACTGAAGGCAGTGGGAAGGAAGCTGGGGAAAGCAGAGAGGCCGGCTTGTAGAGAGACCAATGGTGCCACAGGCAAAGGACACAGACGCATAGGAGCAGGTATCTGAATGCCCTGACAGGGGACATAGGACCCTGAGTGGTTTATGGATGCCTGTTCCCTAGCTATAACCGGTCCCTGTGCATGTGTATGCAATGCCCTGGATGAATATACAAACCCTAGGAGATGTAAAAGCTTCTTTTACAGAAGAATCCAAACTTCAAAACCAGGTTTGAGCCCTCCGCCACTGTTACCCCTCACAGGCTCTTCCACTTCACTAAGTCTCTCCTGTAGGAGAGGGGTGGGACCTCTCTGGAGCCCCTGTGGATCAATACTCAAGAACCCCAATTCTGTGCTTTTGGGAGGCCTCTAGCATGTTCCATCTGTCCTGGAACTCACCACAGCCCTACACAGGACAGAAGCAGGGAAGCCTGAAATCTAGGACGCTGCTTTTCCAATCATATGGGTGATGTTGGTGGCAAAATTAAAAAGTTATGAAGAAAAAAGTGTGTGCGTGCACCCATGTGAAAGCGTGTTGTGTGTGAGCGTGTGTGCCGAGCGTATGTGCGTGGATTTCATGGCACAATCTACGCTTTAGGAATTAAAAAGATTCATTAACTGGTTAAAGGCTGGAAGGAAGGAGTCACACAGGAGCCAGGAGAGGCAGGGGTGGAGGTGGGTCTGTAGANGGCTTCCTGTGGGTATGCAGTTTAACCCTAGCTGAAAACAGTAGTAAGATGTCTTGGTGTAAAGCAGTCAGACTACAGGGGCAGAGTTTACACTGTGGGAATAAGCAGGCAATTCACACCCTTGTGGAAAAGACTATCAAACAAGTGAAAGAATGATGTTGACTAGTAAACACAAGCAGGCTTCTCAATTCCAGCAAAGACTACAGGAAAACAGCAAGGGTCAGCAGTCCCTACCAACTAGATTAACAGATATCTGAGAAGCAGAGGACAGGTGAAGAGGACACACGCAC